>NTHP01000156.1:1029029-1040303 GCA_003416845.1 Oplegnathus fasciatus
ATTATTGATAAAATACTAGGCCCAACAGTGTCCAGCACTTCCTTAAGTAGGCGTGAGGGAATAATGTCTAAGGGACATGAAGTAGGGTTCGTATGTGAAATATGTGTCAAAGAGGAGAGAGAGAGAGCAGTTCAAATTTGCTGAGAACTGAGGAGCATGTTGCTTCATGATAATTTGTTACTACAGGGTTGAGTACTGTATTTATTGTATTAAATAAAACTTTGGTTCTATGAGTATGTTTGGAGATGATATCAGAAAATTATTTGGTTCTCTCTGCTTTGACATTGTTGGTATTTAACCAGACAGTATTGCAGATGCTGGTAAGACACTTGGAGTCTTTATTCCATTTACGCTCTGCTCTCCTGCATTCCTGTCTAACCGCACGAGTTATGCAGTTAAACCAGGGCTGAGCTTTGATTTTTGCTTATCTAACTCTGTAAGGGGCAATAGAGTTGAGAATATTGGTGCAAGTGGAATTGACTCTTGTTACCAGTTCTTCTCTGCCCAGACCAGCAGGGGGAGCATTAATGAGAGCAGAGGAGAAGACATCTGAGAACTGCCTAGCAGTGAGAGGGGTAATAGACCTGGAATAGTTAACTGGCAGACTGGGTTTAGGAGTCTGGGAGGGGAGTGAGGTGGAAAACATAATGGGCCAGTGATCAGATAAACTGACATCGTTTATCTGGGCATCTGGGACCGGAATGCCAAAAGTTAAAATAAGGTCAAGACCATGTACATGAGTAGGATTGAAAGAGTCAGTTAAATGTAAAAAATCCCAAGCAAGTGGGTTAGATGGACAGCAAATGTGAATGTTAAAATCACCTAAAAAACACTCTGGACATCTGGACACTGTACTGCAACGTTGTTTCAGAAAAAAGACGTTTATTATTTTACACTTTGGGTTATTATACATTATCCAACTAATTAATTAATCTCCAAAAAGAGTACTCTATTAAATGCTTTTTCAAAATCAGTAAAAGGAAAACAAAGCTGGGGTTTTCATAAAGTCATGATATTCAATTATTTCGCTTATTTGTCTGATATTGTCACTGATATATCTACCTTGTTAAAAGCCACACTGATCTGGATGATTAATTTTCGGCAGTACAATCTGTTAGTAGTAAAACCTATTTGCAAGACATTTAACTAATATTTTAGTGTTGTTGCATTGTAGTTTAATTGGCCTCCAATTCTTTACTGTAGTTGGATCTTTATACCTTCCACGTGAATCTTGTTTTAACAATAGTGAGATTAAACCTTCCTGTTGAGTTTCTGTGAGATTTCTCTCCCTGTGTGACCAATTGAGTGTATTAAGCAAAGGAGTGTTATTATTACTCGGTAATAAGTCATTCACAAGATACTTTTTTTTCTCTGTTAACTTTACAGTATTACTATATTGAAAACAGGAGTTAATATTTAGGTGTGATAAATCTACTAGAAGGCTCTGAAATTAATCTAATTTTTGAAAGTATTTGTGTTGTTCCAGCAAAATTTCCAATGGTGTTTCAATAGTTTTGACATTTCCTATTATGAGTTTCAAAACGCTACCGTCTTTACCGTGTTTGTATTCTGCAAATTTAAAAAATATCCATTCTGTTCCATTTCTCAAATATGTTGTGTTAGCTTTCTCTGCATATAATCTTTCAAACTCTCTTTCCTTCTGCTCGAGATTGTCCAGTAAAGTTTGTGACACATTCATATTATTGTCTTCCTCTTAGTGCTAAACCTTCTGTCTCGGCTATCAATGATTTTTCTTTTTCCAAACTATTTTGAATTTTTCTGAAACTATATTTAATGCAGTGACCCCTCAAGGTGCATTTAAAAGCATCACATATAGATCAGCTTTGTCATTATTTACTATAAGAAAATCTTTAATGATTTTGTTGTATCTATGAAATCTTTTCATAACTGCTGGTTTAATTTTCAGTAAAACTATGAGATGATGATCTGATCTAAAGCTCTCTTTAATCCTACATTTATTAATTTTCCGAGTCAATGAAAATTATGTTAAGAATTAATCTATTCTACTTGCCTGATTCTCTCGTCTCCATGTACTGTATATATTGTTTGCCTTTTCGATCCAAATCTACATCCAGAATAGTATTGTGGTCTCCTGTCATTATCAAATTCCCATTTTGTCGCCTTTTTTCTCATGACATATTGAAATGTCTTCAAAAATGAGTGGATCATCAGAACTAGGTGTGTACATATTTAGAATACAAATGCTAGACTATCCATTAATATATCTTGCATAATAAATCTTCCTGTGTGTGTGGTGTTATTGCATCTTTCACCACAATATCTATTGTACATAATAATTTTTATACATGTTCATGCATTTATAATTTGTATATCCATGAAAAGTATATCTCGTCATTCTTTTTTCCACTTAATCTCATGTAGTAGAATAAGGCTATGGTAAACAGTATACAGTATATCATAATCTTTATCTCGAACAGGTAAAAATGTCTCCCCTTTTTTTCAGCTAAACCATTACAATAAAGCTTGATAACGCAGACATATTAGAACCTCAATAGATTCTCTAATTTTTTGATTATTTAATAAGAAATAATAATAACACAGATTTTTACCATATGGTCCTACAGGGAAATGAGAAGAGAGAAAATGAACAGATTGCAGGAAACGAGACATATAGAAGGAAGGCACAGATTGGCCACACACATACCAAAAAGAACCTAACCTAAGAACTACTAGAAAATACACTTTTTTGCTTTGACAAGTTTGGCAGCACATGAGCGGCAACTATTATTATTTCAAAACATGGGCTATAGAACCTGACAAGTCAACTTGTATACAGAAAACTTCCGCTGTTAATAAAATAACAAGCCTGGCCATGTCAATAAATGTGCTGTATGAACAGAAAGGGTGCCAGGTGAGCTCAAAATCCAGTTTTAAGCCGGGGAGTAACATCTGGATCCATATATGGGGGGTGGCTGTCCACTAATCGGAAGATCGGTGGTTCGATCCCCGGCTCCTCCAGTCTGCATGTTGAAGTGTGCTTGGGCAAGATACTGAACCTGTTGGAAACTGTTCAGAGTTTCCAAAAGGCTTACCTTTTGTTGAAGGAGCAGTCTGCAAACGATCTTCTCTTTCCTAGACGATGTGCTTAGAAGAAGATGATTTCCCTTGCAGTCTCCTCTGAAAAGTTGAGCTCCTTTTGGGGAAAATAATTAAAAGATAAAATAAGCAGTCACCAAGACTGAGATGGTCTGCATAAGTGGGACATCTATAAAGGCTGTGTGTATTTTGTGTGCTTGTTAGTTAAAGTGATATGATGTGTTTCAGGAGCTGCAGCTGCCCATGTTGAAGGTGTCTGCTCCAGAGCTGGTGTCTGGAGTGTCTGGGGAGTCTGAACAGAAGCTCAGAGAGCTGTTTGATCTGGCTGTGGTTAGTAGTGCTTTTCTTCTTTTATATCATTCTAGAGGTCTCAACAAAAGAGACTGGAGGTATAGTAGGCACAGGTAGCCAGATACTCAGGTGATGTTCCTGTGGTACTGCTGATACAGTATAACTGCTATTATTCATATATGATAAACAATGTTGACCGTGTCTTTCTCTCTGAACATCATTGGTCTTGTTCTCCCCTTGCAGAGCTCTGCCCCATGTATCCTGTTCATAGATGAGATAGATGCCATCACCCCTAAGAGAGAGGTGGCCTCTAAGGACATGGAGAGGAGGATTGTAGCCCAACTGCTAACCTGCATGGATGGTATAATACACTGCCTTCAGAGTGACGTAGCATTCCCCATGAGGAAATGTCATGCTTACTGGAATAAGCAGACTCACATTCATGTCCAGATTTCAACTTTTTGAGTTTGTCACCAGTTTGTTTGAACTGTCACCTTACATTGACCAATCAGCAGAAAACATATCGATACACCAAATAGAGTACCACTTACTGTTGAGTCACTGCAGTGTACAGTGCGTGGATATGAACTTAACATGGATGAAAAGTTGGTCGTCATTGCCTGACTTATCTAAGGTGTAACACGACATGTCGGAGGAACCCTTCCCCTGTTATTTTTCCCCTAAGGTTTGAATATTTTATAACCAAATGAGAAGAAGAACGCTTGCTTCTGTTTTTCATTTGAAAAAACATTTAGCATTTTAAATCTATATCATAGATTAGGATTTGTCGGTTGCATTCAACATTCAAAGTTGGCCCCTCCTCCCCAGCTCAAAGCATCTGGTGGTCCCACGTGCTTACGACCTGGCAACTGGTCGCTACGTTTTTATGGAGTCCCGCCCTCACACCCTGCGCTTTTATTGGCAACACACCACTGCCCAAATGTTGATGCCCAGAAACGTCCCGAACACAGCAAAATAAGAAAATTCAGGCAGAGGGCAGGGTCTCTGCAGATACAGACACCGCCACACACTTCTAGTGGGTCAGAAGTAATGATTGAGAGGGAATATTTTTGTATGAGTCTATACATTGTTTTTTAGGAAAATCCTACTTGTTATACCCTTTAAGCAAAATGTGAAGTGACTGTCAAATCATTAGAAAATAGGAAGGAGGAAAAATTCCTAATGTAAGCATGTTTTCACTGAACGTCCACAGGTGAAATGACATTTTTCTGGTACTTGCCTCCTGACAGACTTGAACAGTCTGACCGTGACAGCTCAGGTCCTGGTCATCGGTGCCACCAACAGGCCAGACTCCCTGGACCCCGCCCTCCGTAGAGCAGGACGCTTCGACAGAGAGATCTGCTTGGGGATCCCTGATGAAGCAGCTCGTCTCAGGTCAGCTATACATATACAGAAATGAGGATCCACATTATTGTGCTAAATATTGTAGTCATGATAATCAAATTATTAGTCTCAAAAAACATTTCTAGTTGCTGTTTTGTCTTTTATTGGCTCGTTTTGTCAAAGCTTCATATAGCATCCCTAAATCTCCAGATTTCTTCCCACCTGAGCTGAGAGGAAAGCTGTAACTCGTTGAATTGCATCCAAATCCTTTTTCCAGTAGATTCTTTCTTTGAAGTAAACACAGGGATATGTGCAAATCATTGGGATTTAGGCATTTACCAAATGATAACAGTCTCTGACTCAGTTGATGCCCACACAGTGTGAACACAGAATGCTTTGTTCTCTGTCAGAATCTTAAAGACGTTGTGTCGAAAGCTGAAGCTGCCGGAGGACTTTGACTACCAGCAGCTGGCCCGGCTCACCCCAGGCTACGTGGGTGCAGACCTCATGGCTCTGTGCCGTGAAGCTGCCATGAGTGCTGTGAATAGGGTTCTGCTGGAAATAAGAGGACAGCCACAGATCCAAAGCCAGAACTCTACTAAAGAGCTGTTAACAAGCAGAGTTCAGACTGAGGCTGCCGCGACAGATGGAGAGGTCAGAGAGCAGCAGACAACAGACCCAGTACCTGAAGAAGAGTCAGAACAGAATGACCTGCAGGTATGAGGAGCACCAAAAATACATCTTACAAACTCCACTGAGTATAATACTGTACAGATGAGGTCTTGCTCAGTCATAACATAATGTGTGTTTTCCAAAAAGATGCCGACAGTTAATCAGTTAACAGTCAGACAGATGAAACCAGATGATCATTCCTGAATGAGTCAGGAGTAGGGCTGAACAATTAATCGAAAAATTATTGAAATCGCAATATGACCAAGTGCAATATCCAAATTGCAGAAGCTGCAATTTTTTGATAAAGGTAAAATGTGTCACAACATACCATTCTAAATGAAGCATTGTGGTGTTACAGAGATGCCCTGGTCTACAAATCATATTCTCCAGATGTAAGGGAACATGCTTGTTTGGTAGAGACCCCAACAAAAATCACATCATCATCATTTTTATATTTTTTTCTGTGAAAATGAAATTCAAAAATTCCCACTAAAATCGTGACTCATATCTGTCAAAATAATCGCTATATGATTTTTTTTGCATATCGTTCAGCCCTAATCAGGAGTAAAGGTCCTGCTTCTGGTTTGAAACAATGGGCCTCATGCATGGACCGTTCGTACGCACAGATTTGCGAATAATTTAAGAACTTTTGTGGCATTCATCAATACTTTCGTACTCCTGCTTGTTCTTAGGTAAGATCAAAATTTAAGAGTGCCCTCGACCACACGTAAGCAATACGCACAAAAGCCAGCCTGCGTTTTGTGCTGTGAAATATTAATAATGACGATGAAAAAGCTATTTACTTTATGAAAATACAAAAGAAAAATGTTATTTATTAATTTAATAATTTGCCTCAATTTAGATCAGAGACAAAATGATCTAATTACTCCACCTCATCTGCAAGTTCTCACCACTATCGGTTTCCTGGCATATCCCAGTCCATTGTTAGTCGTGCGCTCCCCAGAGTTCTCTAGAGTACCATCCAGTTAACACCACAGTACATTCAGTTTCCATATACCGCTACTCAGCAGACCCAGATAAAAAGACTGTACTCATGTGCGCATCAAGGCACCATCTCCAAATCCGTTCCCCCTTCCTCAATAGAAAACAAATCAACGTCCAAATGATATGTGGTGCACAGAATCACATGTTGAACACGGTGGCCCGCTGGCCGGGGGGAGCACACGACTCTTTTCGGGTGGGTATGCGGTTGGATCAAGGTGCTGCTGGAGATCGGTGGCTTATTGGTAAGTGTTATAATATGATAGAATTTTCATGAATCTGCATTATTACCTTTCAACATAAATCCAACTTTTAATTTAGGCGATTGGGGCTGTCTGCTACTACCGTGTCTTATGACACCACTTACTAACCCTCAGACCCAGCAGGAGGTGGCCTATAACCAGAATCTGACGTGCACTCGCTCAGTGGTGGAGCGCACTATACTGAGAGGCCGGTGGCTGTAACGTTACCTGTCAAAAGTCAGTGGCTTGTTAGTTTGTGGTTTGCACATGGCACTTAAGTCTGCTGCCCTTATATGGGTTTAGTGGGGCATTCCCCTGCTAATTGCAAATTTAAGATCAAATGCAATTCATCAACATACTCAGGTGGGTAAGAATAGACTTGGCTCTCAGCACACGTTTCATGAATCCCACGTAGGATTTTCTTATTTTCCTCTTATTGCTTTGAAGAACAAATATAAGAGAAAGATAAGAAAATATTCACACATGAGGCCCAATGTTTACCAGTTCTTAGAAACCTTTGCCGTCAGTATTTATACAGATAGACACGACAGTAAAATATAGGTGCACTTTAAGTACCTTGACAGTGTTGTTTTATCTCCTGGGATTTATAGTCAGTTGTATGAAAAGCTTGACATTACTGCCAACCATCTTCCAAGGCAGACTGCAGTGTTTAGATGTTATGAATGTGTTTTCCTATGTGCCTGGCAGCTATTGGTTTCCAGTTTCAGTCATTATGAAAATCAACCTACAGAACCTTAAAACCAACCAGAGATCTGTCTCTATGGGCAATATGTCTTTTTATTGTGAGAAAGTTTGACCCAGACCATCATGGAAGTGGAACAGATTGCTTTTTGTTTTTTACACATGGTCTTTGTGCTTCATCAGACAGACCCTCAACAATTGGTGTTGCTGTTCATTTTGTGGACTTCTTAGCTGTGGCCTCAGACTTGATGTATTTAATCAGTGTTACATAATTTTAGTTTGTGAAGCTTCTGTCAAGGTCAGTCAGGAAATACCTGTGGCAGGAGTTTACAGTGTTAATTTAGAATTTTCGAAAGATGAGTAAAATGGGTCATGGGTTGTAATTTGAATATTAAAAAAATATGTTATAAGTATATAATGTGAATGTGTAATGTGTAATTTTATTACTTTGGAACATTTTTAAGCAATCTTTTTGTCCCCTTTTGGTCTTTGTTTTCTGTTACTGGACCCTTATTCTGAGCCAAGTTCATCACAAGAATATCTTGTAACTCTTTTTTTGTGCAAACATAAAATCAGTGAAATCAGTTTCAAAAAATTCTATTTTTTTTGTGAAAATGAATGAAAACCCAAAATAAAGAGCCTTGCATACAAGTTGGACAACTGAAGAGTTGGACCTATTGGTCATTTGATCCTACATGATAATGTAGGCCTGTTGCCGTGCTGTGTTTCCAGACATTACTGGACTTTTAATCACATCAGAAAGCATTAGTAATGTAATGTTAGTACCTGTCAGTTAGTTTGAGAGTGATAGCAGTTTTGGTGGTCTTTAAATCATGTTGACTTTTATTTTCTGTTTCTGTGTTATCCCAATGAGTTGTGTGCTGTGTCTAGCAGGGGGAGCTGTGGCACCTGCTATATCTGCTGAAGTGCACTGAGACACTGTCAGAGGAAGAACTGGCCAGCCTGGCCATCCTCATGTCAGACTTCCAAGCCTCTCTGGCCAGCGTCCAGCCCTCAGCCAAGAGGGAGGGCTTCGCCACCGTGCCTGATGTCACCTGGGAGGACGTGGGCGCCCTGCAGGACATCAGAGAGGAGCTCACCATGGCCATACTGGTAAATACCAGGCATCTTCACATTTAACATCCATGATGCATTCAGTCTGAGAAGAAGCCCCATCCTCGGTACTGGGATCATTACCTTTTGTCTTACTTTTTTTTAATTTCAGGATAAACCCCCTGAGATGCCTTCTCATTTTCATATTTTTTGTCATACAGGGGCCCTCTCATCTGCCTTTACAAACTGTAGTCATAGGTGGTGAGGATTTTGTATTATTCCAGAAAACCTCTGTTCTGTCCTGTGTTCTCTGTTATCTTGTTAACTGTGAGTCAATCACCTGATCCACTCATCCTTTGTCATATATGAGACTCATGAAAATTTAGATGTACCACTCAAACTGTGAGCTGGCTGGTTCTCCACCTGTTATTGGATACAAATCACTGGCATGCACTGACTGTGACATTATCCACAGCTACAAGATGAACAGACAAGGTTCTTTGGCCCTGCTGTGGTCTGGCCCACATTTGACCTGACCACCGTGCTAATTCTGAGTGTTGGCACAGAATAACACAGCCGTGCATATGTGTATATGTCTGCTTGTGTGTGTTACAGGCTCCGGTGCGTTCTCCAGAGCAGTTCAGAGCTCTTGGGCTCAGTGCTCCATCTGGTGTGCTGCTGGCTGGACCTCCAGGATGTGGAAAAACACTGCTGGCCAAGGTTCCCCACTACACCAACACAGTCATACCTAATAGTTAACTGGATAACACAGCCCTGTCATTTCTTTGAAAAGTTCTAGTGCACTTTACTGTAAAATGTTCTGTAATTTCCAGTATTCTACCACACATTTTCACAAATTATTTGTAATCAAAATAGATCCCCAATGACTAGTTTAGTTTGATATATTATGGTCAATTAATATATCTATTCTGTTAGTGTATGTTTTTATATATGCCTGTGTATATATCAAGCATCTCCGATCAGTCCTAGGAATGGCCCTGAAAATTACACTGAGACTAAAAAAACTCTTCTGTGAGTAGGACTTGAGTTATTCATGAAGCTTCCTGCACCTGCAAGTTCTTTGATGACAAGTCAAAAGCATTTTGACACAAAATCAAGTATCATTCATGCATAACCAGTTATATATGTGTGTATGTAAACCAGTTATATATGAAATGTAAAGATGTTGTTGTTGAACAACAGCTGGGTGAAGTCTTGTCATCACAGTGAGGTTGCCACATTTAATACCATCGTACCACCACAAAATTGCTGGGAGAGAGAGAATTGTCTCACTGAGAGTTACTGTGTTGTCTCCTGACAGGCTGTGGCCAATGAGTCAGGCCTTAACTTCATCTCTGTTAAGGGTCCAGAGCTGCTCAACATGGTGAGTCACTGAGCTGCAGGAACATGTTGCTGTAGTGCAGGTTGCTTGTGCATTGTTGTGGAGTTGGATCATAGTACAGCCAGATACTCACTTATTAACCTTTAACCACATCTCTGAGAGGCTCATTCAGTTTGTAGCTCAGCTTGTAGCTGGTGTTTCTATATATCTTAATGACTTGTTCCAGCATGTTTTCATGATCTCCTCCCAGTTCGTGACATTGTCGTTTATATATTGTAAATGATTCACCATACCACAAGTCAGAGAGGGTTGATGTTAGAATCATTTGGTTGAATTAACTGAAGAGATGAATCTCCGTGTTTGTCTGTGCAGTATGTGGGAGAGAGTGAGCGGGCTGTCAGACAGGTCTTCCAGAGAGGCCGCAACTCATCTCCTTGTGTCATCTTCTTTGATGAGATCGATGCTCTGTGTCCTCGCCGCTCAGGCCATGAGGTGAGAGGGATGTGCTTCTCGACTTAGAAAGGAATCCATGAGCATCATGTTCAAAACATGAACAATGCTACACACGACTGCTTCGGGGACGGTCCTGTCAGTTGACTCCAGCAGCACACACTAGTTGCATCATGTGCGGATCTGGGGAGCAATTGAGATAAAATTCCTGCTTTTCTGGAGAGTTGATGCACATCCACCTTGGGAAATAGGAAAGTGCCATTTCCAACCAACTTGACATCATTGGTGTGGAGGCATAAAAAAATGATGTGTTTGGGCGTTTTGATGCGAGTCATGTGACGCCAGGGTGTTTCCCATAACAATCAATCACAATACATAAGTGCACAATAAAAGCTCCTGAAAAAATGTTGAATATGTATTTATTTGGTATGTATATATGTTGGTCATGTAACGTTTCCATCAAAACCTACAAATGTCATCATCCGTTCTTCAGTGCTTATCTACTGTTTCATTGCCTTAAACAGACAAAAAGACTGAATATCCTCTAAATGTAAAAAATGCATTTGTAGAACACATTTCCGACTCATTGGTTTCTTCATGTGATCTACTGTATAATTAATTCAATTCAATTCAATTCAGTTTTATTTATATAGCGCCAAATCACAACAAAAGTCATCTCATGACACTTTACATATAGAGCAGGTCTAGACCGTACTCTTCATAATGTTATTTACAGAGACCCAACAATTCCCACCATGAGCAAGCACTTGGCGACAGTGGCAAGGAAAAACTTCCTTTTAAGAGGCAGAAACCTTGAGCAGAGCCGGGCTCTAGGTGGGCGGCCATCTGCCTTGACCGGTTGGGTTGAGAGAGACAGAGAGAGACAGAGAGAGAGGAGAGAGACAGGCAGGCAGGCAGGCAGGAATGCAGCAACAACTATAATAACAATAGAAATATAACTAATAATAGCAATAACAGCTATTATTATAATAACATTAATAACAATGGAAGCATGACTAATAATAGAAATATGACTCAAAATTGTAATACGACTAGTAATAGAAATATGAGTAATAATAATAATAATAATAATAATAG
>NTHP01000156.1:1041231-1095757 GCA_003416845.1 Oplegnathus fasciatus
TAAACGTGCCGCAGCATTCTGGATCAGCTGGAGAGTCTTTAGAGACTTATTGGAGCAGCCTGATAATAAGGAATTGCAATAATCCAGCCTAGAAGTAACAAAGGCATGGACTAGTTTTTCTGCGTCTTTTTGACACAGGATGTGTCTGATTTTTGCAATGTTACGTAGATGAAAAAAGGCAGTCCCTGAAATTTGTTTTATATGGGAGTTAAAAGACATATCCTGATCAAAGATTACTCCAAGATTCCTTATGGTGGCGCTGGAGGCCAGGGCAATGCCATCTAGGGTGACTATATCTTCAGATAATGCATCTCTGAGATGTTTGGGCCCAAGTACAATAACTTCAGTTTTGTCTGAGTTCAACAGCAGAAAGTTGCAGGTCATCCAGGTTTTTATGTCTTTAAGACATGCTTGAAGTTTGGCTAACTGATTGGTTTCTTCAGGCTTGATCGATAGATATAATTGGGTATCGTCCGAGTGTTTCCTAATAATATTACCTAAAGGAAGCATATATAAAGTGAACAGAATTGGTCCGAGCACAGAACCTTGTGGAACTCCGTGACTAACTATGGCAGGCATAGAGGATTCATCGTTAACATGTACAAACTGAGATCGATCTGATAAATAAGACTTAAACCAGCTTAGTGCAGTTCCTTTAATGCCAATTAAATGTTCAAGTCTCTGTAACAAGATGTGATGGTCAATGGTACGAATGCAGCGCTAAGATCTAACAAGACAAGTCCATTGTCTGATGCAATTACTGCTCATACAGCTTGCTTTTGTAGTGACTTGTTGACATGTGTGTATGAAGAGTGTTTGTGTATGTTCAGTCAGGAGCCAGTGTGCGGGTGGTCAACCAGCTGCTCACAGAGATGGACGGCTTAGAGACCCGACGGCAGGTCTTCATTATGGCTGCAACCAACAGACCAGGTACAGATCCAGCTTTAGTCAGGCCTGAACCCCTCAGACTAACCAGAGACATGCTGAGGCCTGAACCAAGCTGAGATGATTCCAGCTTTTTGATTCATCAGAACAGGAGAACACCTGGAAGAGTTTCAACAGTGGTGGAAAGTACATTTACTCAAGTACTGCACTTAAATACAGTTTTGATGTACTTGATGTACTCCACTTTATGCTACTTTATGCTTATATCCAGTACATTTCACAGGGAAATATTGTATTGTTCAGTCTGCTACATTTATCTACATTTTATATTAGATATGATCAGTCACAGGGGACATTTTTCTGTGGAGTAATTTTTACTGTGAAAATGCATCAGTACTTTAAGTTAGTTGAATTATAAATACATGACTTATATACTTGTGGAGTATGGAGTATTTTTACATTGTACTTTTAATGAAGTATGAGGTCTAAATACTTCGTCCACTACTATTTTTAAACCTGTAACAAGGATTTTAAACTAAAGTCATTATTTGTTGTTCTTCTAAATACTAAATCACTGCCATGTTCTTGCCTCTTACCAGATATCATTGATCCTGCCGTACTGAGGCCAGGTCGCCTAGATAAAACCTTGTATGTGGGTCTGCCACCTCCAGCAGACCGCCATGCCATCCTGCTCACCATTACTAAGGTATATTTTAATCAGAGATACCAGAGGGGGACCCAAGTAGCTGCTTCCAGTCTTTATGCTAAGCTAGGCTAACCACATCCCAGACTATCTTTGAATGCACAGAGATGAAAAAGCTGTTGATCTTTTCAAGTGACTCAAGCTTCATATGTTGTAGGGGGGGACCAAACCTCAGCTGGAGCAGGATGTCTGTCTCGAAGAGATCGCCTTTGACGAGCGCTGCGATTGTTTCACGTAAGTCCAAGATGGAAGAACCCGCTATCCTCGGACACCTAGTTTAGTCTGAAAAATGAACTGGCTGTACAGTGGCTGAGGTAGACAGGATGTTTTTTCTTAAGTTGCAATGTCAGTTTTCGTGCTGGCTATGATACCGACTAAATGTAGAAGCACTGATCCATGAATCTGATAAGCAAAATGAAATCTGATCCAGATTGAATCAAAATGTGTCTTTGTGTGTGTGTGTTTGATCCAGTGGAGCTGACCTGACTGCATTAGTGAGAGAAGCATCTATTAATGCTCTGAGGGCCTACCTGAAGTCCCAGCATTCCCCAGCTTCTTCTTCTGGTAACTTGACTCCTCCCTCTGCATACAGCTGACTGACAGCTGACTGACAGCTGAGCAGCCTCTCCAGTCTGCTATGAGAGCAGCCAGCAACACTGGGCAGGACAGGCAACTAAACCTCGGTAGAAACCAAAGAGTATAATAGTCTAGAGAGGTTCGAGATTATAGAAAAATGTTTGAGATCAAGACTGCACTTGAGTGCTACAGACCTTCTTAGAAAGTTATTTATGCTTTTCTTTTTTTCCATAAGCGTGTACTTGTAACTCTGTGTTAACCAACCTGAGTGGCATAGCCCGCTCATGTCTTAAACTCATCCAGAATCCTGCAAGCAGACTCCCAACCCCAACTAAAGAGAGGTCACAGCTCCTACATTTAGCTTATTTGCATTGACTTCCAGTTGGTTTTAGAATAGACTGTGTGTTTCCTCCCTGGGCTAACTAACAGGCTAACAGATTGACAAAAATGCAGCATAAACCAAACAGGACTCTCATGCTGAGTTGACATAATTCTGTTCATTGCCTTAAATGTGTGGTCATTGTTATACACAGGTCACACACACTCCTCTGGCTCTGTCACTGACATCAGAGTGAACAAACACAACTTTGATGATGCTTTCAAGAAAGTTCGGCCATCTGTGTCCAAAAAGGTAAGAAATTGCTATGTGACTTGTAAAAAGGATTTAATAAGGAAAATATCAACAGCCAATCCTGTAACGGGTCAACAAAATTGTATTTTGTTTTGTTTTGTTTCGGTTTTCATTTGTAATCTGTTTCTTCTACCTTAAAAGTATCTGGGTCTAACCTGTGAGCTCCACCAAATTTTTCAATTGTTGTTTTGTTTCACTTAATTTTTATTATTTCATTTATTCATATTTGAATCACTAAACAAATTGGAAATGTGAGTGGTGACTCAGAGGTCTGAAACTAGGCTGGCTTCTGTGTGGCCAGACCAGACGATGGCCCTGGGCCAGTGCCCAGTCAGTGGCCAAAGGCAGACAATCAGAATCGGAATTGGGTTTATTGCCAAGTAGGTTTACACATAAAACAAATTTTTCTTGGTGTTTTGGTGCACAACAATAAACATAGTAAGAGAAAAGAAATAGAAAGTGAGTAAAAAAGCAAGTACTGCAACAGTCCAAAAACTTAAATAAAATAGAAAATCAACAATAAAATATGAAAAAATATTCTAAAATATAAAATATGTATAATATATCTGTTTTAAAATGAAATGAAAGAGCTGTACAGTTTGTGCAGGAATGTGCAAGATATTGACCAGGGAATGTGCAAAAGTTCACAGTATGAGGTACAGAGAAAATGTGCAATGTACAGAGATGATAATCCAGAGGATGTGCGTTCAGGCATTTAGGGCCTTGTTGATGAGGCCAGCTGCAGATGGGAAGAAAGAGGTTGAGACATGCAGACACATAAAGAAAAAGACGGTGTACACATTTTGTCAAATGATATTCAACAACATTTGTACAGACGCCACTTCGTGGCCTTATATTTACTTATCACAAGGTAAATGATTCAAAGTTACAGTTTCTTTTGGCAAAAAGTATTTTCTGGACCAGAGCGCATCACATGACATGCAGTTTCAACTGGAGCCCCTATTCTAAAACGCTGCACTGCCCAGTTCTTCTCCTGGGGGATTGGATGTTGTGCAAAATAAATAGTGCGAGTTGTCAGGTCATGGACAGTTAAATGGGCCAATGACGAGTAAAACATTTTTCTTTTTCTTTGTATTTTACTGGACACCAGAATGTTATTAATTTTGTAATTAATGTTATTAATTAGTAACTTGTGTATACAAATGATCAAAGTAACAAAGTCAAAATTTGTTGAATACAACATCTTGACTCAGTACTGAAAGTCAGGTATTGGCACTATATCAAAAATATCAAATGATACCCAGCCTGATACTTTTCACTACCTTACTTTGAAGAATATATGCGTGCGTTCCTATAAAACCCTTTTTTAATTTAACAAAAAAGACAAAGATTTCCAATGTTGAATGTCATTTGAACACAAACAAAAATACTTTGTGTAAATAGAATAGCGTCTAAAATCGGAAAAATGTTGATTTAAATCAGGATCTGATCAAAGTTTAAGTCAATAAGATTATGAATCTGACCAGACATTTGATGCCAGATTTTGGTACTTGGCTGAAAGTGTCTGTGGTACACAGTGTTAAGATCTGTCAATACCTAAAAACTATTGAGGATCGATAACCAGCTCGAGTGTATTTCCTCTCAATTCTCCTCAGAGACCTCGGTATCATGGAACTATTTATTTATTGAACAGTTGTGTGGTTATTTTGTTGCACAGTAACACCTCACAGTGTAATGCAGTGGTTCATTATGGCAGCATTTCACATGCTGCAGATAATTACAGATGGTGTTTGTCACTGCAGACAGCACTGTGCTATACTGTACATCAGGTCACTGTCCCATAACCTCCTGCTATCCAGTAGCCAGAGGAACCAGTCCGACTCGTCCCACACTAAACACTGTAACATTAAACTGCAGGACGTTGTACTTGGAGTTCCTTCATACTGTCAGAAAATAATAATTTAAGCGTTACAAATATGAGCGTGGACTGCTGATAGACAGTCCGTGTCAGAGAGAGACCTCTGTGCTTTCTCACCTGTAACACTCAGTCAGCTGTTGTTTGTTGTGAGAAGAGGGAGAGAGGCAGAGCTGACATATGTGTTTAGATCCCTTTGTAGCTGCTCAGACTCACCTTGTTTCTGTGTGAAAACCACAAACATGCAGTGACTGTGCCTGTGTGTGTTCCCTGTGCAGGACCAGAGGATGTACGAACAGCTCAGAGAGTCCCTCAGCAGATAAGTGCAAGACCAGAACCACAGAGATCACCAGCAACAGTTCAACTTTTACTCTGACTTTAGCTAGTAGTGAATAATTCATGTATGTATGTACAGTCATGTATGTATACACATTTTATTATGGCTGAGTCATAATACTGATTCCTGCTTTTATAATAAAAACTGTGTAGAAACCAAAGACAAACACATCTGGTATGTAATCTGATAAGATTTAGTTCTTATCAAGCTAGCTACTGTTCTGCTATCAGGGCTTTCTCTGACCACACCCTGAGCTCAGTAAACTCTTCTGCATTCAACCACTGTGTGACTGTACACATGCTACTGATAGCTGTGGTGTATACACACTGTCTGTTATTGCTGTTCTTCATTAGACACTATTCAGTTGGTCATTGTCAGCATCCAATATGCATCTCCCATGGCTCACTGCTAGAAGATGTAACCATCCCATAACAAGTCATATTACATTTTTTATAAATCCAGTGTTTGCTGCAGTAATAGAAGGTGTCTGTTACATAACGCAACTGCTGACACAAGGAGCAGGTAGTATTTTTAGGTTGCACAAAAGCTACAGATGTGATTTCTTTATTTTCCAAACAGATGGAGCGTGATGTTTTGGTGGCACATCTCTAAGATGTCTGAGTAAGATAAGATAATCCTTTATTGGTTATATATACATACATATTATGATAATATGATAAAGTATAATATAGTGCAGTTTAGTATAGTATGAGGTATGACTTATAAGGTGAAATGTAGTGATATAGTGTAACATAATGTACAGTACAGCAATATACAATGTACACCGAACACAATGTATTATAAAGTATAGCATGAGCATAGCATAGTCTAATATATAATAACAAAACCATAATACTGTATATGCATATTATATTTATAGCATATTTATGTATATTATATGTATATATGGGGGGTTGGTGCAGTCTGATGGCAGTGGGCACAAATGACTGCCTGAAGCGCTCCATTCTGTACCTAGGTGGGATGATCCAAGTTCAAGTCCTTTATTGTCATATGCTCAACAATTATAGTGAAGCAGTTGTGTTGGGGGACAGAATCTGTACCCCTATTTCTGAGAGTGTAGTCCACAGTCAGCTCATTTGTTTTGCTGATGTTGAGATGGAGGTTGTTGTCCTGGCACCAAGATGTCAAGGCTCTGACCCCCTCTCTGTAGGCTGTCTCATCGTCGCCGGTGATCAGGCCGATGACGGTCGTGTCATCAGCCAGTGGCTGAATTAGCTGCCCATCTGACAGGTCATTGTAGAGGGGGTGAGAGGGGTTATCCAGGATGGCTTTGATCTTGTCCTTCATTTTTCTCTCCGCCACTGACTCCAGGCTGTCCAGTTCCAGCCCAACCACAGAGTGAGAAATCTGTAAAGCTAACATTCTTATAACAAATTGTATGTGCTGTGTAATAAACACCAGTACAGACAGAGTATTTGGACATTTAGACTTCAGCTGTATTTTATTTAGTGTATATTGTAATGTGTAATAATGCTTTGTCATACATTGTTGCTCCACGTTGATGCTTCCTGTCAGGACGCTGTCCATGGTGCAGTTATAGAGAGCCTTTTGCACCTCGAGGGGCAGCCTGAAGTCCCTTGGGTGACTGAGGTGGTAGAGCCACAGATGGGACAATACCCACTCCAGCCACAGCCTGTTCACCCTGCTGCTGTCTGGCAAGAGATATAGAAGTATCTGCTGCCGTACTACCAGACTCCAGAGCAGCTTCTTTCCTCAGGCTGAGAGACTTCTAAATTCACGCTCTGCACTAAATTTCATTTATACTACCTTGTGTTGTAAAATGACAATTAAATGAACCCTTGAACAAGTTTACCAACTGTAGAACAGCCACACTGTCAGCCTGTCAACTGTGGCTTGCAACATAGAAGCAGTACTGATTTCTTTTGTACTTTTACTCAAGCAAAACATACATACACAGAAAAACAACAACTGTATAGCTGATAGTCCTATAAATGTTTAAACTTAAGCTTATTCCATTAAGATTAGTGTTTTGAAGGCACATAACCTGTCATGAGGGGACAGTTCCCTACATCTCAGGAAAAAGCAGTAAAATAGTGCTCCTGGCTGTCCGTCAGCCACTTTCAAATTCCTCTGTTGTTGTTTTTTTTTTGTTTGTTTTTTATCACAAAACAACACTCATTGTGTGTTTGTCTTGGCTGTCTCTCTAATGTGTATTAGCTACTTGAAAAGGCGACACATTTTCACCTCTCTTCAGGGGATCAGGTTGAATAGGGGGCAGAGGTGGATGTGCATTTCAGCTGCTTTCATGGCCGTCCCAAACAGATGCAAACACTAACCCAATGAAGAAAACGAAAAGTGTTTTTTGAATGGAGAATGCAAAGCTATTTAACTGTCACTGTTAATACAGTGTAAATTTAGTAGGTTTAATTTTGACGGCCAGTCACATACAGGTATCTGTAATCTTATTTCTATTGGGCCACATCATACAGTATGATCTTATATTTATTTGAATAACTGTTGACAACTAGGCAAACATTATTGAAGTTCCAGCAACTACTGTCTGAGAAACATACTGTCCAAATCATGACCTACGCAAAGAAACATGACTGCAGTGTTCTAGGTGACACACATTGGTCTATGTGTGAATGTGTTTTTGTGAAGGAAGGGCCATCTCATGGTGACACCCTGCAATTAAATAAATGGGGGGGGAGTCCCTGTGGCTGGAAAATTTCTCTTGCCCATAATAAGGTTTATTACAGATCTGACTGTTGGAATACATGTAAGAGATGATCCTGAAAACATTTTAGACTAAGGCAGCATCGATTATACAAAACAATACAAACAAACAATACATTCAATGCAACTGGAGACTTTCAGGAGTTGCTAAATTTAGATTATGAATCTAACAGCTGCCCTCCCCCCACTAGTCTCTGTTTCAGACTGTGCTCTGCGTTACTTTTCGGTAACGCACCAGAGTCTGAGAGTAAATTCTTTTCCCGGAGCTCCAATAATCCAGTGATTAAACAATTTACGAGACAGAATTAAGAGATTCTCATCATTTCTTCACTTTATATTTTCACTTATATTCTCTCCTTCGGCTTCTCTACAGTCCCGCCAAGCGGCACACAGAGTAAGAAAAAGGAAAGTAATCCCTTGTACTTACATGTCCGGCTGTTTTGGGGTCCTGCCGAGAACGCCACATCGATCTCCGTTGTCCTGAAATGAATGTGTTTATTTACAATACTGGTACCAGTAAACAGACCTCACACAACAGTGAATTTTGCTTAAACTAACAATCTTTCCAATTTCAGTTATACCCAAGAAACTAGGTCACAGATGGAGGTGTGTGCGTCTCTTGGACTAGATAACAGTCTCCCGCCTGCCTCAATAAGCTTCATGTATGCACTGTAACTATGCAGTGAACACTATTATGTACATTTTCAAAGCAACATGTGACATCTGACAGTGCCAAACAGACAACTCACCTGTGGCCAAACCTTGGGAGCTTGAATTTAAAAAAAATAAAGTTAAAGTTAAAAATAGCCTAATTACTGTACAGGAGAAAGATGACAGCATATACAAAACAGGAACATAAAGTGAAACTAACCAATAGAGATATGACATACAGTATAGGTGATGTGAAACGCTGCTAATTACACCTAATATGACCAAGATGATTTAGTTACTTCTAAGTTAGTCCTTATTAATGCAGTATTACAGTGTAAGCAAAGACAAATCCGCAGTGTGAGTACGATGTACACTGAGTGACCAGAAAAATAAACGCTGCAGATTGTGTCCAACAGTCCACCACATGCCACCTTTGTCAGTAGTAATAATAATGATAATTATCATTTTGTTGTTAAGTCAACTCTATGGTCATTTTTAAGGCTGTAGTTGTGAGCCTGATGTGCGAAGCACAAGGCACACCATGTTATTCCTCATTCCTCATACTTATCTTTATTATTCTTCTTCCGAATCGACTGGCGTGCATCTAGTGTGCTATGACTTTTCTCAGCGATCGGCCCAACCGTTTTCGCTTAAATCGCAGAGAAAGTTAGAGTAGACACAGGCAGCAGAGTTTCCTAAAAAAAGTTATCTTAAAGCTTGGATAGGTAATGTCTTTTAGAAACATTTTTTGTTATATTTGTTGAAATTCTCTTTACATCCAGACAGCAATCAATAATTCAAGTGCTCTGTTCTGTGTTTTCAAACATGTGAATGAGACATGAGGTAGCTGGACACAATTAATGTGTCTGAATCTGAATATGTGTTTTTTAAGACTTTTGGAGAGCAAAAATTGGATAAAAGTAGAACAGTAGCTTTAAAACCATGTCAGTGGGCATAAATGATCTTTAAAGCAGTAATACATGAGATCATGTTAACTGTTGCAATGAATGATCTGCACTACAATCTGGAAATACAGAAGAGGCTAAATTGATCATGACACATCTGAAAATTAATTTTGACAGTGTTTACAGTTTTTCTCAGTCTCTTTGATACATTTCTCTGATCAGAATTGAAATTCTCAAAACTACTTGTTCAAGTGGAAGGTTTACGATCGACAGCCACATACTCAGATGACCTTGCAGGCTGCCATGGATGCAGCATGTGAGGACATCCCAGCAGACGCCTGCAGAGGCTGGATAGGACATTTAAATAGGGCGCGTTTAAATTGACTCAATAGCGCCACCTGTTGTTGTGGAGGGCGAATTTCTCAGGACATTTGTGAGAAAATCTTCAACACAATCACGGCGGAAAGTTTGTGCCAAAAGTCACGTGATATTTTTTTGTCTTTGTAGGATCTATTTTTTGTACTTGTAAAACTTGCTGTATTTGTGTCTGAAGCATTATGTATTAAAAATATATTGTGTANAAATGCATTAGTTTGTTGATGGTGTTTTGTATTTGCAAACCACACTGTGTTTGTTAGTGAATCGTAGGGCATTTGTAAAACACGTTTTGTTTGTTTGTTAAGTTTTGGCAGGAAATTAGCTCCATATGTTGTACTTTAATGAACTCCTCATAGAGAATTAATCAGATCAACATCAAATTTGGGCAGTGCAATCTAACCTTAACAATAAAAAGTTGTGCTACTCGTGAGTTTACGTCAAATGGCGTGGACGTTGCGAGGCGTCCAATTTTCATGAAACAGGAAGCTGTTTTTGAGGGGCTAGGGATGCTCTTAAACTCATGAAATTTGGCACATGCATCAGAAGTGGTGAAAGTTTTGATCTGATGTGGGTCTTTAGTTTGGGTGTGGCAAATTGGCTCGATAGCGCCCCCTACAAAATTTCTACTAAGTAGCCCTTGCGGTACGTTACACCTAGATGTATGAAATTTGCTAGGCACATGTAACATTACAAGAAAGTCTCTTGGTGCCATGACCTAAACCCAACAGGAAGTCAGCCATTTTGAATTTCATTTCAAATCTTGGTGTATTTCATTTACAGGGGTCGTATTTTAACAACTCCTCCTAGAGAATTAACCAGATGGACATCAAATTTAGTCAGTGCAATCTAAAGACCTTAACGATGAAAAGTTGCGCTAATCATGAGTTTTCGTCAGCAAATTTGCCCAAAACATGGAACAGGAAGTTCTTGTAACTCAACTTTACATTTTCCAATCTGCCCCAAATTTCACATGCTTGACAAGAGTCCAGGCCTGAAGACATTGACATGCCAATGTGCAGTCATTGTCATAGTGCCACCTACTGACAACAGGAAGTCAGCCTTATGTGACAAAGATAATCTGATTTACATGAAATTTACATGGTGTGGTCTACACATGATATCAGAATCACAATCAGTTTTATTGCCAAGTAGGTTTTCACAGACAATACATTTAACTTGGTATTATATACAGCAACATGAATGTGTGTACTTAGTGTGTTGTGACGAAGACTGCGTCACTGATTGCGGACAGCACATGGTAAAGAAGACACTCAGTAAGATACTTGCAAACGGTCATCCAGACAAACATTATTCCCCTCTGTCATTGTGGTGAGTGCACGCATGGAAATAAATCACAATATATCTACAGTCACAAATTTACACACATCCACTGCAGTAATAGGCTATAGTATGTTGGGGAAAAAAAGACACCCAATGTCACTGTTTAGTTAACTCGGCTCAGTTTATTCATACTCATCTTACAAGGAAGTGTTTTACCAAAGTGTCATCGTAATCTGACGTTCCTCTCCTCCACAGTCCCAGGATCTGAAACAGAGCCAATGTGTAATGCTGTCTTGTATTGAGGCTACATCGATCACACGCATGTGTGCTGATAGTGGAAGATACCATGTTGAATCGGGTCAGGGGTTATGTTATCTTTTTGATGAAACTGTGTTAAAGTGTTGGGGTTTATTTAAGGTATTTGACTGGGAAGTGGTGATTCCGATAATGAGTGATATTTGTGTAATATAAGAACTGGCAGTAAAATTGATGGTGTAAAATGGAAGATAATTGGTTTGATCAGCGGTTGGTTGGTCTAGGGATGATTGTCATCAAAACCTTAGCCATAGTTTTCATCGAAAATACTTAGAGTACACTGTTATATTGACAACATGGCTAAGCATTTTAACTATCTTGTTTTTAAACAATGACACTGACATGTTCATTAACATAAATATTTACTTTTGACAGATAAACTAAGGATTTTGAGCAAGTTACAGGCTTTTGCAGGTAATCCATTGTGTGGTGCTGTTTGTACGAATGGTTTCGTGATATGCACTTACTGTTTTGCAAATGTTAAGGATGATTCAAGAAATGTACTGTGACTGAGAAAAACTGTATTTAAAGTGTTCAAGTAAAGGCACACTACAGACACCACTGAAATCTAATTTATGTAGCGTGATGAGCTGATAAACTTATAATGAACAATTTACATTTGTTTTTGAGAAATAATGAATCTCCTCTGAAGTTGCTGTCCACAGAGCCCTGTCATGAACAAGGTTCTGTTTTCTCTCCTAAACTCCAGGCCCACATGACCTCTGAACAGAAAACATGACCTTACCAGACCATAGAGAAAGCTTCTAATGGAACTTGGGAGGACACTGGGTTAAACTTGATAAACCAAAAACCCCCATTCAAGATGATACCAAGAGGTTTCATTACACACTCTGAACTCAGAGGACAAAGGAATCCTCTATGTATTACAGAATTGACTTTAATTCGACTTTACATTCATTATAGGTGATATATGAACAATGTAAAGGGCTACAAAACGACCTTATAATGTGTTGATTTCAATGCCAACATAATAAGATCCTGAATTTAAAGTAACAGATTACATAAATCTGCTGATCTAGCCTAACCATAGCATGTTTGGTCTTGTTGAAGAGCTAATTAAATTTAGAACGCGAAAATACATTTGTTTAACCAGTAAATTGGTCATAACTTGCAATAAGAGGAAATGTTAAGTTAATGATAACATAAAGATAGCTGTCCGACACACAGACACAGATGTCACCCCTCCCCCTTTCAACCGTCATTTTCCAGGCTATACTTAGAGAATAGACAAATACACACATATACAGAAATATATGTGCAGGAGTAAGTTTATGTGTCATTTACTATCATAAGTGAACTAACAGAACTTCTAACAGAGTCTGACCCCACAGTCCTGTGTGTGTGTGTGTGTGAAGAAGAGTTGGATTGTACATTCATAAATCAAGAAACACTGATGTGTATTAAAAGTACTATATTTTACATTTGCTTGCAGTACATATGGTACACATATATAACATATATATATAGACCTATATGACATATGTGTATGTATGTAAGTGTTTGATATCATTCAACAGCTGAAGGAATCAAACTTTTAACTATGGAAGCATTAAATATGTTATAAGTTTTAGGAATTCTTTTGAAAGGAATTAGAGGGTGGAGATGAAGTTTCACAGTTTGCTAGCCGACCCCCGCTCCCTTCTACACAGACAATCATAAAAACAAGAGGCTCTTGTCTCGTCCCGGGGGAGGGGCCACAGACGATCATATGCCTTGGTCGCTACGTGGGATGGAGAGTGCGACAAGATGCCCGATGGAGATGCCTTCAATGGGGACGAAACGCGTTCATCTCTGCTGGTCCACATGCCAAGAGCCGACCTTCCTCCTCCTCCCTCTCCTCCAGAATATTGTCTCCCCTGGCCATAGGTGAGACTCTACTTTTCCTGTGATAGTGGGAGTTGATGCTGTGTAGGCCTAGATTCTTAAATTAATTTAGTGCCACGAGAATAGGATCCCCCTCTTCATTATTATATCAAAATCAGAATCGAAATTTTATCGGCAAGTAGGTTTTCATGATAAGGAATTCCCTGGTATGTTATCACATAGGCCTGACAATAAAACTAATCAGTAGAAATTAGATATGTACGGATATAGGAAGTATTTAAAGTATTTCACTGGTGCTTCCAAATACTCTCTCAGCTGTTGAATGATGCATTAAGCTGATTTTCACTGGTCAATCCTTAAACCTGTGTTTCCACAATTTAACGCTTTAATGCTTATAATAATAATAATATACTATGAATACTATGGTCACTGTACACGAGTCAAGAACTCTGTAGCATCTTTTGGATCAAGACTGAATTCATTAATTGAATTAATAATTAATCTTTTTCCTTTAGTCAAGGGTGGTGCCCCGAGGTTGAATTTAATTTAAGTTAAATTCTGTTGTTTAATGTTAATACTGATTATTTCTGATAGCCGAAGTTGAGACTTCAATTTTATACAAATTATAAATTATCATAGTAGTCATATTTTAATATCTGATAAACCATATACATGCTACATTTATTTAATTTTTGTGTTTGCATCGTTTTGGATTAGAATTATAGGGCCTTTGCTCAACCATCGTGTTCTCTCTCTCTCACTGACACAAACACAGCACGCGGCCTACGAACCTCGATGACACGGTTGCGGCACTCGATGCTTACTGGGCACAGATGGCGTTGCCGTCAGGACGCGCGGCGCACACAAAGTTTCTTCCGAAATTTTCTAGTTTGCAATGGTGTTGTATTGGAATGCATTACATTGAAGGTGTTCCTCCACACACTGTGTGTAAATTAGGTGGAAAAATATTAGAAACACTTCAAGAAAATTCAGTCAGTCCAATGCAAAAAACATCACAATGTATAGCCTCAAAAAGTACCACATAATCAAATCATCAAACATCTAAACAGAACTAAACAAATGATGAAACACTCTCCACTCGAAGTTCACTTACCTGCTTGCTCTGGGGGCTTTTCGACTGAATCACACGGTCTTCATCAGCAGATGAATTTTGCTAAATTGTCATGGAACTGTTCTGTAAAGTGTAGATTGTCTGGTTTACTCCTGTTTCCAAGGCCAAAAAAGAAGTGTTACGCTTAAAAATGGAATAGTTTGAGTAGTATTTATTTATTTTGCAGGTGTTTCTGATTTTTTCAAACTGCTTTGGATGGATAAACCAACAGGAAAGGGCTAATAGAAAAGCTAAGACTTACTTAAAGGTATAAGGAGTAGGATTTGTCAGTTGCTGTTTGTAAACACAATATTCAAAGTTTGCCCCTCCCCCCTGACTCAAAGCGCATGCGCTTCTGGCAGCGTCACATGCTTACTATTTGGCACCTGGGGCCTCATTTATAAAACTCTGCAGAGAATCCACACTAAATGTTTACGTATATTTAAATGAGGAAATGTACGTATGCCAAAAAATATTCTGATTTATAAAACCTTGCGTACACCTGCCATTGCGCAATTTCCTTTTATAAATCCCAAAACAACTTGGAATTGTCCGCACGTGCACGAGCCCAACACACCACCTAGTTCACTCCCACAATTACCCATAAATGGTTAAAGAAACGCCCTTAATTAATACTGATACGCAGAGAGAGACCAGAAAAAATATTTTGTTTGGTAGCGATAGTTCTGGCATTACAAACAAAAGGAAATTTGTCGAGTGGCAACATGTAGTAGCAGCTGTCAATGCTGCCAGCTCTGAGAGTCGAACCATGTCGGAGGTGAAGAAGAAGTGGTCCGACCTCAAAGTTAATGCCAAAAAGCGCATCGCTCTGCATAGGCTGAGCGTAAGTGCCACTGGCGGAGGCACGGGGACACCGGACCTCTCTCCCTTTGATGAGCACATGGCATCAATTGTCGGAGAAGCATCAGTTGCAGGTGTGGTAAAAGAGAAGGGGGGTGACACAGACATGGCTGAAGATGAGACAGCAGGTGAACCAGGTAAACAACTCAAGGCTTTGTGTGTTTGTGTGCGCACCAAACCTAATCAGCATTTCACATTTGTTTTCACACTAAAATACACTGAAGACTTTGTACGATTTTAAAATGATTTATTATTGAATACATGCATATTTGTTCACTTTCAGAGTCTGGGTGTCACTCAGTGGGTGCGACTGGAGGTGAGGAGGTGGCAGAAGGTGACTGTGTGCTGGGTCCCAGCGTCTCCAATGCGTCCCGTCCCTTCAGCCAGCCCCGTCCGCCACGTGCCGGCACCTGTGATCACGTCCTGACTGATGCTGTGTTATAGACACAAAAAGATACAACTACAGCAATCGACAACGTCATTGTGGAATTGAGAGAAATAAGAACAGTACTGTCTGAAATTTGCTCCACTCTCAAAGAACTTGTGAAAAAATAAAAATGTTGCACCATGTATAGCAGCTTGCCCATTATTTCACAGACGACGCATCACATCCATAGGCAGTTGCAGAGCAGCAGCATTTGGCTGATAGTCTGGTGGGTGAGGGTCAGGGTCATCGGACAAATTGAAGGGGGGTTGGGGGAGTCCATTCCTCTGCACCAGGTTGTGCAGTACAGCACACACCCTGACAATGCGGCAAACTTTTTCCAGGTGGTACAAAAGCCTGCCGCCTATTGCATCCAGACATCACTATCGCCCTTTCAGCAGCCCGATGGCGCGCTCCACGGTGGAATGCGCCCGGATGTGGACATTGTTGTAGTGCCTCTGCACTGGTGGTTTGGGGAATGGGGTGAGGAGCCAGCACTTCAGGGGATAGCCGCTGTCGCCTGCAGTAATGTTAAGTTGAAATGAAAATGCTTTCGATTCATAAAAGCAAATTCGTCCTCGTGTGGTGCCCTTATTGCAATATGAGTGCAGTCGACTGCACCGACATTTAGGAAACCGGACGTCACTGCAAATTGCGCTTTGATATTGGCCTGTTCATCTGCAGTGTAGGGAAACCAGATGTATCACTGGGTCATTCCAATTACGCCATCCTACACGGATAAGAGGCTCAATGAGGGTTGTGAAATCCCAGACCTGTCCACCAATTCCCTCTGGAACGTGCCGGTTGCCAGAAACCCTTAAGTGGTGAAAACCTGTAAAGGGACTGGTATTGTGCCGGCTTCTGGAGGTTGGTCGCTCTAAAGCTGGGCCAAATTCAGCACACAATTCCAAGAGAAATGCTCTTGGTAATCGAAATCGGCTCATAAGCCAGTCATCATCATGTGCCAGAAAATCCTTGTGGTCCCAGAACACCCTCTCCATCTGAAGCCTGCCATTGGCAAAATCCTCCAACAGTGCTAAAGCAGCCATTGTGCATCATTATGCACGGTCATCACCCAGCCCTTTTATAACCCTTTCACCATTAGTGGAATTGCTCAACACCTTTTTGGTTAAATTAACCATGTGCTGTATTGGTAACAAAACAATTACTCAGGCTTGGATTTTCCGCTGACAAGTTTTATTATTAGCAGGCTTCCGAATTTTAAATGGCTCCAAATATTTGAGTGAAATAGTCATTAGAACATATTTTCTTTATTTCACTACTTTGCCTGCAGAATCGCTATTTCCCTCTGGCTCCATAATGTGCGTATGCATGGGTCAAAGTTTCCGTAAATGTACGCACATTTCCACGTCAAGTTTTTTTTTATAAATCCCAATTTCTGTTTTGAAAGTGGCATACGCACATTTCAAGCCCTTTTTGTGCGTACGCAATGGTTATAAATGAGACCCCTGGTCTCTACGTTTTTATAGAGTCCCACACCTCACACCCTGCGTGCTGTTATTGGCTGGGGGCTACACACGACTGCCCAAAGGTTGATGCCCAGAAACATCCTGAACACAGCAAAATAAGAAAATACAGGGCAGGGTCTTTGCAGATACAGACACTGCCACAAACTTCTAGTGGGTCATAAGTGATGATTGAAAGGGGTTATTTCTGTAAGTCTATTCGTTGTACCTTTGAAGCTCTAGGGCCTCATTTATAAATTGGACTTACGATCAATTTTGAGTGAGGAATTAATCGTCAGATGCAAGTTATTTTGAATTAAAAACAGGATGCGATGTTCTATAGTGTGTCAAATGAGAAAAAAGTAACCATGGCTGTTCTTATGTTATTGGAAAACACTGAAAACTGTCTCCCAAGAAATGTTCTGTTAGATTTGTGCGTGGATTTAGCCCCTAATCTGGAAAGGAAGATACATTGTAATCATGCACCTGTGTCTGTCCAAGTTCTGTCCACTTTGGGATTCCTCGCTACTGGGACATTCCAGTTGGAAATGAGTGAAGGTCGGGTATATCACAGCCATCATTCAGCTGCATCATGCCACAAGTGATTGAGGCGATCCTACACATTTTGTCCATGAGATACATTAGTTTCCCCATTTACAGCCAACAAACAGGTGTGTGTGAAAGCAGAGATTGTAAGGCAAGTGCCGACAATTTTCAGTTAATTTGAGATTTATAGATCACAGGTGTGTAAGTTACAAATGGGCTTCTTAGAACCTGCATAAGCAAGGTTTTTTTATGGTGAGTATCTTTTATGAATCGAACGTAAGCATACCGTCGGAAATGATCTTAAGACTAAGTTCAAGTATAAATCTAAGAACATTTTTATAAATGAGGCACCTGATGTCTCCATGGTTCAAGTGGTTCAACTGTCTGATGTTGATGGATGGATGCTTTCTACAGATGCTGCATTGAGTTCATTTCGAAGTTGTTCACTGGGACAGTAGCAGGCGAGACAGTGATGTCATTTCACCTGAGTAATAGCCCTCAATGATTTTTGCACCATGACGGGGACCATTTTGTCACAATGGGGGGCATTATGGCCATGAATGGGTGAACTTGGTCTGCTATAATGTTGAGATCTGCTCTGACATCAAGCAAGGCATCAGTCTGCATTTATTATGAACCAAGTGTTAACCAGTTGAATAACGTCAAACCGCTTCACCCAGGATGTTATGCTACACAGTCTACCATCATGGTAGTTTAGCCCACTGCAGTTGCCCTCAGCAGGTTACCATGAACAGGAAAGGTGCATTGTAAGGTTGACAGTAGCATTTTGTTGGAAACTGAATTAAAGTGAATTAATACCCGTCTGACTAAAAGACCATGAAAGGGTTTAAACATTTAAAAATAACACTCGAGTGTTTACCTACTGAGGAATTGTGATCACTAAGAAATACAGCTCCCTATTTGAAGTAAATTTTAGTCCCCCAATTGAAAAAAATAAAAAGAAGATTCTGGAAGACGCCCAGTCTCTTCTTTAGGAAGAGTAAATGCAGATGATTTTCTTCTGTAATTGCTTTAGCTCTCTCAGAATATATCCATCTATCTCACTAAAACCTTTAAAAGATCGGACACGATAATTCTCCTGTTCATATAGAATTATAAACTCAACAGAATTTTAAAGACCATCTCTGCAAAGTGAGACTCGTGGATGGCTGGCACTACCTAATTTCAATTTTCAATTCAACACACTGTGATCCAAACACTCAAACCACTTGCTGAGGTGGTCTGGGACGCATTTGACCACATATTTTTTGTAGTGTAAATGCTAATGCATCATGATGCGTCCCCAACAAGGACGTGTATGTGTATGGACGAATATGTCATCAATGCGTCTTGTCTTGCACTCAAGTTGCAAATGACTTTGTCCGGCCAATCTCAACAGTTGGAATAGCCCGTACATGTATATTAGTTCTTGAAACATTCTTGTTTTCTTAGTGAGCCTGTGCGAAACAAATCTGGCGTTTGTCTGGCGACAGACTAATGTAATAACTGTGCGCAGAGCCCTTTGACCTTCTAGCAGAAGTGACGTAGGCAGTAATGAAATCTGAACACAAGTGGTCAGCTGGACACCTTGGAGACGCATGATAGACACAGGTGTGAACGGCGATGTGTCTCAGCAGTCCACTTGTGTTTGGATCACCTAAGCGCATTTTAGGGTTCTTTCACACCTGTATTTCGGTAGACTTGGTAGATTTCGGTAGACTGACGAGACAGCGAGTTGTTGAACATTTCATTCTGTGAATGAGACTGTGCCAAAGGAGAAGGCGGGCCTAGATGAGAGAGAGGGATTATGATGTGTTGTCCTTACACAGAAGACGAGCGAGGTATGGTCATAATAAGTTATGGATTTGAAAGTTATCATTTGTTAATAATCAGTTTTGGTTCACTTCCTATATTTGGGTCGGATCACATTCTCGCCTATAGTGAACCGAACTCTGGTGCACTTGGAAGCAAACCAAGACCCACATTTTGAAGTGGACCAGAGTTTGGTTGTTTTGTCCGCACCCGAGTTCAAATGAGCTTTCACACCACCCCAAACCAACTGGACTATCCGACGAAACACTCCAGAGTTTCATTAAAACGGACCAAACAACTTAGATGTGAAAGCACCCATAAAACCAAGTGTAAACAGGCTCTATATGACTTACATAAGCAAACGAGACCAACAGCAAGAGGACTGGCTTTTTCTATATAGTTATTCTTAATGCCTGTCACTGGGTTTGATTCTCCGTGAAATCAGACGAAACGATTTACGGCAATCAGACCAGAAGAGCCTATGTTCCCCTACGTACATTTTCCCAGGCAGTTTGGCAATGAGTAGTACGTTAGCCAGTTGAAACGAAGCAGGAGTAGATTTGTCTTTAGAGAATTTTATTTTTGATGTTATATGTGGGTTATGGCTGATACTGGGGAAGGATCAGCAAAGAGAAAAAGAAAAGAATTGACCGAGAAAAAAAAAAAAAGCTAAAAGGGACAGTGATAGAGCACGGACGAAAACATAAGTCAACCTTGGTCGCTCATTCAACAGATGGAGGAAGTTGCAGGATTTGGAAGGATTCAAAACCGGTCCGGCCTTCTTCCTCCTTGACAGGTCTGTAATATGCCTATTTTATTTATGAAATACATTGTGAGACGTGGCAGATGAAGATCTTTCACTCTTATTTGCAGAATTTTGATATGGTGTGTAGTAGTAGTTCAATCAAGGACTCAAAAAAGTAAACTCCATCAGAATCAATCATGAGTCTATCATCAGTATGCAGTGTCCGACTGTCCTGAATACAGATTTTCAAGCTGAAGTCCCACAGATGTACCCTAAATAATATATTTGGACTTTTCATGTTTTATTTATTCAACTATTCAATGTTATATCAGGGGTCTCAAACCAGTGGCCCAGGGCCCAGATCCACCCTGCCAGACAATTTCATAAGGTTCCCCATTTCGAATTTATTCTTACACCTGGCCCACAAGTTCTTTTTTTCCCATTTAGATATTTCCCCAGTATTCTTTCACTTTTTTAACAATGCTATAAAATCAGAGGATAAAAATAGCCTTTTATTTCACATTTAATAAGCTGCACCTAATTGTGCAACCTGTTAACCTAAACACATTGGTTAGGACCAACAACACTGCTTTTTATGGTGTTTAATATGACTGCTTCCTGTCAGGTTGTAAGGAGGAAGCTGTCGCATACAAACAGCATCATTGTATGCAACAGGCAGAGCAGTGTTAGGGAGAAAAGGGGAAAGACAACTTGTTCAGCCTCAGTGTGTAAATACTTGAAATTTTAATTAGGGAAAAAATAAAACAGTTTTTATTCGCTGAGTCTTCAAGTGGCCTCTGAGGATAGGAACAACATGGCCAGTGGCCCCCGGGTAATTTGAGTGTGAGGCCCCTGGTCTAAATGCTGTTCCATAGCCTTCTCTACACTGCCAGTGTCTGTGCAGGCCTGCCTGAAATCAATTCTTTGCATAAAGTTTTTCATGAAAGTAAATAAATTCATATAATTTAAATTCAGACCACAAAAGCAGCATTGAAAACAAAGCTCTGAGGCACTGGGAAGTAACAGACTTGCATCTCACATACAACACAACCTCAAACTGACTCTTCTTCTGAGTGTTTGCATGTACGCATGACAACAGGTTGTATAATGTGGAGGTACATGTTAAAGAGCAGAGCAGTTTAAAAAAAAAGGGTCACAGGCCTGCAAAGGTTCACTTCTACATTTAACAAAAAGCAACCAATGCAAGCCTCCCCATAAACTCAATACATCTGATATCAAACAGACCACATCACAATCACATGACAGCAACATGTTGCTACAAACTCAATTCATACAGAGGGATCTTACTTCAACTTTGGTCCACTTCAGACTCAGACAGACAGACACAGACGCACCCTGTAGAGGAAGAAATCGTCTAAGCTCATTGAGTTGTATACAATTAATCTCTGTGGCAGGCTACAAACTGCAACACAAACACCTTTGACATGGTTTGCACTACTCACCATTCAGGAGTAGATGTACAACTTGTGTGGGCTTATTTTTAGTTGTTTCTGGGGTTGGTTGCACAAAGACATCTTACACTGGTCTACAGGTAGGCCTAATGCAAATGATACTATAAGAAACAAAAACTAATTTGAGGACAACATGACTCAATTTATAGTTTACTACTATCATACAGTGAGTAATGAGAGGGAAAAGAGATTTTAAGATCCAGTAACATTGGAAATACTTTTCTGCTACTGCTTCACTCATGAATGTTTCCAGTAAAAAGGTCCTTGTCCAAGTTTTCACAAGGCACGGACTGAGGAGAGAGAGAGAGAGAGAGCAGAGAGAGAGAGAGAGAGAGAGAGAGAGAGAGACGGAAAGAGGAGACAGAGGCAGGGGCAAAAAGAGGAGAGAGGCAAGACAGAGAAAGAATGTTACGATACCAAGGAAAAAGACAAAAAAAAAAAAAAGATATTTAGTCATTAAAACCTTAATGACCATTGAGGGTGTGAGGGACGCACACCTCCAATTCCCACAGTGAATCCACTGACACATTTCCGCATCAGCTGCATCACATTATGGTTCTGCAAAGTCTCCAGTGGGGTTCAAATGTCCACTGAAGTGTTTCAGAAGCACCTCTTCCAGCAGTCTGTTCACATTTGACTGTTGCTTAGTGTTGGTGTTATTTTTTGTTGTACTCATTACTGATCTGTGTGGTAAGACATTTTGTGGCCTCAGAGGTGTTGAAAATAGACCCACACTCACACATCCAGTGTACATTAGCACACCAGCTAGAATGGCAGCCGTGAAAGAGCCTGGACACCTTCAGTGGACATGTGGGTTTAGTTTTAAACCAAGGTATTGGACAAATTGTAATTTTGAAAAGTCAGGACATCACCAAAGTGATTATAATTCATCCTGCCAGGGATATGAATGCCTGTACCAAATTTCATTGCAATCCATCCAATAGCTTAACTTTGTTCAGAATAAATAGCAAATCTATTCAGTCTATCTTAAATTGAACTACTTGTTGATCTTAGTCTTTGTGCAACCAGTCCTAGGTACAGTCTATAATCGCACTAACAAACTCCAGACTCTTATAATTTCTGTGGAGGAAAAGCACACTTACAAACTCATGTACACAATCTCCAGCCTAATTTCACATGCAGAATGTATTAATATGCAGAAGCTGTTAAGTTTATAGGATGGTGAGCCGGATGGTGGACACTGAAGCTTTGTTCCAGAGTAGCTTTCGGTGAAGTTACTCCTGTTTCACATCTCCCTTCAGCTTTCTCTTGACTCTAGAGTACGGGCTCAGTGCATCATCCATGATGAAATCGTACAGGACCTTCACCCACGATGAGTACTGAGGGAGGTCATCATAATACTCTGCTGCTATTTTCTTCACCTGGAAACCAACAAGAAACAGAAGAATAAACACTACCGAATGCTGCCTTTAAATGACATTTCAGATTTCAAAGAGCCCTTTACGGTTTAAACAGGCTATAAATCATATCTGAAACATACTGATAATTTTCAAGTTTCACTTTTGTTTCCACAGAAGTGAAACAGCTGCTGATGTAGCTCTGACAGACCTGTGACTGATGTGATTAACTGTGGGTGGACAGAGCTGATAAAGTCTGTGCTACTTCTGTAAAACTCATTTCAAAACCCTGTGTCATGTATAATTCTTCCCCCCAAATGTATCACTTTCAGTAGAATGCGTGTGTTTTATAGCTTTATATTAAAACACATGATAATGCTTCATCTTAGAGGTCTGTCATTTTCTAATAATTTCATAGAAGTGTATTGACAAGGGACTACGTAATGGGAAAACAGACAGCGATCAATTGGTTCGCTAGTATAACTTTAAGAGTCTTTGAGTCAGTGCACAGCAGATTAACTGAAAACGTGAAATCTGTCTACAGGCAAGTATACAATTCAACATACTGTGTATGGCGAATAACATTTCCGATAATAAAGGAATAATGGATGTATATCTACATGGGTTTAAAAGGAGCCTTTCTTTCAAGGAAATTACAATTCTTCCAGTAATTAGAACCACATTACATAGTTCTTTCCAGGAAATTCCTGACCCTTTAAAAAGCATTTCCAAATGCATATACTGTAAGTTTGAAAGTAACTCCCACCACCAAAACCTTGTGCTGTTTTAGTCTGGTCTCATGTCTGTAGTGAATGTACTACAGTATCTGGGTTTGACCCCTTTTACAGCCTTTTTCTAACGTGCCTCACACACTGACTGATGCTTTTATAGCTCTTGTAAATTAACATTAATCTCAACTCGACTGTGTGCCGAGTTTCAAACCAACACTGATCATGTCAGACTGCAGGCTGTTAAGGGATGTATGGTTGCACTGGCCACTGTAACTACTTCATTATTTATCTATATGCACTGCCGTGTACTTTTTGGTTAGACGCTAAACTGCATTGTGCTGTACCTTTAAAGTCTGAACACACATTTAGAGAAAGAATCAGAGTGTAAGAACCAAGTACTGTTCACAATAGTTGTCTACAAATTTAACAAAGAAAGCCAGGGAGGGAAATCATGACCTAAGTATATCAAACTAGGACTGATTTAATTAATCTCAATATCAAACACTTTCTGGTTATAACAACCCAACCCTCCCTTTGTCTCAAGATGATGGGCTTAATAAACAAACATCTCTATCTTAACATGCTATGTTCTTGATGTCTGTCCTTATGAATTGAGTTGTGTTGTTTTAATGTTGTGTGGTGACGTCAGACAATTTTGCATACTGTGGACAATGACATTCTTAACTAACTATACAAGCGGGTTTGATCATGAAGTTAGAGCAAAAATTACAGGATACAGTATGGCCACCATATTTTACCGTGAGACACGGTTATCACAGAGTGACAATTAAAAAATTTCAATTTCAGTGAAACACTATTCTCACACAGTAACATGGTTGCACACCCTGTGTTTGTCGGAGGATTTAGTTACGCTGCCTGCCTAGACAGATTTGTCTCCACCCAGATTTCTTCCTTTATAACCTCATGGAATGCAGCTGACAGTGCGCTCTGATTGAAAAGTGTGCCACCTGTGAATAACAATGATCTCCACAGTCTTCCAGCTGTACTAACCATGGGCAGCCTGCGTCCCGGGATGCTGGGGAAGTCATGGTGCTCATTGTGGTAGCCCACGTTGAAGGTGAGCAGGTTGAGGGAGCCATAGTAGGAGTAGGTCTCATGGCCCTTGAGGAACATGTAGTGCTCAGCTATGAAGTGACCAGAAATGGGGTGCAAGCCCATCCCCAGCATGGATCCAGCCAGCATATAGACCACAGGCTTGGCCCCCCACAGCCAGTAGAGCAGGATGTCAAAGGTGAGCTGGAAGGCCACGTTGGTCATCTCCAGCTGAGTGATGGGTTTGGGGTTGATGCAGAGGGGACGGATGGCATAGAACAGCGGCTGCAGAATAATCCAGATGAACTTGCGGAAGCGAGTGCAGAAGAACCAGCCTTCAAACTCAGTGGGGATGTCTACATCTACGCCGTCTCCACCCAGGTAGCGGTGATGGTCCAGGTGATAGCGTTTGAAGGAGGCAGAGTAAGGCAGGCCGATGGGTAGGTTGGCAAACATGGCAAAGTAGCGGTTCCACATGGCCTTATTGTTTCCAAAGGCTGTGTTGTGGGAGATCTCATGAATAGCAAGGGTCATTGAGTGGTTGATACAGCTGCCAAAGGCATAAGTCCAAAACAAAACCCATTTCCAGTCCAAGTCTTTGACCAGGTAGAAAGCTAAAAACTGTATAACCACCATCATGCACACAATCCATTTCAGCCTTGGGTCAGGACCCATCAACGACTTGATTTCTGGGTATTTGGCTGTAGGTTAAAAACAAGAGACTCAAGTTAAATTCAGTGAAGATTCATATGCTTAAAATAAAAGAACTTATCAGATCATCTGATTTCACAAGGTAACATATTTAAATGAAGGAATTCAGCTAATGTTTCAATTAAAAAAGTGTCAATGTAAAAACAACAGAGAAAAGTTTGATACATTGCATTATTTAGATTCAGAGAATGTAGTATACTCTGAAGAACAAGCAGACTGGACACAAAGAAGCATTTCAATGTAGCTGAGTCAACTACTGATTGGGACCTTGTGAAATGTATTTGACCATTCCACAATTCTCTGATAAGTCAGAGGGCAGCAGCAAAAGAAATCACCCACAGTAAATGCCATGGCACAAAGCAACTGAACACAAGTACTCTGCATAACCACATTCTGATATACAAGCACTTCAGTTGAATATTGTCAACGGTAATACTTCTATTTCACTACATTTCACAGTGAAGCAGTCATTGGCAACGGAATTCTTAGTTCTCAGGCTCCTTCCAACAATGCTTAAACAATATGTATAAAAAGAAAATCATGCAANNAAGTAAAAATGAGAATCTAAGACATAGAGACACAAAGTAGTACAGAAGTTTAAATATAGGAATAAAATTATATTTATAAAATAAAATAAAATATAATACTGTGGTAGGTGCGTGTGCAGTAATTATAAGATATAAATTGAATAAATTGTAACGTAGACAGGTTGTGCAGTAATGACAGGTAGGGGTGGGGTCAAAAAGTCTAAGACCACACTGAAAATCTCTAATATTTTCACGTAAACCTGGAAATAATCAAAAAGTTTGAGGATTCAGAAACATTTAAAAACACAAGAAGTTATGACATTTTCTAGGTCTATTTCTAGGTCAGCAAGCAAATTTGTGGCATTGACCAACTGAACTCCTTTGTACAAAAGGTCAATTTTCCTTTTGTATCCCTTCCATTGAAGCATGCGTTCAGATGACACTCAGGTGGATTTGATCTACTCATCAGAGGCTCATTCAAGTAACTCAACTTGTAGCCAGTTTTCACCTGTTATAGATATGGTTGTGCCTCAAGTTTCCAACAGATCATTGCTTACTAAGTAGCACTGTGATACTGGGAAACATGGCATCTGAAGTAAGTGAAAGCGTCAGAAGTCAAATTGTTATTCTATGCAAAGAGGGGCTTTCACAGCATCAAATCATGGCTAGACCAAAGGTTTCTAAGGGGGCAGTGCATGGAACTCAAACGACATGTAGATGCTAGAGTTCTAGCACTTCTTTCCATGATGCACATTAGCCGTATTTCCACCAAGCAGTCCAGTTCAGTCCATTACACATTAGAATGGTTATTTTTTCAAAACAATAGTAGTACATTCCTGTACCGCATTTCTTTTAATTTGCATCAGGAGGAATGTAAACAGCAGCAACAAAAACACTGGTGAATTCTCTGGGCAGATAATATGGCATCTTAACATTAAAAATTAGACATCAAGGAAACATTGTCCATCAACTTTGACCACGTTTGAGCACCAAGCATCACTGATGTTAACATTTTTCCATTAAACTTATACAGGATACAGGCTGTATGTGTAGCACACAAGTATTTGAGGGGGGAAAGAGGACTTGCTTTGTTTTTGATCTGTTTATTATCAGCTGTATTAGTCCATTATTAGCTTCCTTGTGATGCAGACTCTATCGCAGCGCAAATACACTGAGGTGTTTTAGAGGAGGTTTTTCAAGAGTCCTACTGAATCCAGACAGACCCCTGGAGAGGGTTCAGTCCAGTCAGCTATAGAGTAACTTACATCAGGTAACTGCTGTTACTGCCTGTGTACAGTGATACCTGTAGGCAATTTGTACAATAGGATGTGTGATTTGGTTCTAGCTCTTGATTATAAAATAGATCTGGCTCTAACATTTGGAGGTTTGCAGCCTTTTTACTTAATATTTAATAGCGTTTAAATGTATTGTACTACCCCGGGGAGGGAGAGAGAGAGAGGGAGAGAGACAGAGCGCCTATGTGGACGAGAGAGAGAGCATGCGAGTATGAACAGAAGGGTAGACGTGATACAAAAACTTAGTTTGACCATGAAGCCCAGTGTTACTGTACAGTTCTCTGGTTTATCAGTGAAGTGTGTGGACTACACTGCAGAGTGGATTCTCTACTAACTGTGACAAACAGAGTGACGGCTGACTCATATGAACGGGTCCAGCGCGGGTTGAATGCGCATTGGCAGGTCCGCGTTACATCCGTCTCGTGTATGAAATGTCTGTATCCTCACTGCGCTGCATTTTTATAAACTATGATAATCTGGTCATGAGTCGCATCTATCGCCCCGTCCAGGCGCCGTCTCGCTCCTTGCAGTTCTCATACTCATAGAACTGAAGTTACATCTAGCAAACTAATCAACAAATTAAAACAAAAATGTAGCGAAGTTCATACGAGCTACTGACCGCCACATCTGCAAAAAAGTGTGAGCACACCCTAATGTTAGGTTGTTCGCACACGTGCTCCTAAATACATTTTACAGTTCGCACACATCTGTTTTCAGTCGCAAATGCGAGTGAAACGCTCACACTGTCAAGCCCTGCTCTGTGCTAAATCCATATCATACTAGACTTGCTACTTTATATTTTTGAAACGATTTTGGCATTAGGGGCCTCTGTTGCTGCCCTGTTAGCTTTGCTCCATGCCAACACAACCTCAATAACTGCGTTACGATTGTTTGTGTTAACTGTTCGCTGTCTTCTAGAGAGACATGTCCATCAGTTAGAACAGCTCACCTTTGCTAACATTACCTTAGATGTCATGGGCACTCCAGATAGCTTCAGCCACAGGCCTGATAGCAGGCCTAGCTATCATACAGTATCACATACGTATATATACATATACTGTATATACACATTATATATACAGTGAAGTGATCAACCGCTTGTATGGATCAAAAAGCTTGGGACAGAATCATTCCTGTGCAAATGCTGTTTAAATAATTTGCTTAAAGTAATCAAGTAGTCCGCTTACAGTGTTCATTTTGGGTCTTTTCATACATGACAACATATGGAAAACATTTTTAAAACTACGGTAATTCTATATTTTTGACTTTACTCCCATGATACAACCCGTGTGCTTCCAGCTAGCTACCAGCCGAACATACAACCGTCCACAGTCGGGTTGTAAACATTATAAAACAATGGTCACACTCTTTTATAAATCACCACATAACCAGGCGATCGGTAACCAGGCGATCGGTAACCATGATTGGACGATATGAAAATAGAGACGATAACCCGACCCTAATATATACATATACTGTATATTAATGCTGTAACAGTACACAAAATTCACGGCTAGGTATGTATCTCTGTTTTGGGGTCATTGTTCAGTATGTGCAGTGAGAAGGTGCCGAGTTTAGTTGAACAATGTCAGCATATGGTTTGCGGTTTGACACTAATCGTTGGGCATTTTCGCTGTAACTAACCAGGAAGCCGTAATGCTCCCAAACAGTTGATCTAAATGTCATGGGAGGATCCTCCAGCTCTGGTCTCTCATTTGTGTTTGTCATTCAGAGGCAGCGACACTACATGAGCTTGACTAACCTGGCTAACCGGGCTAAACCAACTAGCATGCTACAACTGATAAACAACAACTGGTGCACTGACAAGACGTGCCAGGTAAAACTCGCACTCTAGAATTTCTGTTCCGTGTGTGCGAGCAGTGACATAAATAGACTACTTTGACAGTAATTGTTTGGGTCACAGGGAGAACCTTTCTGAGGAAGTTGCATACCGAACCAAACGTCCTGTACCAAATGGTTCAGGACGAATGCACGTACCGTTCCAGCCCTAATATACAGTATATACACACACCGTTTCCCATACATAGGCTCTACTTGGGCGGCCCGCCCAGGTAGATAAAATCCGAATTCCAATTTTTCAATCAAGACGTGCAATTGTCCTATCATAATGCACACAGATCAGTGGACTTTCAGCTCCGTCAGCCGTGTGTGACACAGCGATTCATTTGGTAGGCAATTATTTTACCCTACGCTGATATTAAACTGATTTTAACTGACTTACTATCAGAACTAAGATGTTATAAAAAAAATAATCTGTAGAATTCATGCCCTACTATGCATTTAGAGACGTTTCTGGTGAGCGTCATGTCTGCCCGCTGCTCCCCGTTAATCAGCAGTGAAACACTGTGCCGTCACACACATCAAACGCCGCACCACCCATCACCACCAGTAAATTCTCAACCTGTGGGAAACACTGTACACATATATACTGTATACACACATACAGAGCCTCCAGGAGTATGTGGGTATAAATACACACATATATGTACATACATATATCTGATCAAACATTTGTTGCCAACTTTCAGTATGGACACAATTCAGAAAGTTTGGCGGTTTCATACCCAACTCTAAATAAATGCAGTTTCCTGCTCTTCAGATACTATGCCTGCTACATCTGTATAAACACATTAATGGAAACCTTACTAATTTGTAATGTAGCAGTGCCTGTGACTCTCCATGCTGCATTCAGAATGTACCAACATGAATAATTCAACCCAGGAGACAGCTCTTCTATCAATGAGTATCTTTATCCATGGCTCTGGTCTCACTCTCAACACAATGGCAGTACTTTGTGTTGACCAATTAACTTAGGTGTGTGTTATGTTAACAGTGAAAAGACATTAGAGATACAAAAGCTGTACAGAAAACGTATACATCCTTGATCATCAGGGCTCGACAGTGCGAGTGTTTGACTCGCATTTGCGACTAAAAATGAACTGTAAAATGTATTTTGGAGCACGTGTGCAAACAACCTAACGTTAGGGTGTGCTCGCACTTGGCGTTTTTTGCAGATGTGGCGGCCAGTAGCTCGTATGAACTTCGCTATATTTTTGTTTTAATTTGTTGATTCATTTGCTGGATGTAACTTCAGTTCTATGAGTACGAGAAGGAGTGAGACGGCGCCTGAACGTGGGCGATAGATGCGACTCATGACCAGATTATCATAGTTTATAAAAATGCAGCGCAGTGAGGATACAGACATTTCATACACAAGACAGATGTAACGCGGACCTGCCAATGCACATTCAACCCGCGTTGGACCCGTTCATATGAGTCAGCCGTCACTCTGTTTGTCACTGTTAGTAGAGAATCCAGTCTGCACTGTAGTTCACACACTTCACTGATAAACCAGAGAATTATACAGTAACACTGGGCTTCATGGTCAAACTAAGTTTTTGTATCACGTCTACACTCGTCTACTCTACTCTACTCTACCTCTCTCTCTCTCTTTCTCTGTCTCCCCCTCTCCCTCTCCCTCTCCCTCTCCAAAAGGCTCCAAACCTCCTAATATTAGAGCCAGCTCTAGTTGCCAGATCTATTTTATAATCAAGAGACATAACCAAATCACACATCCTATTGTACAAATTGCCTACAAGTATCAATGTACACCAGCAGTAACAGCAGTTACCTTATGTAAATTACTATAGCTGACTGGATTGAACTCTCTTCAGGGGTCTGTCTGGATTCAGTGGGACACTTGAAAAACCTCCTCTAAAACACGTCAATGTTTTTGCGCTGCGATAGAGTCTGCATCACAAGGAACCTAATAATGGACTAATATATCTGATAATAAACAGATAAAAAACAAAGCAAATCCTCTTTCCCCCCTCAAATACTTGTGAACTACACATACAGCCTGTATCCTGTATAAGTTTAATGGAAAAATGTTAACATCAGTAATGCTTGGTGCTCAAACATACTCAGATTTGATGGACAATGTTTCCCTGTTGTGAAATTTTTAATGTGAAGATGTTTTGATTTTTTGTTTTTCTTGAGTAGCATAAAGCCATAGTAACCTGTAAATGTCTCCTTTATCATGGAAAAACACACTATTTGATAAATTTTCATTGTGTCCTCGTCCCAGGGACCTGAGGCAGGTCACCTGATTTTCATAAAAGGGCACTTTGACACAAAGGAGGCCTTTAGTGTTTGCCAATAAAAGGAGCGTTGCATATGGGGCTACCCCTTAAATTCAACGAATCACCCGTCACAGAGCCTCCAGTTAATTTGTTGACTTGATTAATCAATCAGCAATTGGTCTACAAAACATCAAAAGACAGCAAAAATGCCATCACAGATCTTCAAATGTCTCGTGCTGTCCTTCCAACAGTTCAGCTGACATAGCTTTAGTATGAATTGCAGGTGTTGCAAAAAGGATTTGGTAATTTTCTCCTTACGTGTCTATTTAACGCTAGCTGCTCAAAATAGCTCTCAAAAGCCAACAAAACACGTAGCTTACTGATGAACATTTCAAAGTGTCAAAAGCGTGTGTTAACCCAGTCTTCCGTTGTGGTGTATCCATCTATGGCAGTAAACCGTTACTGCAACTTTACTGTGAGAAGCTCAACAGTGAGTTATGTCATTTCAGGGAGTGGCGAAATGACTAGCTAGCTTACTGTGGCTGTAACGTTGCATTGCTAACGTTAATACGTTACATTAAGCTAATTAGCTGCAACTAGCTTGTACATATGCTAACTATCTACTGTTAGATTTTTATAACAGCCATGGTGTTGGCTGTCGGTCATTAAAAAGGGCGTAAACCATTCATCAACGTTACACCTAAACTTTGTCACTTAGGGTTAGCTATACTTGCACTTGTGGCAAATAAACGGGCGGATATGGAACCGTTAGCTTAGTTACGTTAGCAAACAGAGTCAGCTACGATGGTGGTACTATCTATGCACCATTACACGTTTATCTAACGTTACTAATCGAAATAGCCACACAGTTGAGTTAACATAGTTACATTTAGGTTAAGTTAACTATAGGTTTATTAGGTTTATTAACTTGCTAACGGATAAGCTAGCTCACCCAGGATCTCTTTTCTCCTGTCGGCATGCGGCTGGTCCGTATACACCCATTCGTAGTCCTCACGGGCGACCCGGTTCCCCATCTTTTTGATTTCTGTTTTAAACAACTTTCTCAGACAAACAAGTGTCTAAATAGCACAAGGTCGTTTTAAAAAAACAGAAGTTCCCTGCTTGTTCTCCTCTCCTCTGTGGCCCTCCTCCTCTCTCCTCAGACTCTAAGCCCGCCCGGCCTGAACATCACTCAGCTCTGCCCACCGGCTGCAGCTCCTCCCACCCGCAGGCCTATCACTACATAACAAGTCGAATTACAATTACACAACAGTGTTGATCTCAGCGCATCCTCCTTTTATTAGTATTATTATTTACTATTGCAGTTACGAGCTCATACTAGAACTCCACCTGTCAGCCAGCTCCTACTTCTCTTACGAGCTTTATTGAAGTACGACTTTTTATAGCAATTTAATTGTTCAATATAATTACTTATCACTATGCAAGCATTATACTGTATTATGTATATGTGCATATAAGTATGTTTAGTGTTCTTGCTTATTGTCTATTTTTATACATTTTTCTCAAGTTTTTCTTAAGTAGAGGTAACACTATAAAAATAAAATAGCATAATGAAAATGACTTTCATGAGTTTTTTTTAATAGATTACTCTAAGTCACCTCTTTGTCCACCTATGCCTCCTTCTCAGCTCTGATGGAGAAACTACTGACATTAATAACAGTTCAACTGAAACAGTGCAGTATTAGATGAATATGTGTCATAAAACTCTGGTGTGACAGGCTCATAGCCAGGTTTTAGAAATACTGAGGTTATGAGTCCAAAATTCCCAGTGCGACCCCGACCAACGAACAAATTTGACTAGTCACTACAAAGCCTGTGAAATGTTCTGACTGTATTATTTTCCTCTAATTTCTAAAAATTACTTAACAGTTCTATTAGCCTATTCAAAGCCTTCTCCACACTGCCACACATTGGTATTATTCTGGTGGAGAAATATTTAAGGTCATGGAAATCCACACATGTCCAGAAACCATACAGGGGATGTGGCCTCAGTGTACTCAATGCTAGCTACAGCCCTGGGTGTACGAATATTTCACTGTTGCTGCTGCATGGCTAAACCCTTGCATGCAATATTTCCCTTTCAGAAATGTAGGAATTAAACAAATTCCTCAGTGTAAACCTACACAGCACAATGTCAGTTCCTTAACATAATTTTTAAATGCATTTCAAATATGACAGTGACAACAATGTACATGTCAGTCCCCACTGACCAGAGTGAGAGTGATATACCAACAGCCTGAGAACGTGCCTCACCAACAACACCAGAGCTGTATGTTCAACAAAGAAGTATACTGTCCCTTCAAACAAGGCCCAGAGAGATCTCATCAAGCCTAACTAGTACAACAGGGAGAATGTAATCATGTGGATAGTAAAGACAATTGCTGTCAAAGGAATTTACTGTTATTCTCCAGTTACAGTAATCCATAATCTTCACACCTCTTGAAGACACATTCTGTGGTATTTAAGTGGTCCCAGAAGATTTTGGTGGGTAGGTTGATTAGAGTCTGCTATTTGAACTTGTTCTATTCCTTTTTTCTCCTTAGGCTTTCATTATTTAGCTTTTATTTTTTTTAAAAGATGGAGCCTGCAGAATGGGTTGCACACCCTTAACTAAGAAAAAAATCAAACTAAAAAATAAAACAAGAAAAACTGATGTATATTCTGGAAATGTAAATTGACAGTTAAAGAGTATAAAAAACATATAAAGATGCAACTCACAAATAACGAACAAAGGGTGTTGAATATTGGGCAAATGTCTTATGATACCCGCTGAAAGCAGTGACTCTGATATGGGAATCATTTAGATCAAATTAATGTATTTTTCTGTAAAGTGCATGTTACAGTTTGTATGAATTTATGTAACTGTCTGTCTATACCCCACTGCAGCTCATCAAATCTTCTAGACACACCTCCAGCTGTAATGCCGCTGTTCCTCTTCAGCTTATCTAAGTGCAGGGCTGCTGCAGCTGTAGAACATGAAAACAATGGAACATTTCCTGTTTAGTTCCACAGGAAGTTGAGGAAACGAGAAAATGATGGCAAGACATTGGATACGAGTTCTCTAACATCAACATGCAACACTGTCTTTCATCTAACGCCACTGTTCCTGAAACACTTCAGGTATGATGTGGAACATTCTGCTATGTGAGCCGTACTTTGACAATGTAAACTTAGAACAGTTGTGGTGGAATAAGGGTGATAGACATCTGTGCCTTAAACTCATATGAGGTTTTCATATTTTTAATATTATGTTTTAATATGTGTTCCACCTGTGCCACTGCTTAACACTATTTAAGAATTAAGGGCAGTTATAGACAGTGGGGTGATCAAGGACAATTACAGAGGGTAGTGTGTGTAACTGACAGAATCAAAATGGATGGACTGGTCAGTTTTTCAGGAGAAATACCTGAACGCTCATAGCCACAACCAGCTCCTACAACAGCTACTGTAATGTCAGCAGCTGGTGAGGGGCACTCCACACATTTTAAGCTGCACTAATCAGTATTTTCATATTAACAATATGTCAAATGACTAAAAGTAGTAAAAGTTCACACATGACGAGCAGTTAGTAAATGCAGGTTCAACAGTCTGTATATGAATGTAACAACATCCAAATATGTTTTTGATGAAAAAATACTTTTAAAAACAAATATTTGTGGATTTCTACTACATTTATTTAAAACAAGAAATATTTGTGTGTGCATCAGAAATACATTTGGGAACCTTTTTTTTACATGTGGATTTTTTTACATTTATATACAACAATAAATATTTTTGTGTGCATTGAAAAATATTTTTGAGGAGAGAGTGATTTATATACAAATCACGAAATACATTTGTGACTCCTTCTGTGGGCATTCATTGATGAACAAACCGATCTGACTCCATATTTGCGAACACGTTTGTGATAACAACGTTATAAGGTGATGATAAGACAATGTTGTGTTTACAGCTGGTTGTCCTGAAGTGTCCCAGAAAAGCAGTTAATACAGGTTTAATCATGAAGATCATTTTCATTCGTCATGAAGAGTAATACTCAGAAGAGTAAAACTCAGTTGTATAATGTCTTCTGTGGCTCTAGAGGATGTCATCAAATTAGGTTTGACACTAAACTTTAATGTTGCAGGACAACACAAGACGTTCGTATGATTGCAGTGCTGATCATGAGAGGGTTAAAAATACTGTACATTGACAATGTAACAGTAAGTCCATGAAATTTGAGTTTAATCGCCTTGAGTAACATTTCAAGTTATAATTACAACTTGGATATTGATGTGAAAGGTATTTACAAGTTGAAAAAAAGCTTACGTAGTTACTCTCTCATGACATCATGCATACAAGAGATCCGAATGCATTACTTTATGAAAAATGTAGGATCCAGTGTTTTGGAGCTTGTGTCACATTAGAGAAAAAGTCAGGATACATCATTCTCTGCTGCTTTGAACCATTCTTTTTTGCCATGCTGGCAGTGTGGCTGTATTGATGGAAATCTCCAGAATGAAATGTCTCAACAACTATTGTATGGATTTCCATACAATTTGGTACAAGACATTCATGTTCCCCTCAGGATGAAATGGAACTCTGTCTGACTTTTCAGTGCTATCATCAGGTCAAAGTTTTAGTTTTTCAAGTTCTTTGGTTTATGGCCAAATACCTACAAAGTGACTGGGAATGCAGAACACTACCTGTAAAAATAGAGCTTGTAAAGGATGTAAACATACAGAGATCTGTGGATAAGTTAAGTTGAGCTTTAATAGGTTTGATTTGTACATTTGTAACAGTAATGTATGCAACAAAACCGTACAGTTAGCCCCAAGTTGGCCAACTCAAAAGATAGTTTTCTTGGGATACATACATGAAATAATTCACAATCTACACTTTAAAGTACATGAAGATTACAGTACAATTTTCTAAACTGAGACGCAGTCTCAAATTAAGCCACTAGATTACATCTTCTTGTGTTTTTCTGCCCAGTGTCATTATAATACACGCTAGAGGTCACCAAGAAGTGAACTGCATTTCCAAAGTTTCTTTACCAAAAGTTCATGCCATGAGTGGTTCAGGTCATCCAAACAACAGAAAAGCTTCAAACAAAGAAAACAAAAGTGCAGCCACAATATGGGCTCACAGCTAACCTAGCCTCACAAGGCAAGAGACAAGTTTGTACAGGAGAGGGGAAGAGTACCGCTGCACAGGGGAGCTGGGACAACACTTCTCACTTTGAGCCATTCTGTTGAGCACACACTTTTTTTTTTATTTCCAGCAGCCCTCTACTGTCACTGCAAACCAGTCAGAAGTTCTGGTAGTTCCCTTACACTAATTGCAACGGGCTGATTTTAAACTTCAATTTCAAAGTTGGTGTTACAACAAAAAAAAAGGGCAACTATATTTTCTCACTTCCCTCTGGTGGTATCTATGCAAGGCTAAATTCCATTGTTTTGGGGTGGAGGCAGGGGTCTCACAGACATTTCTCTAAACATGATCTGCATGGCACTAGAGATGAAGTGAGAAAATTTGCGTGAACAGATCCTTTAGATGTCATTACATATACAGTATACTTTTTAAAATTTTACATAATTCTACTTTAACTTTTGAGGACCATACAAGTGTTTTTCTCAGTTTCCACCCATTTACTATTTCATACATATAAAGTTGTCATGTCATGCGCTGAAGACGACTGTGAGATGTGGCTGAAAGTGTTGGAAAAAACTAGCAAGTGACTTTGGGTTAAAATCATTTTGTCAGACTATTTACCATTTGATAAAATAATCTTAATTCAAGTAGACTCAGTCTTCAAACCACCATTTCCAATGATAAAGACTGTGGAATGTGGTTGAAAACCCTCAAAACCTAGTAAGTGGACCTTGAGTTAATATATTTTGTCAGGCTTAAGAATAATGATTTCAACTAGGAACTGTTGGTATAAAATGAAACATGATTGAAACATGATTGTGCAAATGAAACTGATTTTGGCAGAGGAGAGAGAATTTGAACACATTTCCAGGAACAGCTGCCATGTTATTTTCAGTTTGAAAATGAAGGCCCTTTCAAAAAACTGTAACACTCAGTGTACTTTGTAAAATGTTCAGCTGTAGCTGTACGTTATTGTAGTAAATAGGCTGAAATATGTAAAAACACTGTATGATCCTCAAAGGACAGATACCAAACATTGTTTTGCTATTGGAGAGCAGTTCTTTGTCCTCCTTAGCACAGCACACAGTAACTTCTCATGTAAAAGAGAAGCATGAACATGAGGTGCTTTCAGGCACACCGGAGCTAAAAAAGGTCTGCTCTCTGGAAACCTTTTTAAAGAAATGATTATTTTCACACACACAGCAGAGCCGTGGGTCCCATTAGCACTGCTGCATTCCTAAGGATCAGAGGACAATGATATCTGTCAGTGGTTGCTGAGGCACAGTGGAAAGGAAAATCCCTTCACAAACAACATCTACCTCCATGTTACGCCCTCTGCCAGGCAGGGAAGGCAAGGGTCAACAGGTGACACTTTGACTAATGCTACCTGAACACTGCCTTACTCCTTCTTAAGTCCCCATCCTTCCTTTTTATGATGACTCAAGAACTAATCAGATTGAACTGAACTGACCTGAGCAGTAATTTTGGATAGACCAACCAGGGTACTGGCAAGGAATATAAATTACTTATTACTTTTTAGATGGTTTTTATTGCACTTAACCGAAGTTAGGAAGAAGCAACTGTGACTGAAATGAATGCATGTGGATTTAGACTTCTTACCCATGTGTAAATGGAAAAGAGATAAGTGAATACCAATAACATGCACCTTCAATTAGGTTAGATTGCTTTAACTTGTAATTTAAGGCTGTCACATGTACAATGTGACTTCTGTTAACCAAATTCACTGACCATCTGAATTTCTGTTTTATCAAACCCAATTGTTTGCAAACATACGAGCCTCTCAGAAAAGCATCTACATTAAAAAGCTGTACAGTCATTTTAATGTGACCTTCAATAAATAGTCTTCTTCTCATGCAAATGGCCGACCGCCTGCCTATATTCTGATTGGCCAAGAAGCCTTGTCAGGATAAGTCTGGTGATATTCTGTATTTTTCTTCTTGTCAACAAATCTCATGTACTGAGCCAGACCAACACTGAATGTATCTACTAACAAGTATTGTGTGTGTATCAAAGCCTGATAGATCTTCTTCCTCTGTGCCACAGAGCTCCACTGTTGCCAAAAATCAGTGAGCCACACTGTTGCACTGGGTGGCATGTTCCTTCATTTCCATGAACACACACACACTGTAGTTTATTTGGACTCAATCCCACATACGCTGTCCTGCCGCCATTAATACTCAGTAGAGCACCAAATTTGGATTCATCTGCTGAAAATAGTCCCCAACAAACGCCTGTTAAAAACTACAGTGTCCACGTGTATTAAGAAATTACTGAGCCTTTTTAACAAAACTGTATTTGTGAGCCTGTTTTTTTTTTTNTTTTTTTGGAAATGTACGTCTTCAGTAGGAACCAATGGGCTTGGAGCTGAGAGCCACAGATGGGTAGGGGAGTCAGACAGTACTGAGAGAGGAAGTAACACACTGTTGGTTTGGGTGTTTTCATAGGACTTGTTGAAAAGAGAACACTGGTAAAGCATACAGGGGTAGTTCTGACTCATCTCACAGGCAGTACAGGTGATGAGTGTTGGTGGGGTGGGGGGTGATGCAGATGATTGGGGATAAGGTGTGATCAGTCAGACCTCGAAACCAAAAACAAAACTTCAACTAAATGACACACTGAGTCTCTTATTTCTTGCTGCGCAGCCGTTTGGACTGTCGTGGAAGGTCTGAGCTCTTTCTGGTGCGTTTGAGTGATGACCCTCCCTCGCCCTCTGGCTCTCTGGGTAGAGATGCTGCAGCAACGCTGCCACTCGCCAACACAGTACCAGATGTGCTGGCAACAGTGGAAGACACAGTGGTGCTGCTGGATGTGGAGGGGACAGCTGTGCTGGGCCTGGGTCCTCCCATAGCAGCGGCACTACTGTCCATCAGTTCGCGGAGCTTGTGTTCCAGCTCAGCAAGGCGGGCGTTTTGCTCACCGATCACCTGGGTCTGTTCCAGCAGCTTCTGCTCCTGGTCCTGCAGTTGCTTCTGCTGCTCCAGCTGCTTAACACGGATTTCCTGCATCTCCCTCCGCAGTACTGTCATCGATGCCCCATTCACCTTCACCTGCTGCTGCACCTTGGTCATCTCAGAGCGCGATGGCGTGTTCTTGGCCAGCAGGGACATGGTGGTCAGGGAGGTAGATGGACCTGCCACTAGGGGAACAGGACAGAGGGTCAGTGGTCTTCAGGATGTTACGACAAAAAAAAAAAAAGGGCAGTAAAAACGCAGCAGGACAAGACCTTCCATTTGGCTTAAATTGAGCATGACAAGTGCTCTTTGTTTGGAAGAGGCTGGTGACCACTGCTTTAAGGGAACAAGGGGACACAAACCATGCAAAAAAGTATGACCCAACTGCAACTAAAAACGTATTATTAGGACCTGTGCACTGAACGGCGCGAAGGCCCTATTGTATTTGTAAGGATTATTTTTCTCCTTTATTATCAATTTTCTTTTTCCGCTTTGAGGCCATTTTCGAGGGGCTTAGGGTGCTTGAAAACTCATGAAACTTGGTACCAAAAGTGGTGACAATCGCAGTGTGATATGGATCTTGGGCTTGACAAATTGGCTCGATAGTGCCCCCTAATGAATTTCAACAAAGTAGCCCCTGCAGTATGTTTCACCTAGATGTACGAAATTTGCTTAAAGACTTAAAAAAAAAGAGTCTCTTGGTGCCCTGACCTAAACCCAACAGGAAGTCAGCCATTTTGAATTTGTTGAAATTTTAGTGTATTTTTTGCCATTTACAGGCTCCATACTTTAACGAACGAGAATTTGTCAGATCAACTTCAAATTTGGGACAGTGCAATCTAAAGACCTTTAGCTGTCATTGTTATTGTTTGTTGTTGTTGCTGTTGTAAATTGTTGTTGTAATATTGTTGTTTGTTATTGTTTATTGTTATTTATTGTTGTTCATCATTGTTATTGTTCTAAGTTGTTATTATCATCGTTGTCATTATTGTTGTCGTCGTCATAGTTGTCGTTGTTATTGTTGTCATTGTTGTTTGTTATTGTTCTCGTTGGTTGTTATTGTACGTTGTTGTTGTAATATTGTTGTTGTTTATTGCTGTTATTGTTGTCGTTGTCGTCATTGCTATGGTCACTGTTATAGTTGTCATTGTTCTAAGTTGTCGTTCTAAGTTATTGTAATATTATTGTTTGTTGTTTATCATAGTCGTTATTGTCACTGATGTAGTTATTGATGTCAACGTCGTTATCGTCATCGTCGTTATTGTCGTTGTCATTTGTTTTTGTTGTTACTGTTGTAAGTTGTCGTAATATTGTTTGTTATTGTTATTTATTATTAATTGTTATTTTTGTTTGTAATTGTTATTGTTTGTTCTAAGTTGTTGTTGTAGTAATGTTGTTGTTTGATGTTTGATGTTGTTATTGTTTTTTTTGTAAGTTGTTGTTGTAATATTGTTGTTATTGTCATCATTGTTGATATTGTCATCATTGTCGTTACTGTCGTCACTGTCGACTTCTTAGTTGTCGCTGTTACTGTAGTTTGTTGTAGTTGTTGTAATATTGTTGTCGCCGTTGTTGATGTCATCATTGTCGCTGCTGTTATTGTTGTCGTTGTTGTTGTTCTAAGTTGCTGTTGTAACGTTATTGTTTGTTGATATTTGTTGCTGTTATTGTTTGTTGTAAGTTGTTGTTGTCATATTGTTGTTGTTTGTTGTTATTTTCATTGTTGTTATTCTCATCGTCATTGTCATCGTCATAGTAGTCGTTGTTATTGTTGTCGTTTGTTATTGTTGTTGATTGTTAGTTATTATTGCTGTTATTCTAATTACTGTTTGTTGCTGATATTGTTGTTGCTATGGTTGTTGTTTGTCATTACTTTCGTTGTTGTCGTCATTGTTATTGTCGGCGTTGTTCTAAGTTGTTGTTATTGTCGTAAGTTGTTGTTGTAATATTGTTGTTGGTGTTTGTTGTCGTTATTGTCATTGTTGTTATTGTCGTCGTCGTAGTAGTCGTTATTGTTGTCGTTATTGTTGTCGTTGTTGTTTGTTGTTATTGTAAATGGTTGTAATATAGTTGTTTGTTGTTGTCATTGTTGTTGTTATTGTTGTAACATTGTTGTTTGTTATTGTTTTTTATTGTTGTTTGTCATTGTTGTTGTTATTGTAAATTGTTGTAATATTGTTGTTTGTTATTGTCATCATTGTTATTGTTGTCGTTATTGTTCTAAGTTGTTGTAATGTTGATGTTGTTTGTTGTAAGTTGTTGTCATATTGTTGTTGTTGTTTATTGTTGTTATTGTCATCATTGTCGTTACTGTTGTTGTAAGTCGTTGTTATTGTCGTCGTCGTCATAATAGTCGTTATTGTTGTTGTTGGTTATTGTTTGTTGTTGCTGTTATTGTAAATTGTTATTGGTGTTTGTTATTGTCCTCATTGTTGTAGTTGTTGTCATTGTTCTAAGTTGTTGTTCTAAGTTGTTATATTGTTGTTGTTGCTGTTATTGTTCTACGTTGTTTTAAGTAGCTGTAATATTGTTTGTTGTTAATTGTCGTGGTTGTTTATTGTTATTGTAGTCGTAGTTGTCGTTGTTTTTTGTTGTTACTGTTGTAATATTGTTGTTTGTTATTGTTTATTGTCATTTATTGTTTTTTATTGTTGTTTGTCATTGTTGATATTGTTCTAAGTTGTTGTTCTAATGTTAGTGTTGTTTGTTATAGTTGTTGTAATATTGCTGTTGTTTGTTATTGTCATTGTTGTCACTGTCGTCGCTTTTATTGCTGTCATTGTTGTTATTGCTGTTATCCTAGTTACTGTTTGTTGCTGATATTGTTGTTATTGTTGTTATGGTTGTTGTCCTAAGTTGTTATTGTAATGTTGTTTGTTGACATTTGCTGTTGTTGTTATTGTTATTGTTGTCATTATTGTCGTCGTCATAGTAGTCGTTATTGTTGTCGTTTGTTGCTGTTATTGTAAATTGTTGTAATATTGTTGTTTGTTATTGTCGTCATTGTTATGGTTGTCGTTATTGTTCTAAGTTGTTGTAACGTTGATGTTGTTTGTTGTAAGTTGTTGTCATATTGTTGTTGTCGTTTATTGTTGTTATTGTCATCATTGTCGTTACTGTTGTTGTAAGTCGTTGTTATTGTTCTAAGTTATTGTTTTAAGTTGTTATTATATTGTTGTCATCATTGTTGTCGTTGCTGTTATTGTTCTACATTCTAAATTGTTGTTGTAATATTATTGTTTGTTGTTTATTGTCGTGAGTTAGTTTGTTATTATTGTAGTTGTAGTTACTGTTGTAGTCGTCGTCGCTGTTTGTTATTGTTGTTGTTACTGTTGCAATATTGTTGTTTGTTATTGTTAATTGTTATTTGTTTTTAATTGTTGTTTGTCTTTGTTGTTGTTTGTTGTTACTGGAAATTGTAATATTGTTGTTTGTTATTGTCGTCATTGTTGTTGTTGTTGTTATTGTTCTAAGTTGTTGTTGTAATGTTATTGTTGTAGGTTAGTTTTTGTAATTTTGTTGTTTGTTATTGTCGTCGTTGTTGTCATTGTTGTCGATTTTATTGTTTTCATTGTTGTTGTTATTGCCGTTATTGTTATTATTGCTGTTATTCTAGTTACTGTTTGTTGCTGATATTTGTTGTTAAAGTTGTTGTTGGTGTTATTATTTTAGTTGTCGTCGTCATTGTTATTGTTGTTACTGTTCTCAGCTGCTGTTCTAAGTTGTTGTAATGTTGTTGTTGTTTGTTGATGTTTGTTGTTATTGTAAGTTGTTGTAATATTATTGTTTGTTGTTTATTGTCATTATTGTTTGTTGTTATTGTAGTCGCAGTTATTGTCGTTGTAGTCGTTGTTGTTTGTTATTGTTAGTCATCAGTTATTGTTGTCGTTCTTGTTGTTATTGTTCTAAGTTGTTGTAATGTTGTTGTTGTTTGATGATGTTTGTTGTAAGTTGTTGTTATTGTTGTAATATTGTTGTTTGTTATTGTTGTATAACAACAATATTATGTTGTTCTACTTTGTTCTAAGCTGTTGTAATATTGTTTGTTGTTTATTGTCATTATTGTTATTGTTTGTTGTTATAGTAGTCGTAGTTATTGTCGTCATCGTTGTTGGTTATTGTTGTTGTTTGTTGTTACTGTTGTAATATTGTTTATTGTTTGTTATTTATTGTTTTTATTGTTGTTTGTCATTGTTGTTATTGTTCTAAGTTGTTGTTCTAAGTTGTTGTTGTAGTGTTGTTGTTTGTTGTTATTGTTGTTTACTGTAAGCTGTTGTGATATTGTAGTTGTTTATTGTTGTTATTGTCATTGTTGTCGCTATTGTTGTTATTGTTGTTTGCTGTAATTGTTGTTTGTTATGGTCGTTGTGTTCTTCATTGTCGTCGCTTTTATTGTTGTCACTGTTGTTGTTGTTTGTTGTTGTTAGTCCTAAGTTGTTTTTGTGTTTGTTGTTGTTATTGTCTTAAGTTGTTGTTGTAATACTGTTGATGTTGTTATTGTTTGTTGTTTTTATTGCTGTTATTCTAGTTACACCTATGATGAAGACAATGACGACAACAACAAAAACAACAACAATCATAACAATAACAACAACAAACAACAACAGCAACAAACGGTAACTAGAATAACAGCAATAAAAACAACAACAAACAATAACATCAACACTATTACAACAACAACTTAAGACAATAACAACAACAAACACAAAAGTTTGTTGCTGTCATTGTTTGTTGTTGTTATGGTTGTTGTTTGTTATTGTTCTTGTTTGTTGTTGTTATTATAAGTTGTTGTACGTTATTGTCGTCATTGTTGTCATTGATATTATTGTCGTTGTTGTTCTAAGTTGTTGTTGTAGTAATGGTGGTTGATGTTTGTTGTTATTGTTATAAGTTGTTGTTGTAATATTGTTGTTGTTTATTGACGTTATTAGGACCCGAGCAGCGACCGCCGCGAGGTCCCTATTGTATTTCAAGAAATTATTTTTATTATTATTTTTACCCTTTGGGCGCATTTTGGGCAAGGGATGCTCAAAAACTTTTCCGACACATGAAATTTACATGGTGTGGTCTACACGTGATATCCAGCAACATGACGTATAATTAGTGTGTGTTCTCTAGCGCCACATAGTGGACACGGGAAGTGACATTTATCTCGTTCAGGCAGTGTCCAACGGTTACGAAAATTCAAAGCCATGTCGACCGGCCTCCTGCCGCTCCCCGACGTGCGCAAGGCTGCGAGGGCCCGTTCAACGCTGCTTGCAGCTTTAATTGTCATTGTGGTCGTTACTGTCATTGTTGTCGTCATCACAGTTGTCGTTATTGTTGCCATTAGTTATTGTTCTTGTTGTTGTAATATTGTTTTTGTTATTGTCCTCATTGTTGTTGTTGTTATTGTTCTAAGTTGTAGTAATGTTGTTGTTTGTTGATGTTTGTTGATGCTATTATTGTAATATTGTTGTTATTGTCATCGTTGTCGTTATAGTCATTATTATTGTTGTAATATTGTTGTTTGTTACTGTTGTCGTTGTTGTTGTCACTGTTGTTGTCGTTGTCATCATAGTTACTGCTGTTATTATTGTTATTGTTCTAAGTTGTTTTAGTTTTCTTCGTCATCCTAGGTCCATCATCGTAGTTGTCGTCTACTAGTTGTCGTCGTCATACTTGTCGTTTGCTGATGCTATTGTTGTTTGTTATTGTCATTACCGCTGTAATTATTGTTGTTATTGTGGTGTTTGTTGTTATAATTATTATTTTTGTTGTTATTATTGCTGTTATTGTTGTTACTGTTATGGCTCTTAATGTTGTTATGATTGTTATTATTGTTGTTGTTATAGTTGAAGTCAGCCATTTTGGATTTCGTGCGTTAATTTTCATTTTACAAACACACGTTTGAGGACTTTCAGATGCGCAAAAAGTCACAAAACTTTACACACACATTTAAACTAGTAAGCATTTCGATTGATATCGCAACTGGGCTTGGGCATGGTACGTCGGCTCTATAGCGCTCCCTAATTACTTTTAGCATTTTTGATGCACTAGGGATGCTTGAAAACTCACAAAGCTTTGCACATGCATCAGAAGTGGCGAAACTTAATTTCTGACATGGGTCTTGGGTGTGGGTGTGGTAAATTACCTCGAGGGCGCCCCCTAGAAAATTTCTACGAAGTAACCCCCACGGTACGTTTCACCTAGATGTACGAAATTTGGTAGGCACGTGTAACATCCCAAGACTTAAAAAGAGTCTCTTGGTCCCATGACCTAAACTCAACAGGAAGACATCCATTTTGAATTTCATTTAATTTTTACAGGGGTCATACTTTAAGGAATTAACCAGATTGACTTCATATTTGGTTAATGCACCTAAAGAGCTTAACAATGAGAAGTTGTGCTAATCGTGAAATTTCATTGAACAGTGTGGCCATGGCGGCGAATTTCGATGTTTCGACATGAAAAAAGAAACTGTTGTAACTCCACTCCACATGGTCAGATCTCTTCCAAATTTCCCACGCTTGATGAGACTCCCGATCTGAAGACATGTACAGGCCAATTCTGAGTCAGTCATAGTGCCACATACTGGCAACAGGAAATCACAGTATTTTTTGCCATCTATAAATGCTCTGCTTTCACAAACTCCTATTGTGCAATTTCAGACCGTGTCAACCAATCTCTGGTGAAAGCATCACGGCTGCAGCTCCCCCCGATGTGCGCAAGGGTGTGAGGGCCCGTTTAACGCTGCTTGCAACTTTAAATATTATTATGTGCCGGAAACGCGTTTTTGAGGGGTTTAGGATGCTTGAAAACTCTCGAAATTTCATCAATCAACATCAGGCCTGGCGTTTTTGTTTTTTTTTTTGTGTATTTTTTTGCCATTTACAGGCTACATGCTTTTATGAACTCCTCCTAGAGAATTCACTCATCCGAGGCGTGTAAGAGTGCGAGGGCCCGTTCAACGCTGCTTGCAGCTTTAATTTTATTATTCATTATGATAAATGATAAATACCCAACACAATTTCCGAGAGTCAAAGGAGACATCTTCAAATGTTTGTTTTGTCTGACCATTCAAAATCCAAATATATTCTATGCAACATAATATAAAACAGAGAAACGCAGCAAAGCATCACACTGGAGAAGCAGAAAACAGAGTGTATGGCATTTCTGGTTGATAAATGACCAAAATAACTGATTGACTTCTTTTCATCAACTAACCTATTTATTGACTTGTATGGAAGCATCTGTGCATGTTTCTCCACCTATGATTAATCAAATATGTGTCAATGACACATGATACATGTATAACATACATTGCAGCTAATACAAAAATAAAGCAGAAACCAACAGAATTGTCATGAACAAATATAACTGAAATACTAGGATTGTGTGATCAAATGCTGGAATCAGACTTATGTGTCTAGAAGCATTAAAAAGTTTATCAATAAATCACAGAAGCCATTCCATGATCCTGTTTCATTACTGGACAGTCTTTGCTATGTGTATTTTGTGTGTGTGTGTCCGTGTATATACTAGATGAAGGTAACAGACTGTGTCATGCTCAGGTGTTCAAATTACAAAATAAACAGTGAAGAAGGTGCAGTATTTCACATTTTACTGACAGCAGCCTTACGAACATGTAGGTAGAGAAATTATCTCTGCCTTTTCTACTATGGAGTTTACTAAATAGTTCTTTATATTAGCAATTAGTGGGAGTAATTATTGTCCAGGGTTCTGCAAGTAAGCATCTTGTTCACTTTCAGATAGACAGTGTTAGGTGACAGGCAGTTGGAGCTCCTGGTTGAACTCTGTTGGTTCTTTAACAAAAAGTACAAGTCTGTGTCATCTGCTTATTTTATCTAAAAACAGTGTCTCAACTCAGTTCTGTGTAAATGTAATATATCGTGTTATACTATATATGAATATGACATAAAATTACATATGCCATAGCAACGGTGAGTAATGCCCATGGGTATTACAGTCTTTAAAGCCACGTTCCTTACCAAACTGGTCGAAAAAAGTCCTGTGTTTCTATGTTATCTATCTTACTTTGCAACTCTATTGCTATAAGTACAAATAAATACAAGTTTGTATTTTCAGACATTTTAGCCATAATTTCCTATTTCTTTTTAGATGTGAAAATAAGTATTCAGTGCTGAATAGTTCTACTGTAACTATCTAAATTCTCCTCTATCGTCTTATACGGAGGCTTTCGACCAGCCATGTTCGACAATGTTCTGCCACAATCATTTTTTTCTATTTTGATCGTGACTGAATTTTTATTACATATTGTTATCGTCTTATTGAGGGCAGAAGTATTGTGAGCTTCTTTGGGTGAATTTTTCTTTTGAACTCTAACTTTATAAGTCAGGTCAAACACGTGTCCATTACCAGGTGCAGAGCCAATGAGGCGGCCGGACAGGTCGGCCCCTGGCAGCTTCTTCTTCAGGATGGGGACAATCTTCTCATCAAAGTACTCCATGGCCATGGAGGAGATATCCCTCAACTCCTGCAGAACCTCATGAGCTCGCTGGGGGGCTCGAGTGGAGTTCACGTAGCGCAGTACGCGGTAAATCTCATCTATCACCTGACAACACACAACAGCTCATGATCAGGACATCGCAAACAAGCCGTCAGGGAGGGCAGGGAACCAGAAAACATACAACAGATATGACTGAAACAAGACTGAAACAAGACTGAAACACTGATACACTGATACACCCCTGGTAATCTCAGTAGGCCCTCTGCTGGCCAGATCTGAGAACTGCAGCCAGTAAGTCCAGCTTTTTCCAAGAAATGCATGGGCAGCTGAAAAGCGTCTTTGTGTTCAAGACACCACACACATGTCTACATTACAGTCAACACATGCAGAATTGAAAATGTATTAACTTAGGGGACACGTTAAGTTCAGCTAGTACAGAATATATGTAGATAGCAGGGAAACAACATGTATATCAGAAGAGCTGATGTCAACGTGCCATAATTCTGACTGAATATTGTAAGGAGAGTTATTCTTTCCTCACCACAAGATACATCTCCATTTGAGCATGTCTTATGCAGAGGTCTGTCAGTCTGTTAGTCCATTTGTTAGTCCATCTATCAACAATGCCCCTTCATATCACTTTGATACACAAACCCTAACTTTAACCTGTGTTTGACCCAAAGATGGACATGGGTTTCTGACAGGATTACTATGGAGAGCTCAAGGGAAACCTGAACTTCAAGGTGCAAGAGTTGCACGAGTAAGTAAACCACATTCAAAATCACACTGTTTGTAATAACTCACATGACTAAAATCTCACAAATAAAAACATAAAAATACATCTTATATTGTTTTCACAACTAAATACTCAAATTGTTCTGAACAGATAATACAAAAATGAGGAGACAGTGGCCTATTCTTGATTCAGATAAGAGCGTTAACAATAGCTTTGAAAACCCTCCCATCGTGACATTAAGCGAAATATCAATCTAAGGACTGTGTTGGTTAAATCTTTTATTTTTTCTCCTAACATCTCCTCATGAACTCTTCTATCTTGTTAACAGGATGGGGACAGAATTATTATTGTCCTCTACACAGGGTCAAAACTTTGGGTAGAATCTATGAGCGTAACAAGACATCACATCATGTCATCAAATAAAACGGATTAATGTGGGCTTTCTACTGAGCACAAGCCTTTTAAGGCATTTCCATTGGTCCTCTGTAAGACTGCTGTTGCTGCTGTTTTGTAGACCAGAAGCAACTGAACTAACCTTTCCAGGGATGAAGCAGCAGAGGTTGGAGTCGACATATTTCATGAAGGTCATATTGAGCAGAGAGAGGCGTGTCTCCACAGCAGCCAGGATGTCAGCGTGACGCGCCAGTGAGTGGTTTCTCCTCTCTGACTCTCGCCTAGAGACAATTCATGATAAACACATTTTAATGATTCACACATTACGTCAGAATTAAGAGGGTTCCAGAAACATTTGCAGCAGGCTCAGTACTTGACACTTCACCACTGTCTGACTTGTTACATTTACATTCTGCTGTAAAGTCTAACAAGGTTATTGAATGTGATCAAAAACTGAGATGCATTCTCTGTATTGCCAGCTTGACTATAACGACATGTCTGTCTATACTGTGAGCTAAACAAACTTTTGTCACAACTGAAGCTATTGTCGCTATGAACAACTATGAATCCTAGAACAACATTTTAATACAGTCTGAATTTGTTAAGACAGAGTTTTAAAAAGCATTCAAGTACAGTTTTCTGGGGGCTAGTAATTTAGACAGCTGATTTTAAAAATCACATTTTTGTATAATACAGTCATGCAGAATTTAAATGTTCATAAAGTTTTCTGATTGTTGAATACATCTGGAATATAAACTAAGCAGCCAGCCAGTTGTGGTTCTTCACTTCTGCTGTAAAGGAATGACAAGCTCAGAGAGGAGAGAAACTCTCCATGTAGTCTGTCTCGTGTGTATCTGATGGAACAGGTACAGCTGTGTACACTGGCCACATATCAGCTTTTCCTTTACACGTCTGTCTGCAGCTGAAAACATTCTTTGAGGCTACAAGTCAATTTTCTTTGGACTATTGTATTGGGCTGTAACCATTTACAGTCTATGCTCTGAGCGCACAGCAGTGCTGTGGCTGAACACATCCAGTGTAGAGAGGACTGAAGTTGCTGCTGTTTTGCTGCTGACATGCTGCTCTCACTACACAGCCAGTGCAGACAAGTTGTAAGCTCAGCACTAGGCCTGTTCAAGTCCTGTCAGCCTGAGTCTTAAGAAAATCATGTTAGACACAAATTAAGTTCCTTTTGTAAACTAAGAATGATAAAAAGTAACTAAATGTATTAGTGTACATCTCAGTTTAATTAAAAAAATAAGTCTATATATACCTATTTCTTTCATAAATCTTCCACTGACCCCCTGCAATACCATCACTGACCACAAGGGTCCCAAAGACCCACAGTTGTCAAACAGTGCAAGACACTAAAGCCATGTTTCCACCAAGCAGTCCAGTTCAGTTCAGTTCAGTTCATTACACATTAGAACGGTTATTTTCGCGCTTCCACTGTCAAAAGTTGTGGATGGTACCAATAGAACCACTGAATTCCGTCCCGTTTTTTTGTTACTCCTCTGTTGAGGTACCTAGCACATTGACCTGGTACTTAAAGGTGGAGTTAGAAACACTGCAGTCCCTTGACTGGTCAACAGAATCGTCGTGCTACTTACATGCATAGGTGTAGTGCTGCCGGACAACTCTCTGCCACTTTTTTTCTCCAAGTGAGGAAACAGAATATTCGCAGTTCACATAATCCGAAATTCATAAACATTTTTTTAGCGCTTGAAGATCCAATCATTACTAAAGCGTGTGTCATGCAAGAGAGCCAATAAAAACAAAGGGAGTGGTCAAAGTTGTCATATTGACATTTAAGGCGAGCTGATTGATTCACGACGTCAACTCATGCATTGAGCAACATGCAAGAAAACGTTCCATCTTAAAAGTTGCCAGTAGCTGCCGGTGCAGCCTTTGATCAACGCACTGAATTTCATTATTTTTTCTCCAGTCTACACCTGGCTAATGTTGACTAGTAAAGATGAAAAGGCAGCAAAACATCCTTTCATTTTAGAAACTTTTGCAACTTTTCCTCAGAAAGATGTTTTCAATGCGGCTTCATGTGCTCGGCATAAATAAGTAAACGAAATCATCTGCTTAACATTACGTGGTTGACGCGGCCATTACCATCCAGTAACAACTCCACCTACATTTAAGAGTACTGTCTGCGGTGGAAACACCACACAGATCTAGGGTTTAGGTACTTTAGGGTAAGGGTACTATATACTATACCAAAGGTACTATACTGAAGTGTTTGGTGGAAACGTGGCTTAACTCCAATCCAGTCTTCAAAATGTCCCTTCAGATACATACGTGCAATGTCACTACTTCCATGTTCCTGCAGAGCTTGTGCTAGTGTGGTACTAACCTGGGCAGCTGGGCTTTGACTTGCCTCTGGCATAGACTGTGGTAACGCTCCACCTTCAGGAAGCCCTGATTCAGAACACGCTGGCAGATCATGTCCATGCGCTTACACACCTGGAGAAAACAGACAAGAGAAAACAGGTGAACCACAGTCTTGTAATTCTACTTCTGGCAACAGAGATTCACCGGTGGACTCGGTGGACTTAAGCATCTTTTTCCAGTCTAATTTAGTGTACAGAAATGTTTCCTGTTGCAGGAGGATAAAAGAGGAGACACTTTGAGGATTATGTGCATGTCTTCAAAAACATAGTAAGGTTTGTTACCAGCTGCATTTCTCAAAGTTTTTCTTCCTCTCGTTAGTCAGTTATTTCAGTGACTCAATAATCAATGCAAAAGTCTCACAAATGCAAACCCACAGGCTTACCAAACACAGGCCCAGGGGGCCAAAGAGGTACGGGGGCCCCTAAGCAAGAGTCCGAAGTGTCTTTAAAGGTATTTAGGAGGGGGCCTATTTCGTATCTGGGCACCTGGGGGCACATTTGCTTGTTATCTGCCCATGCAAAACAAGGATTACATGCAAGGCACTGACTGAGGCTGACCATTTTTCATGGTAAAAAATTGTAATAACGAACTCCTGCAACAGAGTCCACGTCACCTTGTATGAAGCCTTGTCAAAACCTCCAAACTAGGCATGTAACATTGTTAGAATTAAGGGAAAGGACTGTTGGAAGAGCTGCAGTGAAAAGCACAGCCAGTGTGCAAAGTGACCAGTGAATGACTTCCAGCTAACCTCGCCAAATGACATGTCCACGAGGGACAGGCCATGTCATATCATAGGGATATCTATACAGGAGTATAGAGTCTAATTTAAGACAGTTCGGTTCATCACTTTTGCTATCAACATTCATCTTTTGGGATGTTAGCAGTTTGTCGTGTATTCCAGTCTCTGCTCAGCTAGGCTGTCCTGCTAATTAGATAACAGTACAATGAGCACTGCGGGCTATTTAGACGGCTGCATAGACATTAAACACAGGCTTTAACGTTACATTCTATCCACAATTATTTCAATGTGGAGTGTACAAAACTAGTATCCCAAGACAAGCATGCATGTGGCTAGCATTAGCTTTGTTCCTCTTCTAGTTGGCTTGTTTTTGTTCTCCTTACCGAGCGCAGCAGGCTGATTTCATCGTAAGACAGAAAATTGAGAATTGTCTCAATGGCCACAATGGGCAGTCCTAACAGTGGGTTGTTCTGGTGCGGCTGGTCCGGTGGAGGTGTGGACTGTCTCGGTGACACCGCGTCTGAGTCCAAAGAGCCAACACATCCATCAACTCTTTCTACGACGGCCGCCATCTTGCTTTGCTAAGGAGGAGGCGGAAGTGACGTTTCAAAGGGAAGCTAGCGTGCCATTTTCCCCAAGTGATAAAAAAAATTGTTTATAGAACATGAAAGGTAAAAACATCTAAGAGAATAAATGCAGGCACAAAAGATCAGCTTGTGGTGGAGGAAATGTATTGTGTAATGTATATCCCCTTGCTCTAATCCGAGCAAGGGGAAACAAAACTGAACTGATGGGAGCAAAAAATATATATTTTATTCTACAAACTTGAGATTCTTAAAGAAATAGAATAAGGCTCTATTTTCTCAGGTCTTTTTCCAGTTTCTCTTTATGGATAGCATCATTTAAGGTAACAGCTATTTTTAGGAGTCATTTGTGGTTGTACAAACACTGATAAGTGCATATGTAGGCTAGGCTTCTACCAGCTCTCCTATGGTGGTATCTTGACAATTAAGCTCCTGCTGTGTGTCCCTGAGAATCTCAGCCTATAGAGCCCTATTGTGAACCTGGAAATGTTGAGTAATAACATTTATAATAATAATAATAATAAAACGTATTATTATAAAACTACCCAAAGTAAATAAAACTTTAACATAAATGTTAGAAATGTACAGTATGGGTCCCCAGCATTTAGAAACTACCAGATGCTAACTTACATATGCTACATATAACTGCTTGGCCGATTTGGACAGTATTGGAGTTGTTTTGGAGGTTATTTAGGATGCTAAATCCATTTCAATTTTCAAAATTCAAAATGGCCATTTAAACCAGAAATGGCCATATTTCAACTCCCGGTGGGCCGATTTTGATGAAGTTTCAGTCAACTTAGAAGTTTTAGAGGAATCGATTGGATTGGACAGATAACTTATGTATTTGAAATAATTGAAATAACTTCAACTCGGTTATAAATTGTAGGATATTTATGAACACAAGTATCCAAATGACACAGAACATGTACATTTTAATTCACAGACCATTACACTCTTAGGTGACTCACAATTGGCTATTGGAGGTAACAAAGGCAAGTCCATCGATCCATTTTCTTCCTTGTCTGGGGCCGGGTTGCAGTGGCCGCAGGCCAAGCAAGGTAATCCAGACGTCCCTCTCCCCAGCAACACTTTCCAGCTCCTCTGAGGCGTTCCCAGGCCAGATGTTGCCATAGTTAGTCATGGAGTTCCACAAGGTTCTGTGCTCAGACCAATTCTGTTCACTTTATATATGCTTCCTTTAGGTAATATTATTAGGAAAGACTCCATAAACTTTCATTGTTATGCGGACGATACCCAATTATATCTATCGATCAAGCCGGATGAAACCAATCAGTTGGCCAAACTTCAAACATGTCTTAAAGACATAAAAACCTGGATGACCTGCAGTTTTCTGCTGTTAAACTCAGACAAAACTGAAGTTATTGTACTTGGGCCCAAACATCTCAGAGATGTATTATCTGAAGGTATAGCCACCCTAGATGGCATTGCCCTGGCCTCAGTGCCACCGTAAGGAATCTTGGAGTAATCTTTGATCAGGATATGTCTTTTAATTCCCATATAAAACAAATTTCAAGGACTGCCTTTTTTCATCTACGTAACATTGCAAAAATTAGACCTGTGTCAAAAAGACGCGGAAAAACTAGTCCATGCCTTTGTTACTTCTAGGCTGGATTATTGCAATTCCTTATTATCAGGCTGCTCCAATAAGTCTCTAAAGACTCTCCAGCTGATCCAGAATGCTGCGGCACGTTTACTTACTAGAACTAGGAAGAGAGATCATATTTCTCCAGTATTAGCT
>NTHP01000156.1:1096193-1119221 GCA_003416845.1 Oplegnathus fasciatus
TCTCTCTCTCTCCTCTCTGTCTCTCCACTCTCTCTGTCTCTCTCTCTCAACCCAACCGGTCAAGGCAGATGGCCGCCCACCTAGAGCCCGGCTCTGCTCGAGGTTTCTGCCTCTTAAAAGGAAGTTTTTCCTTGCCACTGTCGCCAAGTGCTTGCTCATGGTGGGAATTGTTGGGTCTCTGTAAATAACATTATTAAGAGTACGGTCTAGACCTGCTCTATATGTAAAGTGTCATGAGATGACTTTTGTTGTGATTTGGCGCTATATAAATAAAATTGAAATTGAATTGAATTGAATGAGATATGTAATCCCTCCAGTGTGGTCTCCTACCAGTTGGACGTGCCTGGAAAACAAACAAAATCGGTGACAAGGGACAACCCTGGCGGGGCCCAACACCCACTGAAAATGTGTTTTGTGTCGAGAATATGGACACAGTTCTCACTTAGGTTAAATAAGGACCAGATGACAGATAGCAATGGCCCCGTTACCCCCTACACCCACAGTACCCCCTACAGAACCCCCTGAGGAACACGGTCGTAAGCCTTCTTCAAGTCCACAAAACACATGTAGACTGGATAGGTAAACTCCAGTCCTGACTTATATACTTTCAGATGACTTACCAACCTTTGCGATGGGTTATCAACTCTTCACCCTTTAGTAATGACTTCCTAACATTTACTAATTATAACTTTCTACTTAACAGTTTATTAGAAAGTGAGAAATCAATGACTATTAATGACTTGACTTTATTAACGACTCAGCAGCCAGAGAAATTGTTCACAACCTGGCAACCAACAGTTGTTCTTTTTAACAGCTTATAACTGGTATATAAAGCATCAGTAAATTATTTATTAACATTAATAAAGCCATAGGTTACAACTTTTAAACTTTTTAAAGGGTGACTTATTAGAAAGTGGCACTGTGATCACTGATGGCATCCAGCACTCTGGCAATGAAAACTGGTGTGATACAGAAATCAAGGTGAAAAAGCTGCTGTCTGTGAAGCTGCTAATTGAACCCTGGAAAATTGAACTGGAGAGGGCTTGTACATCAGGGAGAATTACTGTCTGCTATCAGGCCAAGTTTCTTTGATACAAAAACAGACTTGATATTCTTAATGAAGCAAAATCCCTGAAAGACTCGAGTGTTTTCATCAATGAAGATTTCCCAGAGTCTATCAAAAGCAAAAGAAACATCAACCAGCCCCCCCTACTGCTGAGTGGTGCCCGCCGCAGTAATGGCTTGCACACTATGGAGGATATTTTTGGTCAGTAAAGGAGTACGAAAGGAGTGTGAAAGACCGCCCTTAACAAATGTCAGAGATTCGGCCACATAGCAGCAGTATGTAAGGGAAAACGCTGATGTGGGAAATGCGGCGAAGATCATGACATTGAAGAGCCTGATTTATCTACCTTCTCTGACTGCCATCCTGTGTACCGACCTCTGCTTGCTAAGTAAAGACTGTGTTTTTTGATCCTGGACCCAAGGCTGGATTATGGACCGGGCCAGTGGGGCCAGTGCCCTGGGGCCTCGCACTGCCAGGGGGCGCGAAACGCCAGGGCCCTCAGTGCGCACAGCAAAAGCTGAACACTATGGCCCCTGGGTACTTGCAGCGTGAGCTTACCACTAGGGCCCCCCAGACCCCTCAGTGCTTACAATGTGAGGGCTCCCAGGCCCCTTGGCATTTAAAGAGTGAGCTGACGACTAGGGCCCCTAGGCCCCTAAGGCTTAAAGTGTGATCTGACCACTAAGGTTCCTGGGCCCCTTGGCACCTACAGTTTGAGTGTCCCTGGGCTCCTCTACGCTTAAAGCATGAACTGACCACTAAGGCCCCCGGGCCCTGCAGCGCTTACAATGTGAGGCCCCTCGGTGCTTAAAGCATGAGCTGACCACTAGGGCCCCTGGGCCCTCAGTTGCTTACAGTGTGAGTTGGCCACTAGGGCCCCTAGGCACCTTGGTGCATACATCAAGTGTAACACCTGGGCTCCTTGGTACATACAGTGCATGTTTAAAACGAGAGCCCCTTGGAGAGTACAGTGCTCTGTACAACTGAGCCACTGGTTGGCATGCTGCAATATGCTGTGACATGATACAATATTCAACAACAAGTCAGTTCATTCTGCATTACAGGACAGTTTAAAGGACGTCATATTATGGCTGTTCGCTATTTGACTTACCATAACTAGCTATCCCTTTATTTTAGCGATGCCCAAAAAGCTAATTTCACACTAAATGGAACTACTACAAACCGTTGCATTTATCCCGAAGACTCGTGTTGCTCAGGTGCTGTGCTACAGCCATTGTCGTTTCATATAGCTACTTGCTAGCAACTGCCTTTTTAAGGCATATGAAAGCTCCAAAATTCACGAGTTGGATATTAACTGGTGTACTTTATGTCGTAGAACAAGCACCAAACATTTCTTATCTTTGGGTTAACCACAGACCTTTTTTTAGGGATCTAACTAAAACCCCATTCAAAAACTGACCAAAGATTGAGCAGAGAGAACCCCTAACCTACTTCCTGAGGCACTCTATAATCGTTCTTTAATCAGTCGGTTAAAACAGGATTTTAAAACGAGTCTGGGCTTATCATTAGAACTGCTGAATTCTGAAGCCGTATTCATCGCGAAATAATCATTTTGCAAACAGCAAGCTAACAATGGAGCACATGTAATTTACGTCACCGACTGTTTGCACTCAAGCATGGCTGATACTGTTATTCTATGGGATGGCTATAATGCCATATTTTGAATCTAAAAAAAAAGTTTTGAAAGGTTGAAATCTAATAAAAAAGGTTTGCAAGATTGAAACTAAGTTTTGAAGGCTTGCATAATGTTTTGATAGGTTGAAAAATTCAAATCATTATTTTGTGTTTGAGTTTTCCTTCTTCACAACTGCAGCACTCTTTTTTACAGTGTTTCTCCAACACATTTTCAGAGTTTAAAATTTGTCACTGTTCTCCCAGTGTATTAGTTTGTTTTCCAGGTTTGAAACCATGTAAATGGCGATCTGAAAACTGGTGCGCATATGTTGGGAAAAAAGTTTTGAAATGTTGAAACTTGAGTTTAGAAAGCGCAAATCTTTATTTTAAAACTTTTGCGGATGTACATTTGCACTCATATTGCAGACTGTTCTTTCAGAGCTATCTCGCAGCTCTCTGAAACTGAAACTGAAAAAAATTGTTTGCTCTCTGCTGAAGTACAATCCAGTCACATGTCGGGCACAGGCTACGTGAACAGGATAAGCAGTTCTCTGTGCTGTCTGGCTGTCCCCGAGCAGTGCCTGCATAGACATAGAATAAAATCTGCAGTAGATAACAGTTAACTAGCTAATTTATCTTAAAGAACCACTTGCAGGTTGATTGTTTTTATGAAATTTATACTTAACCTTGTCTGAAAATGACCATTTGAAAAGTGAATGCAGGATTTTACATGGAGAACCGTGCATCCTATTCGCATATCCAGTCAATTCCGCCTAACCCGGTACTTTCCAATATAGGAAAGCGGGGAGGGGGGCCTCCAAAAGACATGTGCCCAGGGGCCTCACGGGACCATGATCCGGCCCTGCCTGGACCTGCTGTGTCTGAGTCATGCATTTGAGTCGTTTCCCTGTGGTATCAGTCGTTACAGTACGAACTGGCCACTATGGGGGCCGTCCTCTCACAACGATCTCAGGAGGATAACAAGCTCCGCCCCTGCGCCTTCCTGTCACGTAAACTGTCCCCTGCGGAGAGGAACTATGATGTGGGAAACCGAGAGTTGCTAGCTGTCAAGGTGGCGCTGGAGGAGTGGCGCTATTGGTCGGAGGGATTGGAACCTCGAATACATCAGGACAGCCAAGCATCTCAACGCCAGGCAAGCCAGGTGGGCCCTCTTTTTCAATCATTTCAATTTCTCCCTGTCCTACCGCCCTGGGTCCCAGCATGTTAAACCTGATGCTCTGTCCTGCCTGTTTGACCCTGACTTTACCCCCTGTGCTCCCACCAACATCCTGCTGCCATCCTGGGTGATGGGAGCGGTCATGTGGGGGATTGAGAAATGAGCCAAGCAGGCCAACACTAACTTTTAGGTTCCGGAAGGCTGTCCCCCGAACCAGTAGATCCTCCGTTCCCAGGTTATCCACTGGGCGGGGGGGAGGCTTATAAAGGATGCAAAGAGAGAAAGCTGGTGCAAATTTTGCAGTACTTTAGGACCTCAAACAGAGGTCAGGAAGTTATGGGCTTTGGTGCATTGAATGGCAGGGGTGTACAGGACATCTAGAGTACCAATTCTACAATCTGAGGGACAGGAAGTGGTTGACAACAAAGCTAAGACAGACATAATTCAAACATTTAAATATCATAGCTCAGAGAACATAAGCTCAGTAAGCAAAAAGAAGGGGGAGGAGAAGTTGAAGAATGAGAATTTCAAACTAGAGCATAATAATGATAATACAAATGTAGTGAATACCTTCTTTTCTCTGCAAGAACTCAAACAAGCCATTCAGAAAGGGAGAGACACAACACCTGGAAGGGATGGGTTAGGGTACCAGATATTTCGGCATCTGGATGATCTGGTACTAGAAGAGATATTGGCATTAATCAACACAATATGGGAACATGGACATTTGCCAAAAGAATGGAAACACTCAATTGTTGTCCCTTTACTGAAACCCGGTAAAACAGCAAACCAACCTGGCTCTTACCGCCCAATTGCACTTACAGCTGTATTATGCAAAATAATGGAATCTATGGTTACAGACAGACTAGTGTATATGCTGGAAAAACAGGGATTTTTTTGTCCCCTATCAGAATGGCTTTAGGGTTGGACAATCCACTATGGACTTCGCACTAGTTCAAGATTTGGACATCAGGAAGGCTCTAGCAAATAAAGAAGCAGTAGCGGTTGTATTTCTCAACATTGAGAAGGCGTATGATATGTTGTGGAAGGAGGGTCTAGTGATAAAGCTGTATGATGCTGGGGTACGAGGAAGGGTGCTAAACTGGATCAAGAACTTTTTGAGAGATCGTACTATTCAAGTAAGAGTAGGTGGGGCTATATCCAGTGAAGAAAATGTGGCTAATGGGACCCCCCAGGGAAGTGTAATCAGCCCAGTTTTGTTTAATATAATGATCAACAACGTTTTTTGTAAAGTGGGAAATGGTTTTCAGTTGTCGCTATTTGCTGATGATGGGGCCATATGAAAAAGAGGTCGAAATTTAGACCATATTCATAAGTAACTGTAGCAGGCATTGGATAAAGTAGTGACATGGGCAGAGGAATGGGGTTTTAAAATTTCAGTTGCAAACTCAAAGTATGTGGTCTGGTTTTAAAAAGAAAGCATCACAGCAGGACCTCAGACTATACAACAACCCTATTGAAAATATTCAAATGTCTGGGCGTCTGGTTTGGGGAGAGAATGACATAGAGGGTACATGTAGAGAAGACAGTTGCAAAGTGTGAGAAAGTCATTTATGTCATACGATGTCTGGTAGGATCTGACTGGGGAGCACATAGAGTAAGTTTAATGGTGATATACAGGGCAATCGTAAGATCTGCAATTGATTATGGGTGTATGGCATACGGGACAGCAGCTCCCTCTGTTTTTAAGAAGCTGGATGTGGTGGCTAAAGCACTTGAATATGTACAATACCTATTAATGCTCTTTTAATTGAAATAGGAGAAACCACATTAGAGCTGAGAAGGAGCAAATTGTCCCCGAACTACAGGACTAAGCTACAGAGTTATAGGTACTCAATACCTGCTAAGTGTTTGTTGGAGGAGCACTGGGAACTTAAGGGAAAGGGTGGAAAACTAAGGAAGGGGAGTCTAGTAAACTCCATGGGTGAGAGAGCACGGGAAGTGGGAGTGAAAGATTTGTCGATGGGCCCGATAGTGTGCAGGCCACCTGTTCCGCCATGGCTTTTGCCAGAACCAGATGTAGACTTTTCCATATTAGACCGAATCAAGAAGAAGGAAGAAAGTGAACCTGTGACTCTAGTTAGTAACCATCTTAAAGAAAAATGGGCAGATTACATGCAGATTTACACTGATGGCTCCAAAAATCTGAACAATGGAAAAGCTGCAGTAGGAATAAGCATTCCACAATTACAGATACAACATGGAAAGCAGATATCAAATCACGTGGCAGTCTTCACTACAGAGCTTGTGGCAATCTTGTGGGCAATTGGGTGGGTGGAGGAAGTTAGACTAGGAAAGATAATTATATGCTCCAATTCTACTATAGCACTAATGGCACTGAAGGGTGGGAAAAGTGGGGCCAGACCAGATCTAATAGTAGAAATTTTGATTGTGTTAAATTCGAGTATCTAAATTGGGGAACACTGGATTTTTCTGGGTCCCAGCTCACACAGGAATACAGGGGAGTGAAGAAGCTGATAAGACAGCAAAAAGAGCCGTAAACCTGAAAGAAATAGATCTGGAAGTACTGTATGGAAGGGTCGAGTGTAAGAGCTTAATACAACAAGGAAGCTGTCAGAAATTGGAGTTACAGATTATTCACTGAAATCAATAGCTACTCATTGCGGAACATTGTGAAGCAACAAAAACTGTTATCAATTTTCTCCATCGCACTGGACTTTACAGAAGGATTAAATCCTTCTCAGTCAATGGGCTTCTAATGACCTTTGGAGGGCAGCAATATGCCTTTGGAGTCTTTGTCAGGCCTGAAAACTCCGGTAACAGGAAGCTCCGACGTAGAAAAACTGAGAGTTGGAGAGTTGGAAGAGGAAGCTGGTAGAGTGATTGAGTGGCGGGTAACTACAAACAACTGTATCGTGAATGTAATAATCATGACTTTTGGGACTGCAAAGTACCTGAACAATAAGCGTATACTTGTACATGCAGTGAGCAAACAACGACAAGACGCTCTACTGAAAATGAATATCCTGGATGGTAAAAAAGTTAAAACCCATGTACCTGGCTCAGCTGCTAAACACAGGGGGAGTCATATCTGGAGTCCCACTATTGGTCTCAATGGAGGACATTAAAACAGAACTGAAAGGAGGGAAAGTGCTTGATGCTAAATGTATCACTACTAAAAGAAATGGAGAAAGAGCAGAGACGTTATCAGTAACCATCGACTTTGAGCACGTCCTCCCAAGGAAAGTTATGCTAGGCTTCTTCAGCTATCCAGTAAGAGAGTTCATTCCTCCAGCATTAAGATGTTTTAAATGCCAAAGAATGGCTCATACTGCTAGCCAGTGCAAAGGCAAAGAAAGATGTGCAAGATGTGGAGGGAATCATACATTTGGAAAGTGTGGGAAAGATGTGTTAAATGTTACAATTGTGGTGGAGATCACACTGCAGCTTTCAGGGGATGTGCAGTTCAGAAGCATGCAAGAGAAGTCCAAAAATATAAGCACTAAATCAAGTGTCATATGCAGAGACTGCTGAGAGGGTCAACAGCGAACAGGTAGCAAAGGAAAACAGCACTGAAAGGAATAACACGGGAAACAGTAATGATGCCGAAAACAGACAGACATATCAGATACAGCCTACATGCGAACTTCCATAAGTGCAGGGTTAAGAAGGGAGCCATGTTAGTGGATTAAGTAAATTTTGTTACATTCATTTGTAAAGTGGTTTACATTGAGTTAGAACAAAATGACAGGAATGAGAGAAATGTATACAGAAAGCTATTGCCTAATGTAGAGAATTCCAGTAGCAAAATCATGCTATATGCTGGTCACTAAAAAGAAAATAGGTAATGGGCAGGGGCTAACACTATACAGTAAACCCATGGGCAGAGTGAGAGTATTTAAATATCTTGGTTTATGGACTGATGAAAAATATACATGGAAGAATCATATTGAAAATATTGAAACCAAATCTAAAACAGTGTTAAATTTAATGAGATGTGTGGTAAGTATTATTACACATATACAGGGCTTTGATGAGAGCCACTTTGGATTATGGTTGTATGGTGTATGAAGCAGCACCAAAAAATCATCTAGAAAACTTAGACAGGATCAGAGCAATAAGACTTTCCTAGGTCAAGGCTAAAACCAGGGGAGACTGAGCCTTTGGAGTCAGGGCCCAAAGACTCTGGAATGACCTGCCAGAGGAGATCAGGTAGGGTAGCGATGTTTCTTCTTAAAAATGCACTTTTTCAGAATTGCTTTCTCTTGAATCGGTTATTCTTCCGTTTTTACTTTACTTGTTTTTACTGTGTTTTAGTAATTCATACCTCGCTTGTCATTATTATTATTATTACTTTTATTTATCTGGTATTTTCTCTTGTTTTTATGTCTTTGTAATGTGCTTTGTAACTTGTTTTTGAAAAGTTTTTATTATTATTATAATTATTATTAAAAGTGGGCGTGGAGCAGGGGAATGTGGCATTTCTGCAGTATGATGAGAATGACTTCTGATTAATAATTTCTCACTCATATTGTGTCCTATTCATCTATATGTACAAATCTACACAAGATGGTCTATAGCTGTCTTTGCCACAAATGAAAAAAATCTCACCATCAAGCTTCAATTGTTCAAGTAGCAAAATGTGTTTTCACTTGAGATGTATGCCTGTTACCAAGCATGAAAACCATCACTGGATCTGTCTTATTTGTACTGTTATTTCCTTATCACAGCCTTCATAACCCCATTTGGGTTATTTTATCCAACACAATGATGTTTTATTCCATTAAAGTACTGTTTTGCTATTTTATTGCTTGTGCCAATAAATAAAGATGTCACTGTCATATCTGTATCTTCTTTTACAGTTTTTTACTATTATATTGCTAACCCACATTTCTCTATAGGAGATCACTTTTTCAAAGCTCCTCTCATAGTTCTCTTTACCGACATGCAGCTCAGCACAACAGTTCATCTCACATCCAAAACACACTAATGCACAAAATGAAACTAAAGTAATTCCAATAAAGCAAAATAAAACTACACATATTCACCAAACGCACTTGTAGAGGAGAGCTACAGGTATAAAACAATGCTTGTCAACCCTGTCTTCTGAATTTGACTCAGTTCTCATCCACATCACACCTTCTGTCTTCTCTGTGAATACACCTGGGAAAGAATCTTTTTGATGCCTGATCCCTCCCTGGTAATCTTCTGCAGATATGTCCAGATATCCAGCATTCATTCATCATCCAAGAGGGACATCTGATCATGTGGACAGTGATCATAAACTTTCCACCTCCATGGAGGAAAAGATTTCCTCTGAAGAATGGAGAGTAAGGTGGAAGTAAGGGGGTCAGAAATGTCAGTATCTGGTGTGAACACCATTTGCTTCATGCAATGCAACACATCTCCTTCACATAGAATTGATCAGGTTGTTGACTGTGGCCTGTGGAATGTCGGCCCACTCCTCCTCAATGGCAGTGCTAAGTTGCTCGATATTGGCAGGAATTGGAACACGCTGTCGTACATGCCGATACAGAGCATCCCAAAAATGTTCAATGGGTGACATGTCTGGTGAGTATGCAGGCCATGCAAGAACTGGGATGTTTTCAGCTTTCAGGAATTGTGTACAGATCCTTGCAACATGGGGCTGTACATTATCATGCTGTAACATGAGGTGATGGTGGCGGATGAATGGCACAACAATGGGCCTCAGGATCTCAACACATTATCTCTGTGCATTCAAATTGCCATCAATAAAATGCACCTGTGTTCGTTGTCTGTATGCCTGCCCATACCATAACCCCACCACCACCATGGGGCACTCTGTTCACAACACTGGCATTAGCAAACCACTCGCCCACACAACGCCACACACGCTGTCTGCCATCTGCCCTGTACAGTGAAAACTGGGATTCATCCGTGAAGAGAACCAGGCACCATCGAAGGTGAGCATTTGCCCATTCTTGAATGAGGACGACGAGCATGCAGATGAGCTTCCCTGAGACGGTTTCTAACAGTTTGTGCAGAAATTCTTTGTTTGTGCAAATCAGCTGTTGCATCAGCTGTCCAGGTGGCTGGTCTCAGACAATCTTGCAGGTGAAGAAGCTGGATGTGGAGATCCTGGGCTGGTGTGGTCACATGTGGTCTGCGGTTGTGAGGCTGGTTGGATGTACTGAAATTCATTGGAGATGGCTATGGTAGTGAAATGAACATTCAATTTACAGCCAACAGCTCTGGTGGACATTCCTGCAGTCAGCATGCCAATTGCATGCTCCCTCAAAACTTGCGACATCTGTGGCACTGTGTTGTGTGATAAAACTGCACATTTTAGAGTGACCTTCTATTGTGACCAGCCCAAGGCACACCTGTGTACTAATCATACTGTTTAATCAGCATCCTGATATGCCACACCTGTCAGGTCTTGGCAAAGGAGAAGTGCAGAAGTGTAGTACACAGATTTAAACAAATTTGTGAACAAAATTTGAAAGACATATACCATTGGGTACGTAGAAAAAGTCTTAGATTTTTTATTTCAGTGTATGAAAAATGGGAGCGAAAACAAGTGTTGCGTTTATATTTTTGTTCAGTGTAGTTGGTATAAAGCACTGCAGCAGTACATTTCTCACTCTCTTGGCCACCCAACAATTACATTTATCCAAAACGGCATACTAAAACATGAGTGATGCTGTGTATCTCGAAGTAATCCAACCCCCGATTTTCTTTGGACTTCTCCGAAATTTGAGAACCCACATTCATTGTTCATCTTTGAGACTGCCACCTTAAAAAAGCCCAGCAACTCTACTGTGCAGTGCTGGTGATGCTAGATATGCCCTCCTAACACCAGGAATCAGGCCTTCTATGAAGACTCTTAGATCACACTTAAAGCCATTTCAAACATTTCTGTCCTGAAGTTTGTTATCAGCCAACACACTGAAATATCTGTTTAAACTAAATATAAACCAATAAACTAAGATTGGCAGATGTCCGCCCAGCTGATATATATATATAATGGGCTTTAATACAGTAAATCGAGTTTAATATACTGTACATACATATCATGTTTATATACATGTTGTGCTTCCGTAAATAAGATACATGAGAGGAAAATACATTCTATGGAATATTAGGATAAATGAGAGCGCTGTATTTGTGGTGCTTTAATGTTGGCAGCAGAGCCATGTGGATATTACTGATGATGTTTTTATCAAATTCAGCATGTTTATTTAACGAAAACTCAGCTCCTCAACAACTCAAGAACGGTATACAAAACACTAGAGACAGCAATATATACATACTTAGAAGCAAGTCTACCAACCATAACAAAATCTGCCTTTTGAAAATTCTGTATAGGTTTTATCAATGCAGTTAAGATTCAACAGAGCCATCCCACTTAGAGCACAGTATTAACAATTCAAGCCCTGGTAGGCCATGGCATATTTCAACGTCAGGTCATTATTTCACTCCATGTCAGTAGAGTCCAGCTCATTGAGAAACCTCTGACACTTGGCCATGAGGACTTTGATGGCCTCTGTGACCAGGACATCTGGAGGAAGGATGCCAGTCGACTCCACAGTAACTGTATGAGAAAAGAGATCCATCAGTATGACTAAAGTAATTCAAACTGCTATATGGACATACACTTAAGACATTCCTATTCAACAACAACAGAGATTTTTAAAACAATCCAAACAGTCACATGAAAACATTAATATTGATTTCTTCTCATCTTGCTGATAGCAAGTGTAGAAATAGAAAACAAGTCATTGTGGTTTTAGGAGCACCAGCTGTTATTTCACAGAGCTATTTTACAACCAGCAACAGTCAGGAGCAATGACTTCCTGGAGTCGCTGGTTGCCTGGCAACATCACGGCGACGATAAGACTCCAGGAAGTCATTGCACCCGACCAAGAAATAGTCCAGCACATAACTGCACCGTACAACCACAATTAATTTCTACACTTCGGTCTTTGTATGGATTAAACAAACGAGATATAACAATTAGTGAGCTTTAGAAGTGCTGGGAGGTGGATTTTGTCACCTACAGGCAGAGCCAGGCTAGCTGCTTCCCCCGGTTTCCAGTCTTAATACTAACTGGTATCCTGTCAGTAGCTTCATATTTACCGTACAGACATGAGAATGGTATTGATCTTCTCATTTCACTCTTGGCAAGACAGAAATTAAGTGTACTTCTCAAAATATCAAACTATTCAATTAGTGACCCCTGACCTTCATTATTGTTTTCATTTACTGGGATTTCTCTAGTGCTGCAGAGTCTGAACGCTGTCTTTAAAGCAGTTTGCACTGGCCTATACATGAACAAGGTATATGAACGTACAGATGAAATGGTCTCGCAGTCTTCCGAGCTTCACCACATTCTTCAAGTCTTCATGTCGGAGGACTTCCCTGCTGCATGTATCAAGGCGGCTGTTCACTACTTTGGCAACCTTTTTCCCTGAGGTTGACAACACAAGAAGACTGATGATTACATTTACAGAATTCAAGGACTCACTGCAGACTGATAAAGAATTTAACTCCTCTGTCATCCTAACATTTTTCAATTCTTGATAGGGCACTGTTGAACTGTATAGAACGCACAGCACAAATCTAAATGGTAAATGGGCTGCACTTATATAGCGCCTTTCTAGTCTTCTGACCACTCAAGGAGCTTTACATTACATGTCATTCACCCATTCACACACACATTCATACACTGATGGCGGTGGCTTCTGTGCAAGGTCCCAACCTGCTCATCAGGATCTAATCTAATCTAATCATTCACACGCACACACATACACCGATGGCCCAGCCTTCGGGAGCAATTTGGGGTTCAGTAGCTTGCCCAAGGCCACTTCGACATGCAGACCTGAGGAGCCGGGGATCAAACTGCCGACCGTCTGATTAGTGGACAAACCACTCTGCTCTCCAGGGGCATTTCTAGGAGTTGACAAGGTCTGGGTCTAAGCCCAGACCATCTGGGTCTGAGGTAAGGGTTAGGAATTTTTTTGGGTGGCCCCTGTAGTTATGCCTGGAACACTATTGCACAAATTTCACTTAATTTTACTGCATTGTATGACTACTGCAAACATTACATTTAATTTGAAATTTAATTTTTAATAGTAATGTTAAGACAGTTGCTCTGGACAAAATTTACATCTGCAGGGCAGCTGAGAATTCTCAAACCTATTAATACTACTTTACAGTCCGATGACAGTGGATTGAATTGAAACACTTGTTTATTTGTAGCTACAACCATTTAGGGAATATCAGGTGTTTTGATCTTCTCACTTTTCTCCAAATTGTGTACAGATGTTCAGAAAAGAGGAAAAAAGAAACGTTTACTGTGTTTCTTTGTTGGGCAGATTCAGGTGTCAAATCACCACCTGTGACTTAGTTTGTTTATTAATAAATTAAGAATAAATAAATCAATAATAAAGAAGTGAGCTGTGTTTTGGGCACTCGGTCCATTATTATCTGGAGCTCATTCCTGGCACGTTTTGTGGCCGCCTGCTAATGAAGCTCCGCCAAACAAAGTGAACTTCTACCGATACTCTATTGCTTTCTACCGGGCTTCGTGTCGGTGTTTCTCACCTTGCTGTGTGAGCCCGACAGCTGAGCAGAAGCAGCATTGCACGCCATGCGTCCATGCCAAAAGAGGGATGCAGATGGACTGACAGAGCTTGTATAGACGTTACCCAGCCCCGCCCACTCCCACACAGGCAGCAGCGAGGGTTGGGGGTGGTCGGGAATTAAATTATTTACATTTCGTGATGATTATAGATTTTTTCCTCCAAGATTCGGGGCTAATCAAAAAACATTCCTGGCTAAAGCCCTGGAAGCTCGATGCTGACTACGCCCATGGTTAATTCTTTCTTACCGTTAACATCTTCCAGGTCTATAACTCCTCGTGAGAAGCAGCGTTTTAAGCGCTCTGCCCTCTCTCCCTCCACCTGCTCCAGCAGGGTGATCTCTGGTAGAAGGCGGTAGCTGGCTGTGGCCACTGGAGAGAACTTAGCATGGTCCTTACCTGAACAGAGACAAGAGAACACACTTCAGTATCAGGCAGCAGGAAATACTGACTACAAAATAACATGCTCAAAGTATGCGTGGTATGTAAGCTGCCGAAGCATGCAGCCTATGACAGTGTTCCCCACTGAGATGAGTTGTATAACAGATTAACAGATTTTTTTTTTGTTGGAAGCTCTGGAAGAAACCATAAGTTCAGATTACTGTCACACATACAGATCTCAGGTCATGAATTTGGAAACACATACAGGCTAGGAAAATAAACTAATCAAAAATGTACATTAAAATGGCTTTCTTCCTTTCCCATATCTGTATCATCTGCACTGGGCTGGCTAGGCTCTGATCCAGACACTCAAAAGCTCTTACCAATTCCTTTGACACAGTGCATGATAATGTCCAGCTCCTGTCCTGGTCGTAGCTGAGCTATCAGGATGTCATCATGTACTGGTCCAATGCTGGAATCTGCAAACACGTCTGCCTGGTTCCCAATGGGAACCCACTTTATGTCCCTGGAATAAACTGAGAAAATAATCACATTAATGTTTGATCTTATCCAGAGATATTCTTTCCTACTTAACTATCAGTGCCTTCTCTTCCTTTCCCATAACTGATTATTTTCAACAATCACTCATTTGCTTTTATGCCCTGGTCACAGCTGCTGTTTGTAAATCTGTATCGACAAACATTACCGGCAATCCTTCATTTGGTGTCACCTGAAACCTACCCATGTGGTTCAGATACAGCTCTCGGGGGTCAGATGAGTCTTTGCTGGCTCTGGGGTTCCTGCTGCATTTAATTTTCAGCTGCAGTTGAATTGTGTCTATTTCTGAACCTTCTTCCTCTGCAGACTCTTCACCTGGAAACAAACAAAGCATGACCAAACACGTTAAACTCTACTGTGTTCACTGCTGGGTCCATCTTACAAACTCATGTTGTACCCACGCACTGTGAGGCCAGGCTTGAGGGAAGTATGTATAAAATGACGCACATCATTCGATAGAATGATGCACATAAGTATGACATCTCTTGTTTGGGGTTTGCAGCGTAAACAGCATATAGCTTCAATAGTTTCAAAGTAATGAAACAAATAGACAGGCAATATATACAGATATGAGACACCTGTATTGCCTTATGATGTCTTAAGCTTTGTTAGTCTTTGTACTTTAAATGCAATCTGCCTGCTTATAACAGTGACTGGAAAAAATGAGTTCCTCACTACACCCAGAAAACAAATTTGTTGAGATAGAACTGGCTCTGGTGAAATGTTTAACAAGACTTGGGGACCATTTTTAAGTGGTCTGGATATGGACTCTAAACCTAAGAGAGACAGAAAAGGTACTTCGACTTTCCTGCATCTTACTTTTTTCTGTAAGGATTGCTAATGTCAGGGGCGAATATGTTAAGGATTTGACTGCTGCCTTTTTTGGGTCATTTTTCAGTTTTTTTACGGAAGCCCTGAGAGGCAAGTGAGACTCATTTTTCTTGTTTGTTTCTTTTTGTAATACTAATTTCAGCCACAAGAGACTGAAGTGCAACTCTACGTTGCTCCGTGTTCTAGTATTCATGTTTTCTTCCAGAAAAAATAAAACTGACTTGACATAAACAAAGGAATAAGTCTTTTTTTCTATTTTAAAGATTGTGTTCAAGCACAACACACAATCAGGGCAATGTTGAGTGGAAAGCGGAAAGCTCCGCCACTTTTTTCTGTCAAGTAAGTAAGAATATTCCCAGTTCACATAATCCGGTTGAAATTCATAAACATTTTTTAAGCGCTTGAAGATCCAATCATCACTAAAGCATATGTCATGCAAGAGAGCCACTAAAAACAAACGGAATGGTAACAGTTGTCATATTGACATTTAAGGTGTGTTGATTGATTAACGACGTCAACTCATGCAGTGACATGCAAGAAAACACTCCACCTTAAAAGTTTCTGGTAGCTGCCAGTAGCCTTTGATCAGCACAGTGAATTCAATTATTTTTTCTCCAGTCTATAACTAGCTAACATTAGCTAGTGTGGTCAGTTATAGTTGACTAATGTATGTAAACTTGCCACTGTGGGAACAGTGGTTACATCACCTTAGAAATGAGCCACAACTTAACCATGCGTGTGCACGTATGCGCGTGCGTCGTAGGTGTTGTTTCCCTTAGTCGGTTCCATTTTGGATCCAGTTTTTGACTGACAAACCAAGATTTACTAAGCTCACCAGTGGCAGGTCATATCAGCTGTAGCTAATTAACATTAAATCTTGACTCTGGATTCTTGACGTAACTTGACCAAAAGCAAAAATGAAACATGTTTGTTGTCTGGTTGATGTTGACATTGTTTGTTAGAGAAAGAAGTAATTCTGCTCTCTAACATCACTGTATGATTGCGAGTATACTGTGTGTTTTTGCAGTGAGGGATGAGCCGATCACATAAACCTTTATGCATATCATATCAGTATACGTTAAGCTTATCAACTCAACAATTCTGAATCAATTTTCTTTTTTTTTTTTAATTTCTTTTAGTTGACGCATTGCAGCAGAGTAAAATGGAGCACTGTGGTCCACTGTCATGTGTGTGAGTTCACTGTGTTGTTTTACCAGTGTTCCTGTACTCAAATAGGCGAGGGTCAGCTTTGATGGGGATGAGGCCCAGTCTGTGGGCCAGGACTTCATCTTGGACGATGGATGTGTTGTTATAGATAAACACTTTCTCTATAGCCATGGTAGGCACCTACAAGCAAAAAAGAAAAATTAAAGCTCTCACAATATATTAGCATTAAATGGAAACTGCCCAGATGCACACAATTTACAATTTCTTCACATTAGGCATCATGCATAAGTCACTTAGAAAACAAACCTTTCACAGGCAAAAAACATCAACATCTTATGTCAACATTATGTACTTATGAGACACTGATGACACAGATGAGAAAACATGACTGATTGGGAATCCCACCTCTGCTAGTAAGATCCTTCTGAAGGCATTGGCAATGGCTGCATCTATCCCCACCATGTCAAACTCCATACTGCTTTCATCCAGATGCACTACATCAATTCTGAAGTTCTGCCAACAGAAAGGAGATCTTCATTTAATACAAGTGTAATCATACATCAGTTTGAGAGCTCATTAGTTCAAAGCACTCACAATACTTAAAATCAAGTCCGACTGAAAACAAACTGCAAGTAGTAAATTCATTATTTGTTTTTAGGCATAAAATGTGAAATAATGTTTCAGTTCGATCTTTCTTAGCTTCTTATCGATATGTATAAAAACATTTTATAGATATTATATAGACATACATATACATTTCTTATTTTTTATTTCGTATAACTTTGTCCTAAAGGTAACCTTGCACATGTTAGTAAAAATGGATACAATGCTTTCTCACCCATAATTTCTGTTTGCCCTTGATAAAGGCAGGATTTGATTAAATATAACGCTGAGAAAGAAAATTTAGAAAGAATCAAGTCCTCCCTCTCCAGTTTGTACAGATTTCAGTGCAAACGCATAAAAGACTTAAATTATTAAATAACTTAGCTGGTTTTACAACCAGATCCTCAATTCCATAAAAATAGTCGGAAGAATATATATTTTTTATTTAAGAATGTCCTCATGGAGTTAAAGACACACATGGCAGGCGTGTTCAAGAAAAAGTGTGAGACAGTGTGAACAAATGTGAAACACAGATTTACAGACCGATCCAACACACTTCACCTATCACTGGCAGCCGCTTCCAGATCTAAAATGACAGAAGTCTACCTTTTGAAATTTCTGCATATCCCAAGTGTCATCATAGCCGGGGTAGTTTCCAGGGAAATCTGATGTATGAACCTAAAAGCAACAAATAATCAATCAACCAACCAACAAGCAAAATAAGGTACTTGGCTGCAAACATTCTGATCTTATTAAGGTTACTTTAACTGTTTAACGTATTTATGCACTGGTATCCATCACACCCAGAATCAATAGCAGGTTTTACATTTGATGTAGTTCTGTGTCTGTTTCTTTTTCCTGGATGCTGTGCTACAGTCTACGAGGGCTGAACTACTGCCAAAATGGAAAAATTAAACTGCACGGCCTCATGTTTCAAGGTGGTAAACTAGTAGTAAAGGCCCGGACCGCCGGGCTGTGTGTGATGATCCTGATGTGGGTGTTTTATGAATATTCTGCCTGCTGTGCTCAGTTTTGACTGCTGCAGATTGCCACTGTAATATAATTTTATACTGACATCATAAGAGAGAAATATAAGAAATTCACTGTTGAGTAGCTACAAAAGAACTTATGTTATTATATGATATATTTATAAGATACTGCTGGGTACGCCACTCTGGTGTAAATACAAAAGAGCAAAATTATATGTTACTATATGAATATTTTAAAGTGATATTAGAAATGACGTCCTAGAGTGTGGTACTTCAAGTAGTACAGTATGTTCAGCTCATTGTTAGTTACCGAACTGTGCCATGTGCTCAAAGTCGAGAGATAGATGTGAGAGGAATATTAGAGTGATATTATACAAGGATTAAAATCATAAACTGTGAACTGCTGTTCAAACTTGTTCATGATTCAGTATGCATACAATTGGCAGTTCCTATACTGTGTTTATGAGAAATATTAGGCTAGTGATTACATTATTCAGTAACTGGGGAAGAGTGTCCACGAACATTTAGGTGGCTGGTGCCGCCCCTACCCCGAGAGGATTACAGTGACGCTGAAATGGCATATATTTTCATATTCGATATATACTCGTACAATACAGACAGTGTTAATTAAGCGACATGAACCTGATTGTCCGGTTGTTAAGTTAGTTCGTGTCAAATTCAGGTACACCGCACTGCAGTGACCTTACACACGAGCCCGTTACGTTACAGCTAGCGGATGATTTTATAATAAAACCATTTGTTACAAACGGACTTACATTCTTCACCCCAAATTCTCCCAGTATTACTCGATTCCGAATTTCTTCCACGTTCTTCATGGTCGCTGCCATTTTGCCATGTAGTCTGCTTGGCTCCGCCCACACTTCCGCTCACTTTTTACTACATCAGTGTAGTCTATCCATACTGTTCATACTATACTGTCCATACTATCCATACTGTCCATACTGTCCATACTGTTCATATTGTACTGTCCATACTATCCATACTGTTCATACTGTTCATACTATTCATACTATACTGTCCATACTATCCATACTATCCACACTGTTCATACTATCCATACTGTCCATACTATCCATACTGTTCATACTCTTCATACTATACTATCCATACTGTCCATACTGTCCATACTGTTCATACTGTTCATACTATACTGTCCATACTGTCCATACTGTTCATACTGTTCATACTGTTCATACAATACTATCCATACTATCCATACTATCCATACTGTCCATACTGTTCATACAATTCATACTGTTCATACTGTCCATATTATACTGTTCATACTGTCCATACTGTTCATACTGTCCATACTGTCCGTACTGTTCATACTATTTATACTGTTCATACTATACTATCCATACTGTCCGTACTGTTCATACAATTCATACTGTTCATACTGTCCATACTATACTATCCATACTGTTCATACTATATTGTCCATACTGTTCATACCATACTGTCCATACTGTTCATACTGTCCATACTATACTATCCATACTGTTCATACTATACTGTCCATACTGTTCATACCATACTGTCCATACTGTTCATACTGTCCATACTATACTATCCATACTGTTCATACTGTTCATATTATTCATACTATACTGTCCATACTATCCATACTGTCCATACTGTCCATACTGTTCATACTGTTCATACTATACTATCCATACTGTCCATACTGTCCATACTGTTCATACTATACTGTCCATACTGTCCATACTATCCATACTGTCCATACTGTCCATACTGTTCATACTGTTCATACTATACTGTCCATATTGTCCATACTGTTCATACTGTCCATACTATACTGTCCATACTGTCCATACTGTCCATACTATCCATACTGTTCATACTGTTCATACTATACTGTCCATATTGTCCATACTGTTCATACTGTCCATACTATACTGTCCATACTGTCCATACTGTCCATACTGTTCATACTATACTATTCATACTATCCATACTGTCCGTACTGTTCATACAATTCATATTGTCCATACTGTCCATACTGTTCATACTGTCCATACTGTCCGTACTGTTCATACAATTCATACTGTTCATACTGTTCATACTGTCCATACTATACTGTCCATACTGTCCATACTGTTCATACTGTCCATACTGTTCATACTATACTATCCATACTATCCATACTGTCCGTACTGTTCATACAATTCATACTCTTCATACTGTCCATACTATACTGTCCATACTGTTCATACCATACTGTCCATACTGTTCATACTGTCCATACTATACTATCCATGCTGTTCATACTGTTCATACTGTCCATACTATACTGCCCATACTGTCCATACTATACTGTCCATACTGTTCATACCATACTGTCCATACTGTTCATACTGTCCATACTGTCCATACTGTTCATACTGGTCATATTATTCATACTATACTGTCCATACTATCCATACTGTCCATACTGTTCATACTATACTGTTCATATTGTCCATACTGTTCATACTGTTCATACTATACTGTCCATACTGTTCATACTGTCCATACTATACTGTCCATACTGTCCATACTGTTCATACTATACTATCCATACTGTCCATACTGTCCATACTGTTCATACTATACTGTCCATATTGTCCATACTGTTCATACTGTTCATACTATACTGTCCATACTGTCCATACTGTCCATACTGTTCATACTATACTATCCATACTGTCCATACTATACTGTCCATACTGTTCATACTGTACTGTCCATACTATTCATACTGTTCATACCATACTGTTCATACAATTCATATTATTCATACTGTCCATACTGTCCGTACTGTTCATACAATTCATACTGTTCATACTGTCCATACTATACTGTCCATACTGTCCATACTGTTCATACTGTCCATACTATACTATCCATACTGTTCATACTATACTGTCCATACTGTTCATACCATACTGTCCATACTGTTCATACTGTCCATACTATACTGTTCATACTGTTCATACTGTCCATACTGTTCATACTGTTCATACTGTCCATACTATACTGCCCATACTGTCCATACTATACTGTCCATACTGTTCATACTGTACTGTCCATACTATTCATACTGTTCATACCATACTGTCCATACTGTTCATACTGTCCATACTATACTATCCATACTGTTCATACTGTCCATACTGTTCATACTGTTCATACTGGTCATATTATTCATACTATACTGTCCATACTATCCATACTGTCCATACTGTTCATACTATACAGTCCATATTGTCCATACTGTTCATACTGTCCATACTATACTGTCCATACTATCCATACTGTCCATACTGTCCATACTGTTCATACTATACTGTTCATACTGTCCATACTGTTCATACTGTCCATACTGTTCATACTGGTCATACTATACTGTCCATACTATCCATACTGTTCATACTATCCACACTGTCCATATTGTTTATACTGTTCATACTATACTGTCCATACTGTCCATACCGTTTATACTATACTGTTCATACTATCCATACTGTCCATGCTGTTCATGCTGATCATACTGTTCATACTGTCCATACGGTTCATACTGTTCATACTATGCTGTCCATACTATCCATACTATCCATACTGTCCATACTGCCCATACTGTTCATACTGTCCATACTGTTCATACTATACTGTCCATACTGTCCATACTGTTTATACTATACTGTTTATGCTATCCATACTGTTCATGTTATTCATACTGTCCATACTGTTCATAATATCCATACTGTTCATACTGTTCATGCTATCCATACTGTCCATACTGTTCATACTATCCATACTGTTCATACTATCCATACTGTCCATACTGTCTATACTGTTCATACTGTTCATACTGGATACTGTTCATACTGTCCATACTGTTCATACTGTTCATACTGGATACTGTTCATACTGTTCATATTGTCCTGTCCATACTGTTAATACTGTTCATACTGTATATACTGTTAAAACTGTTCATACTATCCATACTGTCCATGCTGTTCATGCTGATCATACTGTTCATACTGTCCATACGGTTCATACTGTTCATACTATGCTGTCCATACTATCCATACTATCCATACTGTCCATACTGCCCATACTGTTCATACTGTCCATACTGTTCATACTNATCCTGTCAGCACTTAGGAACCATAGGTTGTCTTCTACAGATTTGCAGTCAAGGTTTGCAGGACGATATGGCCGATGGCTCTCAGACAATTTGGAACAGACTGCATGCAGCCAATCTCTGGTCTCATAGGGCTGCCAGGAGGCCTGCCATGACTGCCCTTCACCGTCAGGCCCGTTTGCGCTGGTGTCGGCAACACGTGCACTGGAACCTGAACATGTGGAGGAACGTTATGTTCGGCGATGAGTCCAGATTCTGCCTACGGCAGTTGGATCGTAGGGTCAAAGTGTGGAGAAGACGCGGAGAACGCTATGCTGATTGCTGCACTGAGTAAGAGTAGAGTAACATCTTTTGGTGGAGGCAGTGTGATGGTGTGGAGTGCCATCTCCCTCACTGGAAAAACGAGGCTTGTCATCATTGGAGGCAATCTCAATGCAGAAAGATATCGAGATGAGATTCTGCAACCAGTGGCAATCCCATATCTCCACAGTCTGGGACCGAACTCTATCCTCCAAGATGACAACGCTCGCCCCCACAGAGCGGGGTTTCTCAGAGACTACCTCCAGAATTTGGGAGTGGAGAGGATGGGATGGCCTGCCAGCAGTCCTGACCTCAACCCCATTGAACACTTGTGGGATCAGCTTGGGCGTGCTGTTCGTGCCAGAGTGACCAACACAACCACGTTGGCTGACTTGCGACAAATGCTGGATGAAGAATGGGATGCCATCCCACAACAGTGTGTGACCAGGCTGGTGACCAGCATGAGGAGGAGGTGCCAGGCTGTTGTGGCTGTGTATGGTTCTTCCACACGCTACTGAGGCTCCTGTTTGTTAAATGAATAAA
>NTHP01000156.1:1119605-1133042 GCA_003416845.1 Oplegnathus fasciatus
ATGGCCTGCCAGCAGTCCTGACCTCAACCCCATTGAACACTTGTGGGATCAGCTTGGGCGTGCTGTTCGTGCCAGAGTGACCAACACAACCACGTTGGCTGACTTGCGACAAATGCTGGATGAAGAATGGGATGCCATCCCACAACAGTGTGTGACCAGGCTGGTGACCAGCATGAGGAGGAGGTGCCAGGCTGTTGTGGCTGTGTATGGTTCTTCCACACGCTACTGAGGCTCCTGTTTGTTAAATGAATAAACTGTTAAATTGCCAATACGCCTTGTTTCTTCAGACTTAAATCATCCAATCCACCAAACAACACCAAATAAGAGTCAATGGCAGAATAGAGCTGTTTGGCATTGGCAGAGAAGATTTGACAAATTTTTCATGCACGCAACCCACATGCTGCTCATCCCACAAATGCATGTTCCTTGCAAATGTGGCACCATTTAAAAGGGAAATAAACAGGCTTTCCAACGGTATAAGATTTATTGCCAAGAAGCATTGTTACAACAAAGAAATAATCTACCAAACACAAATTTCCTCACTTTTTGTGCTATGTTTATTTTAGCTTATATTTTAGCTTGTTTTTATTTTCTATTCTAATGATTGATTTTAATTGTATTTTAGTGTCCTTTTTTAGTGGTGTGTCTCTTTTGCTCACAGTAATTGCACTGATAAGTAAAATGAGAAACACTACAGTAAGAAAATGTTTAGACTGCCTTTCTGGGGATGTAATGATGAAATCAGCACACAAATACAAAAAGGTAACAAAGCAAATATTTATTTGTTTCTGTAATACAGAAAAATGTTCAGCTGACTGAACTGACTGCAAAAACAAATAGTTTTTCGTAGGCCCACAAAAAATATAAAATGTGGTGAAACAGACCTACATGTTTTCTCATTTATGCTCTGACACATGATTGGAGAGTTTTGCCAACTGAACAGGTGAGATGAGAGTGAGACCAATTAGTAATTAGGGTGTGGCACTTTGAAGGCCAGTGTTTTCCAGGTGAAGTGTGTATGCAATGGAGAAAAAGTATAAGAGAGCTGAAGATATAGAAATACAGCAGTGCTTGTCAATCCTGTCTTCTGCATTTTGCCTCAAGTTCTCATTCACATCACACCTTCTGTCCTCTCCTGTAATTCACCTGGTAAAAAACTTTTTGATGCCTGATCCCTCCTCGGTAATCTTCTGCAGGTATGTCCACACATCCGGTATTCATTGTATCCAAGAGAGACATCTGATCATGTGGACGGTGGCCATAAACTTTCCACCTCCATGAGGAAAATAATTCCTCTGTGGGGTTGAGGAATGGAGAGTAAGGTGGAAGGAAAAGTGACACCATCCTGGAATGGGCTGTAAACCACTCTGTGACTGGAAGAGACATTGGAATGCCACATCGTCCCATACAATTACAAAATGTTCTGGATTCTGCCTCATCTGCCCCCTTTCCTCACCCGTCCGCTCTCCTTACTTTACACAAGCTTTATATAGGGGTCGTCAAAGAATTTAAAAAAGTACTCAGTGTTCCAAATAGGATTTTGTGCATTTTTAGGTTTTTTGCAACTTTCTTTGACAATAGTATATAAACATGTGCAAAATGGAGTGTATATACACAAAGATTTGGTTGAGTTTGAGTGAGAAAATAGTTCATGAATTTTGAAAAATGTGGTCATTGAATGCATTTTGTGTGAAAGCAATGAAAAGTGATCCACAATTATAGTCATTGACTTATGTGCTGACTGTGTGAAGAATTTTGAAAAATTGAATGCAGTATAGAGAAATGTGAGTTAGCAACTGTAAGGGTGTAGTGCTCTGAGTGACAAAGTGTTTCTGACAAATGTTGTCAGTGTCAGTGTTGATCCTGAGATGTGTATGAAGTGTTTTGTTTGCACTAGTGCATTTTGGATGAGCTGCATGTCAGTAAAGAGAACTGTCACAAGAGTTTTGAAAAAGTGATCTCGTATAGAGAAATGTGATTTAGTAGTTGTAAAAAAACAAACCCTGTAACATCAGGTATACAGATGTCACAAAAATTGTATCCATGTCTGAATTATAAAAATGTGATACTGAGTAATGTTTCATGTTTTTACTGAAGCATACAGTACTATTATTGGGTCTATTCATGTGTAACCTATAGTTTCAGCATAAATTACTTTCACTTGTGTAAATATTATATCCAAGAATAATAACATTAAAGCCCTAGTGACTCCTAGAGGCTACAGTGTTCATTTCGCTCCACAATAACTAAGTGTTGGACAGACACTGTCGTAGATCATGATTTAGCTAGTCTTACAGCCATAGCCTTACCAGAAGTGGGGTTAAAAATTTTCCTGAGGATGACGCTAGAGGAAAGACTATGTGGTAATTAAAATACAGCAGTGTCAAGATTGTAAAGTGACTAATGGTATGCCGTTCTACTGGGATATGCCACTCATGTTCTTGTAGCAGATACAGTATCACTCACCACTGGCATATACCAGTTCCTCCTGGCATATGCCACTGCTGATTATTTTAGTTTTAGTTTTACAACACGTCACTCATGTTACACAGATACCACTCTCCACCATCATTTAGTGTTCTGTGGCCATTCTTTGTGATAAACCACTTTGAATATTGGTATGTCACTGCTGCATATCACCTGTGTTCCACAGAGAGATACCACTTCCCACCAATATAAACCAGTTCTTACTGATATATGCCGTTGCTGTGGTAACAGTATGGCTAATTAACTGCACACAACTGTTGTTCTACTGACATATACTGCATAATGCCTATTGACAAATAGCTAGCATTAATGGTCAAAACTTTATCCAAGGCTTTGCCTGCAATGCTAGCCATACAGACCTAATATGTAGCCACAGCTATCCCCACTTGCTTAGCTACCAATAAAGCGTAGTGTTTGTCACGACAGTGATGTCTGCCCTCAAGAAGTGGTTATCTTATGACACAAGCTACCAGTTTTACACTGCACCTGTTGGTGAAAAGTTATTAACATTATGGACTGAGAGCAAAGCAATCTGATACAGTAATTTTTTAAAATAATCTCGTATCGCTTTCAACTTCTGATTTATATATCAGGGAGAGTAAAACCACCACATAGCCACCAAAATTAACATACTATACACAGATGAAATTCAGTATTGTAATATCATGGGAGGTCACTAGGGCAGGCTAGGGTGGGGCAGTGCAACATAACTGTAGGTTGGGGTTCTCTTCCAAGTCTGTTTTCCCAGCTCCTTCCAGCCGTCTGCTCTCTGTCTCTCTGCTCCCTTTGTTCTGGGCTTTGTGAAGTCTTTTAGTCCTTGTTCAGGTGGCTTAAACACCGACACCTGTCCGAGTGGTGAGGCATCCTGGGAGATGTAGTGTGTGCCACAGCGGCCATTTTGTAATGTGGCTGCCCATCCGGAATGGGAATGTAGCACCCCTCTACCACATGCCCCCTTGTGATGCCACACATTTAGATGTCCTCTATTTAGACCATTTCCCCATTTTATTGACATCATATGATTGTAGAATGGAAAATACAAATGTACCACTAACAGGGTCAAATATCCACCACTGACACATTTAAAGGTTAGTTGGACATTTTCTCCAGGAAAGTGCCCTGGATTATATTGATCCACAAAAAGTGTCTATGTTGTTTAGAAGTGGAATATAGCTACTGCCCAGTTAAACCCAACCCTAACCCAATATTTGAGGTGCTAAGGAGAGCTATTTCATTACTGAGCTAAAACACAATATAATCAATCAACATTTTAACAAGCAAGCAACCCTTAAACTGAAGTTTAATGGGAAGGCAGTATTTGAATATGTTCAGTATAAAACATCTGCCCTTACTGATAGCTTTTCCTCTAGTACTGTCACTAACCCTCTACAGAACACTTCTCGTGTTCATTATGGAGTCTTAAAGCAACTACATGGAACTTTCATTTTGTGTTGATTTTGGTGGCCCCTGTGGACAAAAGTGGTAGCATTTCACCACTGCCTTGTGTTGTAAAGATCTTGATCTGGCTAGCACATGCATTTGTTTTGGAAGCGAGTGAAAGAAAGACACAACTTATTTTTAATACTATTTTTCTTTTTTAAACACAGCTGTTTGCAAGATGCATAGTGATGAGGTGATGTATCTGTTTGTGGCTATGTAAGATTAATAACTGTAATATGACAATGGTGAAACAAAGTAAACTTTGTTTTAGTACCATTTTAACGTTATACCTCCATGGACTGTAAAACCTTGTCTCGCAATGTATTTCATAAATAAAATAGACATATTACAGACCTGTCTAGGAGGATGAGGGCCAATTCAGGATCGGTTTTGAATCCTTTCAAATCCCACAATTCTCTCCATCTGTTGATTGACTGACCAAGGTTGACTCGTGTTTTCGTCCATGCTCTGTCACTGTCCCTTTTAGCTTTTCTTTGTTCTTTGGTCAATTCTTTTCTTTTTCTCTTTGCTGATCCTGGCCCAGTATCAGCAATAACCACAAAATCTAACGTCAAAAATAAAATTCTCTGAAGAAAAATCTCCTTCTGCTTCCTTTCTACATTGCAAATAGAGGGGTGGCATAATTGTTTTTCACCTAGAGTGGCAGAAGTGCATGCACCGGTCCTGTTCCTTGTACACACATGACTATGTAGCCACTTTCAACTCCAACACCATCATCAAGTTTGTTGACGACACAGCTGGTGTAGGCCTGATCACAGATAACAATGAAAAGGCCCACCTGAAGGAGGTAGAGGACCTGACCCGCTGGACTGCAAAGAGTGGTTCGTTCAGCTGAACATATCATAGGCAACGATCTACCCTACCTAAAGGACATCTACACCAGGCGGTGTAAGACTAAGGCTAGGAGAATTGTTAAGGATGTCAACCACCTAGATAACAGCCTTTTCTCCCTGCTGCGGTCGAAAAGAAGATACCAGATACACCAGGCCAGCACTGAGAGGCTCAGGAAGAGTTTCTACACTCAGGCCACTAGGATCCTAAATGAGGACACTGCCTAAGAATTGCCCTAAGACTATTTTTACTTACTTATTATTCAAAGTTACTACTATAGTTAACATTATTATTTATTACCTATTTTTATTCTTATTCTATTTTACACTTATTTTTTATTAAACAATTGAAGGAACGGACATACAATTCACTAAATGATTATACTCTGTATGATTATATGATTATTGAACTTAAAAAAATCAATTTAAATGATGTATGTCATGTATTATTTATTTCTATATAATTTATTCTTTTTACTCATATGATCATTAGCTTAGCCATCCGACTAAGTTACTCAAAACAGTCACTAATGCAACTGTTTAACAACTGTTTTTTTCATTTTGTAATTTTAGTAAACTGACCTTTATGCTATTTTTTACTAGGAATATTGTACCACAGAAACTATTTGACCAAAGTATGGAGTTTGGAGTTGAACACCCAATGAGCAAGTTGGACACAGCCGATATTACCCTACCCTAAGTCTAATCCCATAATTTACTCAAGGTTAGATAAAAACAAAAAATAAAGAAGACGAGAAAGAATTCAGCATGGGATATTTTCTGTATAACACTGATCTGAACAGTGCCGCAGATTTACGGTACATTTGTTTGCATACGACTATATAAGTATGCTCTATTCCCACAAGACTCTGGGCATTACACAGCAGATTGGTTAGAGAAAGTCTTAAAATGGTTTAAAATATTCTGTTGTTGGTCTTTCAGTATATTTGGTAAAAATAGAACTGTGAAGATTGATCATGTTCCTGTATGTTCATACAGTCAAGAAGACAATACATCCAGGAAGCCTCATATCATTTTAATGACATTCAGAATTTCAAAACAAAACCAAAACATTAACGAGACATCATAATAAATATGCAGGAAAGGAAGCTATGCTGAAACTGCAAACTCAAGAGCTTAAACCATGTTTTTGAAATACAGGTAGGCTAAACAAGTCAATCACAAGGAAGTACCTTAATTAATGTGTCCATCACTCACTCAACAAAAGACTATCATCTTCTTTCCATCGTCTGAATTCCCCAAACACATACAATATGTACAGTATTCATTTATTTTGGAGGCCACAAGGTATGGAATTCCCTTCCAAATGACACAATCAATCTATCCCCAATGTCTTAAAAAGGAGATAAGTGTAACTTCATTTGTCTGCTGCTTTTACTTTTCGTACGGCATTATTATGATAGTCATTTCCTTTACCTTTCAGTGTATGTGCATGTGCGTGCTTATAATGTTCAGTTTTTGTTGTTACTGTGTAAGAGAGGCTGTATACTAGGATGTGAGGGATTAGGGTTAGGGTTGGGTAAGAAATTAGGCATCCACTGACATGTGCCAGCACATGTCACTCAAGACCCCAAACGCCATGTGAAGCCCCAGACAGCCAGGAGGAGGAACACCAAAACCTCAAAGTCCGAGGGAGAGGAAAGGAAGGAGAAGGAAAAGCAACGGGGGGTTAAGCTGAGACAGTTAGGTTTAGGGCCATCCACTGGTCAAGGGTTAGTGGTTTGTGTGAGGTTGGTTAGAGTTACGTTAAGGTGTTTCTGCATTGAATTACATTTTATTCCCCACACATTCATTATAAGCTTTACAAGAGTAGCATTTATTGCAGGACAGTTGTATGAGATTGCTTTATACTATACAGGTGTTGTATCATTGTGTCTATGTAGTGTCTGTAAGTAGTTTATTATGAAGACACACGGTATGCAGTTACCCTCTGAAAACACTGGCAGTGCACAGCTGCAGGAATCCAATAGTTGAAATATTGAACCATTGACAACAAATTATGAAATATAAATCTATTGTTAGTTCATCATTAGTTTCCGTTTCAGCACCTTTTCTTTTGATTTCCCTTTTTCATAATGATAACACAAATCTTTAATCATAATTTCATGAGAAGCTTTTCCATTGATTCTGGTATGCAGATTAGTCTATCTTCCATAGCCTTTCTGATCAGATGGGTGACATTTGAGGCTGAGGCTATGAGTAACCATACTGGCTACTGAACACAGTGTTCAGGTTCTGTCTCGTCCATCAGTCAGCTGGCCAGTTAGTCGACAGCTGTAGTGGTGCGAGTGCAGCAGGCTGGGGTTCGGATGGAGCCCATCATCCTGGTCCTCTTTCTCTGACAGCTGGTGTCCCCACTCCGCCGGGAGGTGTTGGTGTTCTGGCGTGACAGCTTGGCTGCATGGCTTGCTGTCTCCTTGATCTGCAGCTCCAGGTGTCTCTGGATGGCCAGGCCCAGCTCCTCAGGGTCCACAGAGGCCCCATACACCTCCCAAGTCATCCCTTCTGCATCCCACTTCACCTCCTTCACTGGGGACTTGGGAGCACCACCCGGTTTCCTGCCTTCATCAGTGTCAGTGTTCGGAGCTTGATTGCAGGAGGTCTCACTCCTGCTGTCCTCTGCTAGACAGATCTGGGGAAACACATGAGGTGTGATGGTCTGTCCTGTCTGCACCCCAACATCCCTCAGCTCTGTGTGGGCTGTCATTGTCCCCATGTCCCGGGTTGTGGTTCTGACATGGCCAACGGGACTGCTGCAGCAATTTTCTCCACCAATCATCTGTTTTTGGGATATCCCAGTAGCAGGAGGCAGTGAGCTGATCCACGAGCAGTTGAGGTTGCAGCACCGCAGCAGGTGTTTGGCATCCAGGCCTGTCTCACTGACAGAGGAGATGAGGCGAGGCAGGGTGAGGTGGTTCGTCGCTGAAGGAGGCCCCACTGCACGCTGGATGTCACAGTTTGGTTCTACGCCTGCAAGGCGTGGCAGCAGCTGGGAAGGGGCTGGGATGGGCTGGGGATGGCAGTAGGCAGCAAATGTGTCCTCAAAATTGGCATGTTGGATGTAAGATCCATAGCAGAGTTCCTTGCCACATTCAAGGGGACGTTGCCCCTTTTCTTCAACACCCTCCACTTTGGCTGCTGCCTTGGGGGATGAGATACAGACACACCTGCTCTGAGGCTGCTGTACACTGCATTCTCCACTGTTGGCACCTCGGCAAATAGTGGTGATAATGTTGCACTGCTGCAGCTGCATGGGCTGCTTGCAGGCTAACATGGAGTAACTCTCAGCCTCTTGGATACTCGTATCTCCTTCACGGTAAGCAAGTCCGAAAGTCTCACTGTCTGGGGCCAGGGGGGGCACTCCTTGTTTAACCAGAGGTAAAGTGTCTGAGTGACTCCTGTGAACAGGCAGGGATGCTGGCTTTATGGTCTGCACTGCCCTGCCAACCCGAGGGTTGTCATTGATTGCATTCACGATTATCTCATGGTGATGTGGGGGTATATGCATCTCAGCCAGACTATGGGGGCGGCTTGACGCCCTGGGGGACACATAGTGTTCAGCTGGGCTTTGTTCTTGTTCACCAGGCTCACTACTGACCCTCAGACTGCTGCAGTTAGTTTCTCTGGTAGGAGAAGTTACTGAATGTCCCTTGCAGATCACACTGACAGCCTCCTTTGGCTCCTCCTGGCAGGCATAACCTGGTCCTCCAGCCAGTCTGGAGGATGTTATTGCCAGTGTAGATCTATTGGAGGTGCCAAAGAGTGACTGATCAGAGGGGGTAGATTCCATGGAAACAGCTCCCCCCAGTGGGTACAGCTCCGGACGCCCGGCCTCTGCCATGGAAGACCTTTAAAAAGAAACAAACATGAGTGTGGATGTCTCACGCTTGATCAACTCAGAAAAAATCCCATAAACCTTGCAATTTTTAATTTGCAGTTTTGAAGCAATTTTTTTAATCAACAGTGAATATTGAACATTGATATTGGGTTATTTTTCATAATTTAATAAAAAAACAATAATAAATACATCTAAATATGATTAACTTACTTTTTTGTAATATAACGATAATAAGGCATATTTTAAGATGAAATTCCTATATATACTTTTATTGGATCTAGAGTTGATTATTGTGATTATTGGTCAAATTCTGAAATTACCAACCAACAATTTACAGCCAAGTCAAATCTGTAAATTGTGTAAATCAGCTAGACTCCTAAGTATGACTAAAATTAGGTTAAAAAACCTGTCCACCTAACACTAAACCTTTCTGCCAGACCTGATTTGAAATCACTAACCCATAAAGTTTTGCATGGTTATCTATGTGACCACCAATCATAATTTATATATGCCACCACATGGACCCCACTCACAGAAGGGTGTTTTTCTATAAACGCTAAAAACCCCCAATACTGCTCCTGTGGAACATGGTCGAATGAACCTGACAGGGGGCCCCTGGGCAAAAATATGTGACTAGGCCCCATTCTTCCTCCTTCCTGTGTGCCATTTACAGTAGTACTACTGTGCTGGAATAGTATATATGTAGGCAGTTGACTGTTTTGCCCAATTGGTTGTCCAGTTCTAATAGGCATCACAAGAAATGTCTAATGCCTTAGATTTTTTTTTTTCTTGCGAGATTTTCTTTTATACATATTGTTTGAACATTGTTGGAGGGAGCCTGGGAATTAAGAATTTCACTGCTTCACTGTAAATCTTGAGCATATGACAATAAAACAACTTCAACTAAACACAAATCTGTGTGAAGATGCCTGATACCTACTGATGACAGCAGGTCCTGAACTGTCCATCTACTATTGACTGGTTCTTGGTTTCAGATGATGACAATGTCTCCCAGATCAGCTAACTAAAAAACAGTTCAGTCTCTGGTTTTCACCAATAAATGTCAGGGTTGTCACAGATTTAAGTTTGGCCTTTATGGGCCTCTACTTAAACCTTGTCATGATGGTACATATCTGCTTGTTGACACAATCCCCTAGCTACTTAGTGATACCTGATAAATTTTGTATTTGTTTGTGTTTAAACAAATATTCATGTTTATGACACGTCGGCTTGTCTACTGTACACTCATTATCATCCCAATGAACAAATAACTGAAACTGTATATGGCCAGCCAGGTATTTCTCTATTTTCTGGACACACCATAACTGCATGTTGTGATAAATTTGCAATTACTTCAATAATTTGATAAATAATAATAATAAATATGTTCACAGTAAGTACTTCAAATTAAAATTAGCAATGAAGTCTGCATGGGAATCGAGATCCTGCTATTTACTGGATGTTCTTGCCAAAATCTGTTTTATTTCATGCATATAATTAGTATTTTAACCATATGTGCTTGTATAATGGTGTATTTGTGTATGCTAAGGACTGTCATATGCACTCAAACCAAAACCGCCTTCTCAAAACCACATTAATGTTACAGCAACTAAGGGTAAGGCAATGTTTCAACCTGCAACTGTTATTACTTCATGTAGTCTGGAAACATTTTGCTACAATAATGACGATGCATTGTGCAAAATCTGCAAACACAGGACAAAATATGCAGACGGTTCAACAAGTGGTTTGATCAGATCTCCAAGGTAAAAGCACAGAGCGGCATTAGACAGTCCTAATGCTAAAACAAAACTATGTGCAGCAACACTTCCATACCTCAAACCATTCAAACAATTGGACAAAATCTTCACACATAGTAATGACCTCTGATCAACACCAAAAAGGATGGCAATGGAACCACTTGGACATACAGTATTACATTCGATAAGAGGATATGTTAAAGAAAAAAAGAAAGATTAAAGCATTCTGAGTGTGGCTGGGGACATTTGTTGCATGTCCTTCCACATATTACTCTCCTCTCATTTCCTGTCATCTCTCCACTGTTGACTGTTGAAATAGTTACAATAACTTACAACGAAGAATAATAACAAATACAGCATTTTCTTATCATTTATCTGCAGCTCTGTGTATAAATCACGTGTCAGTTATGGTGAGAATTCCAGGTCTACCAGGAAAAGAGTAACATGCAAAGTATGATGATTTTATAACGACAGGAAAACCTTCAACCCTGATTCAGATTCATTTTTGTGAATACTAAAACTACTTCCATGGACTCATTCAACCATCTCCTTTTCAGACTTAGCCAACAGTTGTAAAATGGCCACACACATCACACATCAATCTTAGCTTCATTGGTTCATTTCCTTGAGCTCACTGCCTACGTCTGCTGGGTTTCAAACCAATTTAAAGGAATAGTTCATTTAACATTTTGAACATTTTATTTTTGCTTTTTGAACTTCGGACAGAGTCCTACTAGCTGTTTCCCCCTGCTTCCAGTCTTTATGCAAAGCTAGGTTAACCACCTCCTGATTCCAGCTCCATACTGAACACACATGACATGAGATTGATATTGTTCTTCTCATCTCACTCTCAGAAAGAAGGAAAATAAGTGTACTACCCAGAACTGTTATTTATAAAATAGTTGCAGGATGATGGGTGACCATGTGAACGGCTGACTTGATCCAAATTACGTCATGAGAAAGTGTGGTGTTTTAAAGTGTCATGAAGAAAGTCGCAGGATTCAGATGGCAACAAGTCAGTGCTTGCTAACTGAAGGCGTGTTAAATCCCTGAATGTAGTGTCTCAGAGATTTGAAGAATTTGATTTAAAGGGTGTTGGGCCATCATAATTTGAACTTGAATCTTTTTTTTCAGATGCTAGTTTTATGCTAGTTTTACTCGATTAAACTTCAAAACCTGATGTACAATTTTTGAATTTTGAAATACAAATTTAGATTTACCAAATTCTGGCACACATAGATAACTAAGTGTGGGAATTTTTCAGGTAGTGACTCATTCAAGGAAACAACGTGCAGTATCTCTGTGTGCTAAAATTACGTCAGGAGGTGGGTTGGACCCTCTTGAACCAGAACCAAAGACTTTTACATCGCACCCTTCTGCACACCATTCTCACAATCAGATTCACACCCATGAGCACAAAACAGGCACACATACAGTATGCTTGCACAGACAGATGCAATAAGAATCACATACATGATCAGTGTATTCCTCAGGAGAAAAGAGGTTTTAAACATTTTCATCCACCAGCTTACCTTTCACAATGAAATAATTGCTGCTAAGGCTCTATCCTCCCCTCTTTCTTCTCCCTTTTGGATATGTTGGGTAATGGGTGCAGTTCCTTAAAAAGCCTTTATCCTCCTCCTCCTCCTTCTCACATCCACAGGTGACCTCTCCCTCTCTCTCTATCTTTAACTCCACTCCATTCACTGAGCTGCCTATGATCCCTCTCTGCTCTCCTCCACAGCCTCCTCTTCGCTCCGTCCTTTGTCTCAGCAGCCCCCGGCTGTGCACAAGATGGAGGAGACCTTCAGATAATCCTCTCTTACATCTGATTACAAATGTGAGGATGCAATCTTCAAATCCCTCCTCTGTAAGAGAGAGTCGAGCTGGTTAGTGGTTGGCTTATCCAGCTGTAGTGGGAGACGGATGGAGGGGGTGGGGGAATGATGATGAGAGGAGATAGTCAGGCAGCCAGCGTCACTGTCCCTCCACCTGGGAAGAGGGGAGCAGAGCTGATGCATGAATGAATGTGTGCACTAGAGAGAAAATAAAGAAAACATCCCGTTTCTTTTTCTTGTCTCTGTTCTCCACTCCGTCTTTTTATCTTCACTCACGTACGCACTCAGTTCCATTCTGACCTCAGTTGCTGCTTTAGTTTCACACTCTCTGTCATTCTCTCGCTCAACCCCTCCTGCAACCCTCCCACTGACACCAACCCACTCTCCATCACTATCCCTGTTGCTATGGAAACTGCAATACTCAATGGGCCTGTGTGTTTTTTTCAGCCGGCAATGACACAACAGACAGCCAAAACAAATCAGCTGGGAACTGCTCATGTTTGAGGTTGACTCAGCTGCAGCCAGTTTCACACATCAACTCCATATATGTCAGAAAACATGGAAGACACAAATGGCCATGATGATGACATGTGAACAGATGGCTGGCACACGTATAGACTGTAGAGAACATGGACGTAGTTTCTGTGGTGTCACCCACAGGTTTGTGACGGGGTGTTATGAAGCCTGGAGTTTGGGTTTACCAGCTATGGGAGCTATGGGAGAAAGCCTGAGCAGAGTCGAGCTTGGATCAACTAGTGGTAACCGCCATGGCTGACTGTGATTGGCTGCAATACCTGTCAATCATGCAAATATACCCCAAAACATGCTTGGCTGAATATTGCTACACTCAACAAACCACTAAAATCCTAAACACTCACTGAATAGATGTGATGATAGGTCATCTGATTTATGATTCTCAAGTCAAGAGTGTCATGATCTGAAATATATATTCATTCTTTTGATCAGTTACTTCAATGGAGTGTGTGACTATAAGCTGTAAAACTGGAATAGCAGTGGGAGTACTAGGTAGTGTCTTTGTCAGCCATGTTAACTACACACTGCTGGGTTGATGGTGTCTTATACGACATCCTAAATATCTCCAGAACGCTGCATGCCAGAGACTGGAGAGCATACCGTTACCGCTGTGCCATTCCAATAGGTTGTTTGCATATGAGTGCGTTGCTGTGGTGACAACTGCAGAGGGG
>NTHP01000156.1:1133343-1155004 GCA_003416845.1 Oplegnathus fasciatus
GATCAAACCACAAGGAGATTTTATCGAATACCAGAAGTTATTATTCACAAGAGGGAAAAAATGCAAGAAATTGGCCAAAAAAAAGGCAAAAATGGCTTGCGAACCTTTGTCTTTGGTCGGGAGGAGTGGAGTCGGATTATGCTTGTGTGTTCAGTGACCACTTCGTCAAAGGTAAAGTAACTTAACACCGGCTAAACTAGCACAGTACGAGCTTTCCTCCATCTCCTCCATTCTGATTTTCACTTCCTGACCTCCATCTGGATTTTGCGCGTCATTGGAATCACATGACTGCAAACAACCTATTAGCGCTCCGGTGCAATCGTATCCCTTTCAGAAGCTTTGTAATCCAGCCTTGAACTGCGGTGTCGTTTTGGAGACTTTGTAAATATATCCATAATAATAAATCCAACACTTAATGTCTTCTGTGATTATTTATCCATTTTTCCGTGTTGAAAACAGCTATTGTTGTTGTTAGCCGTTGTTGTTAGCAATCCCGTGATGCCTTGGATTGAGCCTGTCGACCAATCAGAGGCTGTGTTCCTGACTTGCCGACCAATGAAAGATGGTTTCTGACTGGGGTTACACGGTCCAAAATCGGCACCTATTGGCTATTGGTAGCCTATTTGGGACCATGTAACTCCCACTCAGATGGGCTGTTCCAACATCAAGTGGGCCGCAGCTGGCAAGTCGAGTTTTTTTCCACCACAATTTTTCTTTTCCCGCATTCTTGGTGGCCTTGTAGCCCACTAGGTGTGCCGGCCCCTGTGGCATTTGCCAGAGTTGCCAGATTGCCAGTCCGAGCCAGACCATGTAAGAGGAATAAGGTTTCCAATAATCAATTGATATTTATTGGGGTTTAAATGGAGCATTTCTGTCAAGGAAACTCTTCTTTGTAATGGCTGGGAACCACAGAATGTAGGACTCAAGTACAGAACTCAGAGACAGGATGGTTTGAATCAAAGAACAGTCTTTACTTGAAAGCAGGGTTCAGTACACAGGAAATCGTATCCGGAGGAAAGGCTGATAGTGGCACTGATGAGAGAACAGAAAGCCTTCCAGAACTGCGAGATGAATTGCGGCCTCTGGTCTGACACCACATCTCTGGGAAAACCATGAAGGTGAAACACATGTGACAACATAGCCCCCGCCGTTTCCTTGGTGGAGGGCGGCTTGGGCAGAGGAATAAAGTGCACCATCTTCGAGAATCTGTCCACCACCGTTAAGATGGTGGTGTTACCTTCAGAGGGGGGCAACCCCGTGACGAAGTCCAAGGAGATGTCAGACCAGGGGCAATGAGGCACAGGAAGTTGGTGCAGGAGGCCAGAGAGTGGCTAGAGGGAGGTCTTGTTCCGGGCACAGACCGGGCAGGCGGCCACATATTCTCCCACCTCCCTCTCCATGGATGGCCACCAAAAGCGCTGTCTGATGATGAAGATGGTCCTTCGTACACCGGGGTGACAGGAGAGGAGGGAGGTGTGGGCCCAGTGGATGACCTGTGAGTGAAGAGAGACAGGGACAAACAACCGGTTTGGGGGACAGCTGTCCGGTACTTGAGTGTTGAGGTTAGCGTGTCTCACCTTTTCCTCAATTCCCCATGTGACAGCCCCAACCACACAGGAAGGAGGCTGGATGTTAGTGGGGGATCTGAGAGAGGAGTCAGGGTCGGATAGCCGAGACAGAGCATCTGGTTTAATGTTCTTTGAGCCAGGGCGGTACGGCAGACAGAAGTTGAATTGATCGAAAAAGAGGGCCCACCTGGCTTGCCTGGCATTGAGGCGTTTGGCTGTCTGAATGTATTCCAGGTTCTTATGGTCCATCCAGACCAAGAAGGGGTGCTCCGTGCCCTCCAGCCAATGATGCCACTCCTCCAATGCCACTTTGACAGCCAACAGCTCCCTGTTCCCCCCGTTGTAGTTCCTCTCGGCTGAAGAAAGCTTCCATGACAGGAAGGTGCAGGGCTGGAGCTTGTTGTCCTCCAGAGACCATTGGGAAAGAACAGCACCAATGCTCACGTCCGAGGCGTTAACCTCCACAATGAAATGTCGTCGGGAATCGGAGGAGAGTGAGGATGGGAGCTGACGTGAAACTTTCCTTCAACCTGCGGAACGCCTGCTCAGCCTGGGGAGACCATAGAAACATGGGGTGAAGTTAAGGCATGCAGAGGAGCAGCAAGAGTGCTAAAGGTACTGATAAAACATCTATAGAAATTAGCAAACCCCAGGAAATGTTGAACCAGCTTGCGGCTAGTTGGTGTGGGCCAATCTGCAACCACACTGACCTTAGCTGGATCCATGCGGATGTCGTTCTCGGATATGATGAACCCCAGGAATGAGACAGTGGAGGCATGAAACTCACATTTCTCAGCCATGACAAAGAGTTGGTTGTCGAGGAGGCACTGCAGGACCTGATGGACATGTTGGACGTGGGTCTCTTCACTGAGAAGATGAGGATGTCATCCAGCTACACGAACATGAACTGCTTTAGCACAGTACGAGATATTCGTAATGACCGCTAGGGGTGTTAAAGGCAGTTTTCCACTCGTCCCCCTCCCTTATCGTCACTAGGTGATAAGCATTTCTTAAGTTGAGCTTTTTAAACATGTTGGCACCTTGTAACAGTTCAAATGCGGAGGAAATAAGAAGGAGGGGGTACCTGTTTTTGATGGTGGTGTTTTTCAGGCCTCAGCAGTCGATGCAGGGGTGAAGCATCTTGTCCTTTTTGTCACAAAGAAGAAGCCAGCTTTGGCCAGGGAAGAGGGCAGGCAGATGATGCCAGTGGCGAAGGAAGAGGCGATATACTTCTCCATGGCCTCTCTCTCAGGAGCTGGGAGTAAAGGCAGCCTCTGGGGGGAGAAGAACCTGGGAGCAGATCGATGGCACAGTTGTAAGGCAGATGGGGAGGCAGAGAGATGGCCCGGGCTTTGCTGAAGACCTCCTTGAGGTCGCGATAACAGGAGGGGACACTGGAGAGGTCAGAGAAGTCGGAGTCCGGAGCTGTTGGAGGCGAGGGGCTGACTGAGGAGCCAGGGGGTGCCAGAGATGTGGGAGCACTAGAGGAGGAGGACTCCGGAGCTGAAGCAGAAGGAAATAGGTGAGTGAACATCCCTTGTCCCAACCCAATACCTCTCCTGTGGACCAGTCCATGTGAGGATTGTGTCTGGTCAGCCAGGGAAGGCCCAGGATGAGGGGATGATGAGGAGAGTTGAAGAGGTGGAAGCTCAGCTGCTCAGAGTGGGTTTTGATGTTGAGCTGGTAGGGTTGAGTGCGATGAGTAACCCGGCAGAGCAGACGACCGTCCAAGGTGTTAGCCTCCAATGGCTCAGGCAGAGGAATGATTTTGAGTTTGAGTCTTTTTGCAAACCTCCGGTCCAAAAAGCTCTCATCTGCTCCTGAATCCACCAGCACTGGGTGACAGAAAGTCCGGAAAGGGGTGTTGAAGGTGACTTGGGTGAGAGGTCAAGAAGGGGATGCAGAGGAAGTAGTTCGGCTCACCAGCGCCCTCCTCTTCACTGGCGAGCCCAGTCTTTTACTGGACATGAAGACATGAAATGGCCGAGTTGAGCAGTAACTGCATCTACCTTCCTGCAGTCCACATTATCTCTCCTCCAGAGTTAGTCTGGCTCTTCCCAGCTGCATGGGTTCCTCTGGAGCAACGGGAGCACTGGAGGATCGGGGCAGTGAAACGGCCGTCCTCTTTCGGACTCTTTCTCTCTCTCCATGAGACAAATGTCAATTTTAATGACAAGGGCAATGAGAGAGTCCAGGTCTGAGGGGAGATCAAGGGGAGCCACTGGTCCTTGATGGATGCAGCCAGACCAAGGTGGATTGCGTCGATCAGGGAAGTGGAGTTCCAACCGCTGTCCAACACCAGGGTGCGGAACTCATTGGCATAGTCAGAAACCCGCCGTTTACCTTGGTGAACACCCATGAGCGCTCTCGCCACCTCCCGGCCGGGAGTGATTTGATCAATGATCTTACAGAGAGAGTCAGTGAAGAGAGTCAGAGAGTTGCAGATGGGGAACCTCTCACCCACTCGGCAGTCACCCAGGCCTCGGCTTGCCCAGTGAGATGAGAGCTGACGTAGGCCACTTTGGAGCATTCCGTCTGGAACGAGGGCGCCTGCAGCTCGAAGTGGAGACCACACTGTACCAGGAAGGGCCTGCAATTCCTGGAGTCCCCAGGGAATTGCTCTGGTCAGGAAAGATGGAGAACCAGAGCCGAAGCGGAAGCTGGAAGAGGACCAAAAGGAGGAGCAGGAGCTGGAGTCGGAGTTGAAACGTGAACGCGAACTGACTCCCGACCCGGAGTGGGGACTGGAGGAGGAGGCCGGGAGAAGAGAGCTTCTAGGCAAGCGGTGAGTTCAGGTGGCAAACCTGGCCGCCCATGAAAGCCCGGAAACTTTCATGTCTCTCAGAAAGCTCCCTCATCCTGATGCACACAGAGGTGAGTTGCTCTTGGTGAGTCTCTTGAGCTCATACCATTGCAACCAGTGAACCAGAATCGTCTGAGTCCATAGTGGCCAGTTCGTACTGTAACGGCTGGGAACCACAGAATGTAGGACTCAAGTGCTCGACTCAGAGACAGGATCTTTTGAATCAAAAAACAGTCTTTACTTGAAAGCAGGGTTCGGTACACAGGAAATCAGTCAGAGTGCAGGCAGACAAATCCGACAGGGAGCAGGTAAAAAAACGAAGTCAGGAAAACTAGCAGTAATCAAAAACCAGGAACACTAAACACTGGGAGAAGACACTGGAATGCTTGACATGAGGTACAAAGACGAACTGGCACTGGGATAGGGGAACACACAGAGTAAATACACAGGTGAGTAAGACTAATGAGGGGCAGGTGAAAATAATCAGGGCGGGCCAGGTGATCACACTGGCGGGAAACACACAAGAGCAGTGTCAGTGTCTGAAACGAGCTTACAAAGCATACAAATAAAACAGGAAACAGTGCGTAACTAAACTGAAAACTGACAATGACAAGAGTAGTGCAGAAGACGCGGCGTAACATTCTTTTCTCTAATTAGTACTAAAGTATTTTGTCCTTTCAGGAAACTTCCTAGAAATCTACTGTGACATTATAGACCCGAAAGTGTTACCACATATTTGCTTTTAATTACTCTTAATCGCCTAAATCTTAATTTTATATTTAGGGCTTTTGAAATTAGAGGTCAACACCCTCAGAGTTTCTGAGATGAGAGAGAGAGAGACTGAGACAGTATCTAGTGGCATTAGATGAGCAGCAGCATTTGACATTGGCTTGACGTTGGCTTCAGCACCCAACATACATTAGGTATAGTCTGTTGAGCTTTGTTCCTAATTCTTCTAACCGTCTAATTCAGATATCTCCACCAGAGAAAATTATATTTTTCAGGCAACATATTTTTATTGGATCATTTTTTTCCAAGATACACAACAGGGAGCGGTTTGTAGAATCGTTATATTGAGTATTTTATGAAAATCATTGTGCAAGTATTGAGACAGAGACCTTACTAGATTCACGCACATTTTCACACATTAAGACTGACTTCGATATTGACACAATAAAAAGACAACACAATAGATGGCAAACTAAAAATAAAAAAATGTTTTTTTGGCAACTTCAAGTGCAAGTTAATTAGAGGTCTCAGAAAGCAGATTCCCTGTCTCTAATTAACCCTATGTGTTTCCATTCATCATGTTAGATATTAGAATAGAGCGATCACTCGCTAAAATGACGAGTTTGACAGCAGGTGGGAGATGAATGAGGAACCGCCTGAGAGACACTTGGTTATTCAGCTCCCTGTTATCCAGGTTTCTGAAGCAGTGCAGGTGGATCTTTGACTGTCACATCCAGCAAGTCTTTCACTTTTGTACTGACTGAGTTACGTCAACATGGGAGAGAATGATCTGAAACCTGGAGAAGGTGTTGACATGCCACAGTATCCTCGTTTCTGTTGAAGCACTCCAGCTGTTGGAGCACTCCAGCAGGTTTCTCAAAACAAGAATAAGGGTTTTTCCAGTTTTCTGAAAACAGAGTGATTTTTACTGTCAGCCTACATACAAACACATATGACTGATACTCGTGTGCCAGCAGCATGCCCACAAAATCAACAAATCCATCATGCACCCGCTAGGAGAGGCACCAGTATTACCACTGTTAGTATACCAAATTCCCTAGTCATGTATATAGGGCAGCCTATAGAGCTGTGGGGTCCTAGCTGGATCTTTAGCTGTGCTGTCTGCACATTGTAGCAGCCTCATTCTGAGTTGAGTCATGGCATGCATGCATGAGAGAAGTAAGTATTGCTAGTTGTTCTTACTTGTTAACTTACTACACAGTTAAAGGTGTAGTCTATGATTCTGGAGAAAGCTTGTGATATTTGAACTCAACAGGTAAACAAATACACCCCTCCCTCCAGTGCTCCTTCAAACTCGCACGAGTAACTCACAGCATTAGTTTGTCCTGTGCACGAGCTGTGACATATTATACTGAAGTGTTCAGTGGAAATGCGGCTAAAGCGTCGGTATTTGACGACCTGAGTTGGTGGCTCTACCTGAGCCGCTCTGTTGGTTTTCCGTTTACAGAGCCGGGGCTGTGTATGAACACCAGACTGTTATTTCCGTGCTCATATATATTGCACTTCACGTTCAGATTGTGTAATATTATCACAGATAATTTATGTATTACTAGACATGTTAATTCTGCATAAACCACATATACCTCACTCTGCCCAACTACTGTCGAATATTCACACTAATCAGTAACAAACGGTAAATGTTGTCTGTTGTCTGCACCAAATGTTCATACAGAGAGTGGGAAAAGGGCTTTTAGGTATTCCGCATCCTCAGACTGTAATATATTGCAAGTGTTTTAAAACTCCATGATTTGATTTCTCTGAATGCTTTTAAATTCATCTTGAAAGACTTGGAGACAGAATCGTTGGGGTGTCTATGCTTAAACTGATGTTTTGGATGCATGGCTTGTACTGCACTTTGTTCCTTGGGATGTTATATATTGTAGTATTGTCTGTTCTTTTGTTTTGTGTCTGCTTACAATCATGTGTTTTCATCTTGTGCTGCTGCCTATCATGGCCAGGACTCCCTTGCAAAATAGATTTTTAATCTCAATGGGATCGATCCTGGTTAAATAAAGTTTAAATTAAAAAAAATAGACAGCATTTATACACCCATTTCTACCTTACTTTACCAATCTTGCCTCTCATTCACCCATTCACACACATGCTGGTGTGACCGCCAATCCGAACTGTCTGGGGTCTGTTTGTGAGGAAGTCCAGTATCCAGTCGCAGATTGTAGTACTCAAGGCCAGAGTGCTAAGCTTGTTTCAGTTTCATGGGGGAGATTGTGTTGACTGCTGAGTGCCACAGGGTGGTAGTCGTTTAGACTAGACAACGCAGACTTTTTAGGTACAGGGACAATGGTGGCAGTCTTGAAGCAGGTGGGAACACTCTCCTGTGACAGTGAGATGTTAAAAATGTCAGTGATGACATCAACCAGCTGGTTGGCACATGTTCTTAGTACAGGGCCAGGGATGTTATCAGGCTGAGCAGCTTTACTCATATTCACTCTCAGCAGGGTTCTTCTTATATCCGCTGTGGATACTGACAGTGGCCGGTCCTCTGGAGGCGGACTAGACTTGACAGCTGACTCTTTGTTGAGGAGATCAAAGTGAGCATAAAAAGTATTAAGCTCATCTGGCAACGTGGCCTCACACATGGCTCAAGCTCCTGCTTTTGTAGCCTGTAATGATCTGGATCACCTGCCACATATTTTTAGTGATGTTGGTGTTTTACAATTGTTGTGACACCCGCACTTTCAAAGAAACATGATCCCCCCACCCCCACACACTTTTTCCTGAGATAGTCATTGATGAAAGGAAACTAAAATCTGTAAAAACAGTACCTCAGAGAATAAGTTCCCATACATGAAAACCTATTGGTCAAGTTAGATTGATTGAACGGCCATCCAGCCAATCACAGCCATTTGGCCAACCCACCAGGCCAGGGAAGAGTAAACAGTTGAAGTATGGCACGTGCATGCATTCCTAAACAGGGCTTCTGTCACTCGCTGGCTGTGATGACAGACACTATGATACTTTGCATCAGATAGCTGTTTTCCAGTTTGTCTGTGTATATTGTATCTGTCCCTATCAAATAAACCATAAATAAAAATAATAAATAAATAATATAGTCACTACATGTTACATTAACCCACATCTTCTGGATTATCTTTATATTTTTTGACAAGCGTATTTTTTAGAGAGACAGCGAGTGCAATTACTGCCAGTGGCAGCCCGTGGAGGAGCCAGGGAATCCAACTGTTCAACAGTTCAGGCTGGAGTTGTTCAAGTTCAAACACTTAATTAACTGTTATATTGTTAAAATATCACAATGAATAATATATACAATAAAATCTCATTATAATCCCTGTCCTGCCAGTTTTTAATGTGTGTATGTGGGTCTGTGCATGGTCTATATGCCACTGACTTTACCTTCTGTCAATAATGCAATCAATCTATACACGAGGTAGTGTGTTCGATGTGCCTCCTCAAGTTTCACATTACAATAACTTGTAATAACTTGAAATGAATATTTTTCAGGGTTTGTGAAAAATTACAGCATTTGATACGTGTGTTTTAATACAAGTGCTTGGAATTGTAGTAGCATTGTTGTAGTGGCAGCGTTGCTAGCGGGACAAACCATGGGCGGACTGCAGCTCGACTGCCTTGTGGGGAAAAGGACACTGTTGCCATCACAAGATGGACAAGCTGGTTGAGGATATGTTTATGGATGTACGAGCGGGCGTCCAGCGAATGTTCCCCTACCCTTCAGGCAATGTTCGTGGAAGGGCCCCCCGAACTGAAAATTGTTTGCTGGGTTTGTTCTGAGGCTGGAAATGGCCATGCAGTCATCAAAATCACAAAGCCTGATCCTCTGAGGAGCAGGAATATGTTCAGTAAATTTTATGGCAATCTTTCCAATACAGTGTGAGAAATCTAGTGTGGACAGTTAACATTTTGGCCAGAGGGTGGTGTTAGAGGAAAACTTATGGAGTATTTGGAGGGGAAATGAACCCTAATGTCAAACATGAACCTGACCCTAAACACAAGCCAAACCTTGTGGTGGGCTTGTGAGTGTGTAGCCTACACTTCTGCTTTCTGGGTTTGATATAGCCTACTCCAATTCAGTCAGACGTTTGCGGAGGAAGCAGTGGAATCTAGGCTGGTTCCAGACCTCTGAATTGCTGGCCACATCTCAGATTTCTTAATTGATTTAGATAGAATGAAAATGATTATCAGGCTACATGAGTCCTGTTCAGATGAAAATTTACAGGATCTGGAACATCAACAGTCTTCTGGCTTTAAAACACCGTCTTATACTGTACTTTACTAGTGCAATCCAAAATAAAAAAAGCTATTCGCCTGGCATGTCTCTCGGACACACACAGTGCATTATTTATGTATGGTCTACTGCCTAAGGACCTCAGGAATATGCCAGAATGAACTTTGAACATGGCAGGATGAGTGGCACAAAACATAGTAACTTCCAAACAGCAGCAGCTGCCTCTGGCTTTTCACATGCAATCATTTAAAAGTCCTCAGTGGGACTGTACCTGCTGAATTGATCTACCATTTATCATCAGTTTGTAATAATTTTCCTATGCAGATTACTCAAAATTCATGGAAATGTGGTTAGTCTTGGTACATTAATGTTTAGAACACTGTCACTGTGAATTATCTTTAAAACATTATTCATGTCCCCAGTGGAGAATAAGACTTGTGTGGTATTGCATGTATATGTGTGTGTGTTTGTGTAGGGATATAAATTCATCTTATTGTCTCTGTGAGAGTGTGTGTGTGTTGGGTGAGGGTTGGCTGACAGCTGTGCACAGATTAAGGCTAAGATTTTCTTGGAGCAGCTCTGTGTGTGTGTTCTGTACAATGTCATTTGCTTGCAATTAATGTGTGTTCAAAGTATTAAAGTATATTTCTGTGTTTGCAGTGCATGTGTGTAGTTGTTTTGGAGTGGTAATCCTCAACTTGTTTCTTTCATTATGTTCACTGTGCTGCGTGATCACTGCTGTCTGTGTTCCTGATTCCAACTCAGTGTGGAGTCCGACAGGCTCTGCCCTCTTCAGGCTTTGCTAGTGTAGGCTGTTCCCTGCAACAACTTAATGCACCAACCAATCAAGCCCACAGTATGTCAAGATGGAGAGCCCATCATTCTGCTCCCCTTTTGATGCATGGAACCGACTTGTAAGACCCTCACAATCTCACAAACCCGTACGTTCACATTTAGCAGGCTACAGACTGTCCACAAGGGGGAGCTGTTTAGTCATTGTCAGGCCAGTTTCACACATGCCAACCTGAACACCTGTTAGGGAGGGAGAAACAGCAGCAGCAGCAGTGTAAACCTGCAGATGAAGACATGTTGGATGTTGCATCCTATAAGCAAAGGCAGTCATTTCTACTGCAGTTTTAACCTGCAGCCAATGAGCACCACAACTGATGATTTTACTTTTAGAGGGGAGCTGCCCACTGACACTCCGTCAGATACTCCTCCTGCTCTGGTTGGTTGTTTTTACTAGGGCGCGGTGGATTCTTGCAAATGGCCTTAGGGGCAGCAGGTGGAGCCAGAGGAGCCTGATTTTTTTCACAGATTATCTGTCTCACGTACTACTGTCAGGACATCGTGACAGTTTTAGCAAATATGACTAAAAGTTATTTTTACACAGGTTACCAACTACAACTTTACAGTAAAGAAATATGCTATTTAATTTTTTTTTTTTCTGCTCCATTAATATTCTCTGTTCAGTTATGTTGAGCAGCTCCTCTAAATTTTCAGGCACGAACGTCATGGTCCACCTGACTCCTGCCTACAGGCTGAAATTATAGTTCTGCAAACCTGTTGTGAGGACATCATCTGGATCTGTCTGAAACGGACTGAGACAAATAACTATAAGCCTAAAGCCCCCCAGTCCTTTAACGACTTGCGCCTGGCAAATGACCTGAATGAGTTTTACTGTTGCTTTGAAAGACAGTGGGACAGTGCCCCATGACTCCATTCACCAGCTCCAGCCCATCAGCTCCACCTCCCCCACCTCAGCAGGGGCATGGGCCTCCCTACTACTACCCACCTCAGAGGCCCCCTCCCCCCTACACCACAGTGACGTCCCTCTCCATCCGTTAACAGGCTTTCTAAGAGACAGAACCCCCACAAAGCAGCCGGAGCAGGCTCTGGCTCTCCATCCACTCTGAAGCACTGTGCTGACCAGCTGTCTCACAGTGTTCACAGACATTTTTAACACGTCACAGGAGACATGCCATGTGCCAGCCTGCTTCAAGTCCTCCACCATCATCCCCGTCCCCAAAAAACCACGGACCACAGGACTTAATGACTACAGACCCGTCCCCTTGACCTCTGTGGTAATGAAGTCTTTTGAGCACCTTGTGCTGTCACACCTGAAAAACATCACAGACCCACTACTGGACCCCCTGCAGTTTGCCTACAGAGCCAACAGGTCTGTAGACGCTGTCTGACAGGAGGCAGCATGTGTCTCTGACTCCCGGACCATCAGCAGCAGATCCCCCTTTCCCCTGTGCTCTTCTCCCTGTATACAAACAGCTGCACCTCCAGTCATCAGTCCGTCAAGGTCCTGAAGTTTGTGGATGACCACCCTCATTGGGCTCATCTCTGATGGGGATGAGTCCGCCCAGAGGTGGGAGATTGACCATCTGGTGTCCTGGTGCAGTCAGAACAACTTGGAGCTCAACGCTCTAAAGACAGTAGAGATGATTGTGGATTTCAGGAAGAACCCAGCCCAACCCGCCCCCATCACCCTGTGTGACTCCCCAGTTGACACTGCGAAGTCCTTCCGCTTCCCGGGGACCATCATCACCCAGTACCTCAAGTGGGAGCTGAACATCAGCAGAACATCCTGACTGCAGCTGGCCTCATCAATGAGGCCCGGGACCCCCACTGACACTGAATCTTTACTCACCACCTCCACTATACATTACATTAATGTACAGTCTCCATACCTCACTCAATGCGTTACATTAACACACATCTTTTGGACTTACTTCAACTAACTTAAAATACTGTGAACGTTTGCACATTACTGCACAAATCTGTACAGGCCTTTCATTTAAATAACAGCCATATTGTACATATTGTCTACATCTTTATTTTATAATATTTTTTTGTATTTTACTGTCTATTTTAAATTTAATTTATGCTTCTGACTTGCAGTACTTGCTTTCACCTTTTCTTATATTTTCTACTTAGTATGTTTATTGTTATGCACCAACATACCAAGACAAATTCCTTGTCTGTGAAAAGCTACTTGGCAAAAAAATCTGAGACCAAAATGTTTACAAAGAGACGAAAAATGCTACAAAGAGACACAAAACGACCCAAAAGAGACAAAAAATGCTACAAAGCGACAAAAAATCACCAAAAAGAGATGAAAAATGCTACAAAGAGACACAAAACAACCACAAAGAGACAAAAAATTACTGCAAAACAACCAGATGAAAAATGCTACAAAAAGACGAAAAACGACCAAAAAGAAACAAAAAATGCTACAAAGAGATGAAAAATGACCACAAAGAGACGAAAAATGCTACAAAGAGACGCAAAACTACTACAACTATGAAATGACCTGTGTCCTCTAGCTGCTACTCTTCGTAGTTGTTTTGTTTCTCTTTCAGTCTAGGTGTCTTGCTCATATGTTGGAGGGGTGGGGGCCCTTTTACATGTCACAATCTGACAGACTCAGAATACCATGACAATGTAAACTCTGGTTTCTCTGGAACTCACTTTGTTTGTACCTTCAGACCAGTCAGACTGCATCCTTTTGTGAGCAGGTGATACTCAAAATACAAAACCCAGAATAAACTGGAATCAGAGACTGCTATACCAAAAATATAGATTTTATTGACAATGCATGAAATAAAAGACTTGTTTCCATTCAACTAGGTGGCAGCAAGAGAGTTTCAATAAAAGGCCTAAATGCAGGGTATAATAAAGGAGGGATGGAGTAAATTGTACAGTCAAAGACAGGGTGTGATTTGTGAATAAATCAGAGGGGGGGATGTTTTTGAAACGTTTTTATTCATGAAAATAAATCACGAACCACAGTTTGGCCTATATAGACTATGAAGCCTGTTTCTATTTATTGCAGCTGTTAAAGTAACATTTATAGAATAATTATAACTTTAATAAAACAATTTCAGAACTTGACCCTAACCACTGCATTTGCAGGAATATTTTAATCCATTTTAAAAAATGTAGTTCATCAGCACGATATATTCCTTCTCATACCTTGTCCTTTCCTCATGTGGACACATAGGGGATGCGATCATACAACAAAACAAAAGGTTAAATGCTAATTTAACATGGCAGAATTAAATCTCCCTTTCAGTAACATCAGTGAGCAATTTGTTCATTTTTAATGGAAATTTTAATAAGAAAATTTGAAGGCCTTTTACTTAAAACACATCTTTTTTGACCATTATTATGTTATTATTACTATAGATAAGGCCCAAAAAGCTTAAAGACAAAACTTGCTATAGTTAATAATAATAGCCTATAGACCAGACCATGGGTTCCCAACTCCAGACCTCCAGGCACCCCTACCTGCTCATTTTCCAGTTCTCTCTGCTCTAGCACACCTGAACCAGCTGATGCTCAAGTCCTTATCCAACAGTAAAGGCTGGTGAGTTGCATCAGATGCATCAGTTGTGTTCAAAACATAACGTGATGAGTATGTTACTAACTACTATTGTTGTGTTATTGATTTATTTTCCACTGCTTGGGGCCAATAAACTGATGATGATGACAGCGGTGCGTACGGTAGATGAGCTACCGTGAAAACACGAGATATCATGTGCTGCTTTCTACTTGTAGGGCTGTTTACTTTCTAGGCAACTTATTTATTTCCCATTCAGTGAGATTTACACCGCCCATCTTTCACCCACATCTCTGCAAATATCCAGGTAGGGAAGGAGGCAACCCCTGGTCCACTTACTGAGATGAACAGCAGGCTGTTCAGCATGGACGCACCTAGGCGCGGTGTCGTCTTGTCACGCGAGCGCTGACGGTGAAAGTCCATTTCTGATTTTATTGTTGTTTGCACTATATATCGTTCTTACATTGCAGTGCTTTACTGAGATATATTTTAAAAATGTTGTTTATTTTAGGCATTTTATATGGTGAAGTAGCATGAACCACCATGAGGGGGGGATAACTTTTGTCCCCATCGGGAATAAAAGGGAAGGAATAAACACCCGGAGTCACACCGGATTCTGCTCTGATCCAGAGCCGATTACCAGTGGGAGGAGAGCTGCGGAGGTGCCGACCTCCACCGTGGGTGTTATAATGTAATTAGTCTCTCTTCGTCCATACTGACTGCTGACTGGAGGGGAAATGTAGAGAGGAGAGGGGGAAAAGACTGGAGGAATATAACAGAAGGAACCGGAGTCTCTGGTGAGTGCTGAGTTCGAACACAACACACAGACCACACACACTCTCAGACACAGCGGTGCTGCTATATTAATGTTCTGAATGTCGTATTTATCACCTTTAATACATAAATCTAATCAAGAATAAATGAACAAGCAAAAAAGGTCCAGTAGAAACAACCAATAAGAAGGGCTCCAACGCTCTATCAAATAAGAGAATGCGAGGAACTCTTCGATTCCCTGGCTGAAGTTGGGAGCAAAACTCAAATCCATCGCCTGCTTGACACTCTGTGCTCCTAATCCCTGGACTCTTGTTCGGGGAAAAAAACAGCGAGGGAGGGACTCTCCCCGTGCCTCTCCACCGGAGCCTCTCCAGCTTGGAAATCGCTTCCAGGTTCTGGACGAGCCAGATAAACCTTCCTGCCCAGTTCACCAAGATCCCCAGCCCGGTCCCTCTTGATACCCTTCCAGGAGCAGCTGATGTCCAGCGACGGGGGACTCAATGTCAGGCTCCATCTCACCGAGGCCATACCAGGCCGGTAACCCGAGGAGCTGCTATCCGCTCCCACAGCCTCCATCAGCCGGTGCCGACTCCTCCATCAACGCTCATTATTGGTGACTCGATAGTCAGAAATGTGAGAGTCAACAGAGCTCATGCTCTCTTCTTCCCAGGTGCTACAATACAAGACATTGCGGATAAAGTCCCAGACATAATAAAATCCTACCCTGAGGTTGACAGGATCATCATTCATGTTGGTACAAACGAAAACAGCAGTCCAAACTGTTAAAATGAGACTTTGTCCATCTCTTTAACGTCCTCAAACAGTCCCATAGTAGAGTTTACATCTCCAGCCCCACACCCACTCTTGGCCGCGGAATGGGGCGTTTCAGTAGACTGCTCAGCCTAAACACCTGGCTCTCGTCTGCATGCGACACCAACGGTGTGTACTTTATTGACAATTTTAATCTCTTCTGGGACCGTGGACATCTGTTCGGTGCAGATGGTCTCCATTTGAACAAAGCTGGCACGCGGGTGCTTTCTGCCAACCTAGCAAACAGCATCTACCATCCACATGCCACTGTCCATTGCATCATCACTACATGCCCATCCCTCGGTCCAGTGCTGACCGGTCTGTCAGATTGATGTTCCCTCGGTCCTAGTCCCTACCACAATGGTTCCACCCCGTACACCGGTACGTTTTCTACAGTGCTTGAACCATCTAATGACATTTTCAATATCCCTGTCAGGATTAGCAACAGGAGGTAAATATTATGGTTCAGAAAAATACACCTGTCTGTACTTGGCCCTTTATAGACCAACATACTCCCCCTTCTGATCATCCACAAGATTTTAAGCTTAAAATAGCTCTTTTTAACGTAAGATCCCTGCAACAAACAAACAAGAGCTTTTTTATCCAAGATATGATTACTGAACGCAATCTACATTTTATATTTTTAACTGAGACCTGGTTGTCCCCTGCTAACGCTGCCAGTCTTATCGAAGCTTCCCCCCTGATTTTAGTTTCATTCAGTCTCCAAGGCCAAGTAAGTGAGGGGTGGTGTTACTACTATTTTTTCAAATCATTTCCTTTGCTCCAAGGTTGACCTCGGTCTTTTCCCCTCCTTTGAATTTGTGTCACTGCGAAGACCAAATGACACTTCTTGTGACGATCTATTGCCCTCCCAAACACAATGCAAATTTCCTATCTGAATTCTCAGAACTTTTATCCCATATTTGTACCAATTTTCATGATGCAATTGTAACCTTGTTAGCATAGAGGGCTAATGAGCGTGTCTATTCATTCAGAATGCTGCAGAAAAAGTTGGTTGGTTGACCAGAGAAAAAACCTTACTAATTAACAGTCAAATGAATGTTGTTCTGTTGAGACAGACTTTTGGATTTACTGGGACTCTTCTGAAAGAGAAATTGTTAAGCTAAACTCACAACAGCGGTATGCTAACGACAAGCGTTGTATGCTAACGGCCAGCACCGTTGACTTAGCCTGTTAGTGTTGCTTGTGAAATTGTAAAAACTAGATTTTCTACAAGCTTAGCTGGTTGTAACATGTAAACAATACAGGTTATATCCTCATTGTAGAGTGTGTGTGTGTGTGTTCGTGCACCGAGCATAGCTGTATACATTGTGCAATGCATGCACTCAAAAAAGGCTTTTATTTTTTCTCACGGCTCCGCGGTGCCACGCAGTTGCCATTTTGAGGCTTCAGGAGAGCCCTGTTTCTTGTTCCCTTTGGTAAGAAACAACCCTTATCAATGTTGTTGGTTTATTTTGTTGATGTTTGTGTACATTGTTAAAATAATGCATGAAAATCTGCTAGTGTGATGCATCAAGAAAAGATAGGGAAGTTGGATGTAGAGTTTTGAATATCAATCTCACTGTGTTGTACAGGTCAGGGTTTTTTTTAATGTATCATTCAACTATGATCCAGTCCAAAGATGGCGAGCCACAGTACCAGGATTCACTGTGATGACGACTGAGGTCGAGAGGATTTGAAATTCTTTGGATGGACTGTGAACATTACTGACTCTGCTTGAGTGGTAGGGCAGACTTGCACTTTACTGCTCCTCTGTCAGAGACTGCACCGCCTTGGCTCCGAGAGCTCCGGGCATTACTGGTGCTGGAATTGATACGGCTCGGGACCACCATGGTCCTCCACCACACTCACACAGCCATGCCACCCCTCAGCCCCATGCCCACTTCTAGCCTTTTTCAGACTTATGCAGTGGGAGTTAGGCTCAGACCTGGGGACGAAGTTACACTTTAACAACCAACGTGATGTGTTTTCCATCCCATAACTGAAACTCTAAACACACGTCAAACTGATCACCAAAGTATTGATCACAGATTCTGACAAGCGTTCACACTCTTCATTAAACAGGCTTAAACACACAGTACCAGTGTGAGCTAACAGCTAATTCGCCAATTAAAATTTGCCAAAAGGTGATGATTGTTTTCTACCCCCCATGTGCTCAGGAACCTGTCTACAGCAGCGACTTACAGAAGAGTCTGACTGCTGCCTGGCTTACAGCATCACTTGTTTCCTCAGTGTCTGTGTGTTCACTGTAGGAGGGAGAGAAACACTCACACACACACATTGAATCTAGTTTGTACAGTACATATCCTAAAAAAAATAAACTTTCACATCCTATCTTATGAAAAGGGACAGCTTCATATTTCTTTACATTGGTAGGGAAATACATTTTATGTTTCGTTTCAAATACCTTTAGAATTACTGACAAAACCAGTTGGTGAAGCGTTTGTTCACGTTTATGGGTCAAAGGTCAAGTTTTAGTTGTGGTTTTATTTAGTTTTCAAGAGATGTGACAAAAAATACAATTTCTTCTCAAACATCAAATATGAATTTGAACACCACAAACTTAAACACAAGCAACTTATTTTAAACAAATATACAAATCATTTCACTCATTTTACTACAAATATGATTCAGCTTTTTTTGTCAATGGGATGTTTTATTAGAAATTAATTTGGTGAATGTTAATCAAAATGTGTTTTATTTAATTTTACTAATCTGCTGAGATGATTAGACATTAGCCTTGAAGGTTTTCAAACTTTTCAATAAATGCGTTTTAAGCTAAATATCAGCTCAGAGTGTTAGTTTAATGGTATATTGTGCATGTTGTTTTCTTATGTATTTCATAAAGTCATGGCACAGGAAGTGCTGGTAAGATACTTTGTTGTTGGGTCGAGGGGATTTAATGTAGCAGCTACTAAGAAGCCCCAACATAAGCTAAATGCATTGGTCGCCAATCAACAAGAAAAGGATGCAGGCCTTACCTGAAACCCTGGTGAGCTCGACCGACTTCCCGCTGTTGCTCCACTCGTCTCATGGTTGGAGGCCGGCCTGCTCCTGTCTTCTTCTTGTGTTAATAAATATGCACTGAGCTCTCTGGTTTCAGTTCATTTAGATGAACAAACAGACAGAAACTAAACCAAAATCCAACCAAAATGTTCCGACATACTAGTTAAAGATAAACTCACTTATCTGGGATAAACTTTTATGTAACTGAATACAAAAGAAAGTTTAACCCAAACGTGAACGTGAATTGAATATGAATAAGCAATGGCTACAAAGGAAGCTATCCATAAAGAGTTTCCCTTGTAAAGCAGAAAGCACTTCTTGACTTATCTCTGCGGCTAGGTCCCTTCATGTTGATAAAAAAGTGTAAATCAATCTGCAAAATTATGTTTGTTTTTTCTCTTGTTTGTGCACAACAGAATCCATTATGTGGTCATGACTATATATGAAAATAGAGGTCTGGACATAATTCTACTTCTTATTCTAACTCTAGTTGTAAATGGACTTGCACTGATAGCGCTCTTCTAGTCTTCCGACCACTCAAAGCGCTTTACAATACATGCCATTCACAATTTGGAGAGCAATTGGGAACAATTTGGGGTTCAGTAGCTTGCCCGACATGCAGACCGGAGGAGCCGGAGATGGAGCCGCTGACCTTTTTGAAAACTCCTTCCAGGGTGAAGATTTTGACGTGTAGACGTGGAAAACAGAGTTTTTGGCTTCTGGCGTCAGAGTGTGCGCCGTTATCTCCTTTGTGAGGCCTCAAAAATGAGGTGACATTTCGTGCAATGGCGGATGTGGCCAAAATAGTGCTGGTTCTAATCTTGCTAACAGGACTTTTTACGCGTTTACACCTAAATGTTCAGTTACTCTTCCACCATATTCAGGAACAGAGGCATCAGAATGCGCTACGGAGGTCACTGCTACATCATCCAACACTCTCACGACACAGACCCCGCCGCCAGCATTGCCGGTTTTGGATGAGACCTGGTCGGACATCTAGTTGGTGGGACAACTTTGAGAACGCAGTGGTTGTTGCTGAAGAATGTCGAGAAAACTTTCATATGTCAAGGACATCGCTGTTGTCTTTGAGTGAGCTGCTTCACCCGCACATTGAAGGGCAGACAACTGTAATGAGATCGCTTGTCAGTGTCAATAAAGTTATGTGCACACTGTACTATTTAGCAGACAAGGGGAGATTACGCAAGACAGCCAACGCCTTTGGATTGTCAAGACAGGCGGTTTCGAAAATAGTAAGGCAAGTGTGTGAAGCAATTACAGTCCACTTGGGCCCTGTGTATATACAGTTACCTGTCACTGAGTCCAAAGTAGAGGAACTTGTAACAGGGTTTCACCGAGCCCACGGCATCCCTCAGTGCACTGGGGCCGTGGATGGGACCCATGTGGAAATAAAGCAGCCATCCACAAATCCTATGGATTACTTGAACAGAAAGGGGAGATTTTCTCTGAACATACAGGCCACCTGTGACTACAAGTATTCATTTATTGATGTCGTAGTGAAATGCTGGGTAGTGTCCATGATGCCCGCATTTTCGCAAAATCCATGCTGAACACACATTTGAAAAAATGGTACGATCCCCGCCTCAAAAAAACAAATTCTAGAACATGAGGGGGCCATTGTTCTTCTTGGGGATTATTTTGACATAAAAAAAAACAGTGCTAGAGCTGATATTTCAAATGACCTAAATAATCTGTTGTTTTTCATGTTTATTCAGTTTGTGGGTATTTTATTAAGGCTGTGTTGATTTTGTCCTGTTAGTTGCATTATAATAATTTTCTGAAATTTTCAGAAGCTTGCCTCTCCGATGTCTGCATCATGTCCAGCATTCTCTTTTTCATCTTGATGTCTTTGTCGGCTGCATTCAGCAACTGTGTCTCAGCTGGAAGCTTTCTTTTAAGCCTGTCCTGTTTGTGTCCCTTGAGTTTTGCCTTGAAAAAAGTAGTAGCTCATTTCAGAATAATGTAGCCCGTGGAATTAGATGCCACACAGGACACAATTACTTCAGGAGTTTTTGTAGCTTTAATTTTATTGTTGACCACATTTGCAACAGGTCATTTTAACAGAGTGTATAAGCTACTGACTCTTTTTAGAGAGCTGCTCATATGCTTTCACAGTTTGCTGCGGCTTTCAGCACCAAAATGATTTAAAAGAGAAAAACAAGAAAACAAAATACGGCAGTGGGCTATGACTATTGACTATGACTATGACAGAAAACATAAAATAAAAACAGATAAATACATATTCTACAACCATAAACCCACAAAGATAACCTGGCAATGCATAATGGTAAAGTACACTTATATCCCAAAAGTTTCACTAAACCCACCTGGAACTTCCCGGAGACTGCACAACTCAAAACACTGTCCTTTACCTTCAAACAGAGTTAAAATCAATGTAAAATCTGTAGCATTTCTCTAGTAGTACAATACAGTAGTACAATAGCACGGTGTGGCTTTATGCACGCTAACTTTACCTTGCCATGCAACTGAGAACACAGTGGTCGACGGCTAGTGCCAAAATTCCAGGACATGAACTCCAGTAGTGTCTAAATCAAACCATTCCGTTAAAATATCGACAAGTACTGTCATTTAAGTACTTGTACAGGAATATTTTACGAGATATGTGTCTATTTACCTACTACTTTATATGACGGGGTCACAGCACCGTCCACTCTGCAAAATCTCCAGGTTGTACACACGTAAACAGGAAGAAAGACCATGATGCACTTGGCGGAGTAACAATAACATCACTCAACACTGCCACCTTGTGTCCAAAATCAGCAATAGCCAGTGACACTATGTGGCATCAACCTATGTGGCATCTGGTAAAGATGGAACTAATTTCAACTACTTTATCTGCTGGGTAGCTAATCTTTAATAATACATAATTTATTTGTTGATTATATTTTGTATTATTAATCTGAATCTGCAAAGTAACAGACACAGTACAGGTAGGCATACAGGGGAGCCTACAGTCTACCTTTATGAACATATGAAAGCACTTCTTAACAATCAACGATTAGGGCCTACATACATGAAGTAGATCTCTTCTCTCCTTCACCACTGAAGGGTCCAAATTGCTACCATCAGACTCTTGGAGTTGATCAGACACATCTGATATTTCCGCGACCGAGAGGTCAAGTGTAGATGAAGAGGATGCAGAATCCAGACTGCAATGATGAGAAGCTGTATCAACATCTGTCGTTTCTATACTGGATTCAATGATAGTCGTTGCGGGGGAACCACCCCATATCTGCTCACTTAGTTCAGAGTACAGTAGAACCACTCTGCCATGACCACTTTTCCAACTGGAGTCCACTGCTTGCCTATATTTCCCC
>NTHP01000157.1:1590-24169 GCA_003416845.1 Oplegnathus fasciatus
GCCTCAATACAAGATTATCTGGTAAGAGATAGAAGAAATAACAGAGATAGATGTGAGGAAATGTGGAAGGGGGAGGAGGGATGGTTAAGAAGAGAGAGAGATGAAGAATTGTATCAGAGTTTTGGTGTTGATCACAGTATATTAGATGTCTGGTAAGAAATATACAGTATGTGTGTGTGGGCGAGTAGGGGTACAGCACACTCTTAAGTGCAGCACAACCCCCTTACTCTATTTCACGCATCATTTTTACCAATTTGTAGCAAATTTTCACACCCTTCCCTCCTAATTCTGTATCTCATTTTATCCCATCATTTCTTCTGAACTCATTCCCTCTCCTTCCCTTCCCCACATCCCACCCAGAGCAAGATCTGCAAACGCTCATGGGTGCTGCACGAGTGTGTGGAGCGCGTCCCGGAGAACGTTGACGCAGCCAAGGAGCTGCTGCAGTACGGCCTGAAGGGAACCGACCTCGAGGCACTCATAGCCATAGGAAACAGGGAAGATGGGGGCAGGTATGGCATGCACGAACACATGAGCACACACCAATGCAATCCCTGCACATATATAGTCTATAAATGACTAAATCGAGTTTTGTCAGCTTCTCTGTCAACCTGAGACTCATTCTGCCTTCCTCATTTTGTTTATCCATATTTACCTTTTAGCTACAGTATGTGTCTTTTCCCTGCCACGTCCCAGGTTTATCATGCCAGGCGACCTTGACCTCGATGATCTTCCCTACGAAGACATGCTGTCAGACGATGTGGAGCTGGAGATGAAGAAGGAGAAGGAGAACAGGAAGAGACGAGAGCTGTTGGCCAAGGTCGACTTCAGCAGGTACACAGACAGTCAGACTGTTGGTTAGTCAGCTCAGTTATTCAGCCAGACAGCAGATGAAGACAGAAAGTCACAGCAGGCAGAAATGCTGCCAAAGACTAGAGCATTTATTTGAACAAAATCACAGAGGCTGGCTACTGGTTACAGAGACCATCCTTCAGCTGGAGGACCCAAGCTTGGTTGGCAAGCATCTGCCTCAGTGAAGTGTCCTTGTGCAAGTTATCAAAGCCCTTATTTCATACATATAATCCTTTTACAGTGTGATGCTCCTTTTTGGGCATGCTAGCGGCATGGCTTTAGAAATGGCAATGTCGGTCTGCTAGTTGGTGGGATTATTGGTCTGCCACTTTGGTCCATACTGAAATATGGGATGGATCGCCATGAAATTTAGCACAGACATTCATGGTTCCCAGATAATGAAGCCTGCTGACTTCCTTGATCCCCTGACTTTTTCTCTAGTGCCACTATGAGGTTGACATTTGTAGTTCAGAGTGAAATATCTTGACAACTGTTGGATGGATTGCCATGAAATTTGCTACAGATATTCAGGGTCCCTAGTGGATGACTTCTAATGACTTTGGTGATCCTCTGACTTGTGCTCCAGCGCCACCAACAGGACAGATTTTTCACTTATTCAGTGAAATATGTCAACATCTACTCCATTGATTGGCACCAAATTTTGCCAAATGATTCATCCCAAATGACTTTAGTGATCCCCTGACTTTTTCACTAGTGAGTGAAATGTCTGGTTTGATACAGTTATTCAGAGGATGATTTGTAACATTCTGGATTCCCTGACCTCTCATCCAGCGTCATTGTCAGGTCAAAATTGCTGTTTGTTCAAAACCAAATACCTGCAAAGCTGACAATATTCCCATCCTCAGCTGTGCTTTGTGTTGTGTGTGTGCTGTGTTAATTCGCCAATGTTAACATGCTAACACTCTAAACTGAGATGGTGTACATAACACCCATTATACCTGCTAAACATCAACATCCTAGCAATGTCATTGTGAGGAAACTGTCTTGTTACTAACTTGTTGGAAGCTGTTTGTATAACTTTTCACTAAACTTTTAAGACTGCACCACCAGAATTCAACACCAGCTTCTGACTCTCTGTAGCAGTTGTTAGGTGGGTGGTAAAATCCTGACGCTGACCCGTGTGAGTCGCCTTGTCGGCAGGTCGTTGCCTACTGTTTAGGGAGCTTAAATTAAAGTCATTATTATTCACGGTATCAACTATAATGATGGGCGTAGTGACTGCACTTCGATCTGTTGAAAATAAAGAAAAGGAGAGATTGTAGTGAAGGTATTTAAGGAGTATACAGGGAAACCATGAGGAGATGGGAGAGGAGGCTGCCAAATGTGACACTGATTGTTTGATTAGGTCACACACAAGAGAGAGGATCATAAAGGCAGGGACATTAATGAGGATGAGGTAGAGAGAGGGAGAGAGCATTGGTGGAGATTAGTGGGTAATCTTCTTGAGGTAATTTATGCCTTTGTTGTTGAGTGCCCAGGGAAAGACTAATGAAAAACCCTTTAGTGATCACTAATCACCTCTCATATACACACACACGCATGCAAATACACATACCCATGTATCATGAAACACTCTTAAGCTTAATACGAGTTCATACACATAGTACACACATCTGTTAAAATGACCAAACATACACACAAGGAAATAGGCACATGCTGAAATGAATGATGCACATTTAAAATGCTTATATATACTGTGTTTATGCAAACAAGTATTGTGCATACAGGTATTTCAAGCCTCAGTAGCTGGATTGTCTCTATTGTTCCTCTCAGCTCACACACTTAACTAGTGAGCCTCCAGTCTGCATTTGAATGAGGAAGAGAAGAAATAGTAATGTTGAGCTCCTGTAATTTCTCCCCCCCCTCAGTTCCTTGTTTAGTTTTTTTTTTTTATCCCTTTGCCTGTTTTGATTTTCTTTCTCTTTGGCTCATTGTGTAATAAAACAGTTTAGCTTTATTGCGGACCTGTAGTCCATGGTAGATAAAGAAAAGATGGAGGATAAGAAAAAGATATAAGAGGGAGTAAAAAATCGATAATTTACAAACTATTAAAAAAAACCATTACATTAAATCGTCAGTGAATTGCCTTCTTTAAATATGCCTATTTTTCTCCTTTCTCTATCTCTGAGTCAGGGTGTCTGCCAGGCAGCTCATACACGTGTGCCCAAAATGTGTTTATATATATGTGTGTGCGTGCTTGTGTTTGGGTGCAGCGAAGCCCCTCGCTAATGGATCCAACCATGTTGCCTCGAGGCCTGCGGCCGAGGCCTGAGACAGATAATAATTCTCTTAATTTCTTTTTAACTACACCACCATTACAGAAATGGCTTGGTATCGATCACAGCTGCTCTGTCTCTGTGTGTGTATGTGATGCTAGTGTGTGTAGATAAGGACTGTATTTAACTACTGGCTGTCACACTGAGTGCATCTTTTGTCCCCCCACAAGTTTTGACGTTGTCTGTGTTTATGTGTGTGTGCTTTAAAGACATAATCAACTAGGACTTTTTTTTCTTGCATTGCCAGTCAGTGCAATGAAATAAAGTGTGATCATTCTTAACTCTTGGGTTAAAAAAGAGAAAAAAATTAGTTTTGGAAGTCGCTCTTAAAGATCACTATTGACAGTTCGTGTCCAGGACAGAATGACCTTTTCAATAATCAGAGTCAAAAACACTCAATTGATTTCTATTATCCTGTGTAAAGCTGAAAGATGTTTATTTCCCTCTCAGCAAACACAGGTTTTGTTTAGAGGACCCAATAAAATGATGGATGCTAATGTACTTCTCCAGCCTCTTCCATTTTTTTCTAGTACATTTCTCGTTACCACCAGCTTTACTCCTATAGGCAATGTGTTGTACTGCATTCAGTTACCCTGAAATGTAATACCACATAAAATACACACTGCCTCAGGACTTGGTTATTGGTTTTTATTCTTAACTGTCAGGCACCAAACCAGTGTTGTTTGTCCCGCATGTTAAAACCGTTGTTTTATTATTTTAGCCTCTTTCTCGTCAGCCTATGTATGCATAATAAAGTGTAATTCAGAATCCGCCAAGGGCCATTATAACTGCTGCTCTGACTTTCCGCATACAACAACAAGATGGACAATACTGCAGTTGTAGTCTGTGTGTGTGTGTGTGTGTGTGTGTGTATGTGCGAGTGAGAGATGGGGCGGGAAAAAGAGTGTGATGAGATGAGGCTGTGCAGTCTGCTGCAAGGTGTTTATGTTCTTATCTGATCAGATTCAGACCTCAATCAGAAGTCTCATTTTCTCATTTGCTCCAGCATTGGTCGTGTGTGTGTGTGTGTGTGTGTGNGTGTGTGTGTGTGTGTGTGTGTGTGTGTGTGTGTGTGTGTGCGCGTGCAGACAGACAACTGTTTATGCTTTTACTGTGGCGTCTGTGTGCACGTGAAGGCATGAGCCGAAGTGTTTTTGTCTGTTTATGCAGTCCAATTTTGTCCCTCACACTGTGTGATAATCACTTTTATCACACACCGCATTTCTATGAGTGTGTGTCTGTGTGTGTATATGTGTGTGTCGGCCTGTTTATGCGGTTCAATCTCTGTCCAGTACAGTCACATTCGGGGTGTTTGTACAGAGATGGAGGAGTGATACCATCTGATTGTAATAACCTGCAGTTCTGGTAGCTTCCAAATACAAAATGGCACACACACTCGCACACACACACCTTGAGGCAATCAAGGCCAGTCTCTTTACATTAGACAGCATGTGCGATGATGTGTAACAGTCTAAAGCACAGTTTAAATTGTGCACATTACATCTTAAACCTTGCAGCCCTCAATCTCCATTCAGATGTGTCGCAGTGTTTTTGTTCATTCTGTCCCTTTCTTAGCCATGTTTTCCCCTTGAGTCATTGTTTATTATAAGGGCAATTCAGGGAACTAATATAAACCTTTACACAGGCACAGGCACTCTGCTGCCCTTTTGGTGTACAGACAGGTTGCCCATTTGTATGTGTAACAGTGTACTACACAATGTTTATGCTGTACTTCTGTAGAATTCAGCAGTAGGATTAGCAATTTAAAAGCAAGAGATGTGGACCTGAATTGAATATTCAGCCACCTCTTACCTTTTGGTGTTGGTCTGTGCACTCAAGGAAAAAGTTTAGCCCTTGACTTTTAATCAATGGCTGGTATTAAGTTCCTAACTGGTCATTTTGTTCTGTAGGCTAGTTTAAAAACAATACACTTTTGTTAAAATGAAAACACAAAGATAAAAAAGAGTCTACAGCCATGCTAGCCACTCTGTGAGGCTGTGCCTATACACAGTGGTGCATTGAGCTAGATGCTAACATTAGTCAGCTAACGTACTGACAGTAACAATGCTAACATGCTGATGGAAAGCAAGTATAATGTTAACCATGTTCACAATGTTTGTTTTTCGGTGTTAGTGGCATGCTAACATTTGCTAATTAGCACTAAACGCAAAGTACGGCTGAAGCTGATGAGAACAGCTGCAGTTTTGCAGCTATTTAGTCTTTAGCTATTTAAATTTTGATCTGATGATGGCGCTACATGAAAAGTTGAGGGATCACCAAAGTTTTTACAGTTCACCCCGAGGGGGGTGTGAATGTCTGTACCAAATTTCATGGTAGTCCACCTCATAAATGTCTAGATATTTCATTAAAAACCAAAAATGTCGACCTGTTGGTGACACTAAAGTCAGAGGATCATCAAAGTCTTTAGGATACATTTTCTGGCTGTCGTGGTTAAAAATACACTTCTACAGATTTTGCATTTCATTTGATAAATAGTCTTGTATTAAATTTTTATCAGAAGTTTTGTCAACCAAATTGAAAATGAGAGATGTCCTGTCACCGTGTCTTCTTCTTCTGAGGCCATTTTGTTTATTAGAATTTGCGATTGAGCCATCATTCAAAACCTCAAGAGGAAAACAGGCGGGTAAAGCAGCTTTCTAACATCTCGTCTCATCTCCTTCTCTCCCCTCTCCCACCCGTCTCCTTCCTCCACCTCCACTTTTCTTACTTTGCTCTGAAGAGGCAGAGCAAAGCAATAATTACCACAAGTACGAGTGCTAAGCCGCCACTCTTTGATGTGCCAGAGAGTGTGTTGAGCCAGTGTTAATCTCTGTTAGTCTGTGTAGAGGAACCCTGATAAGGCCTGATAGCGCACTCTGTAATGAGGGATTAGGGATTAAGATGGCGGTGGAGGGGTCAGCTCCCCTGTGGTCACACTGCGGTTGATCCAGGCTAAGTTTTTAGGGAGCTTTGGGCACCACTCCGCCTGGTCAGGTTGTTTCCTTGTGGATTAGACTTTGGTGTGCGAGGATGTGGTGAAAAATGTTTTATTTTACTGTGAGTATGTGCAATCTGAGGGGGTGTACCTGACCACTCACATTAGTTTTCAGCCTTGTAGTTCCTCTCCCTTGGGCATACCTCGAGTGATTGAATTGTAGGTAGATCCTATATAGCCTAGTGCCTTGGTGTTTGTGGTCGTCCAATTTATTTATGGTCATGATTAAATGACATTGAAAATGGATTTGATTCTCACAGGGCAATCACTCACCTCATTGACAGCAAGCATCCCATACATAACAACTGAAGGGTTCTTGTGGTCATAAGGAGTTGATTTGTTGCCCTTAGAAAATGATGAGGTCTAGAGGGCACTATGTGGTATTGTAGTCCCCAGTCCCCAGTCCCAAGCATTGTTATATAGGTCCCTGCGGGCATACTGTATAGGGTCAATTTACAGTTAATTTAAAGCTAGAGTGTGTGTTTGTACAGTGTATGAGCCAAATCTGAAGCAAAACACTATTCAGACCTTGTAATTTGAGTTTATAAGGTGGCGTTTTGTTGAAGTGCTTGTGCAGGCATGCTGTTAATTTGTGTGTGTGTCTGTGCATGGTTAGGCTGACTCTGGAGCAGAAGGAGCTGTGTCGGAGCCGACTGAAACTACTTTCCTACCTGGACCGGCTGGCAACTTACGAGGTAACAACAGTCACCCACCCATTTTTCTTGTACTCTGGATCAGCCTTTGGGAATCCTGCACATACATAGTTATTACATAACCTGAAGCCATACTGAGATATCAAAATTTGCCACAGTTAAAATGATTTAATTAAGGCTGCAACTAACGATTTGGCCGATTTTTTATTATATATTATTCTTCTGATTATTCTCTCGATAAATCGTTTGTCTGTTAAATATCAGAAAATAGTCAAAAATGCCCATCACACTTTCCGAGAGCCGAAAGTGATGTCTTCAAACGTCTTGTTTTGTTGGGCCGACAGTCCAAAACGCAAAGATATGTATTTTACTGTCATTGAAGACAAAGAAAACCATAAAATATTCACATTTGAGAAGCTGGAGATGGTAAATTTTTGCCATTTTTGCTTAAAAAATGACTCAAACAATTAATCTGTCGATCGAATATTCAGTTAATCTACCAACTGTTTCAGCTCTAGATTTAATAAGAAATCTGAATCATCCAACTGACAAGTATAAAAGTCTGTTGGGGTCACTTAACTGTGAAGCGAGGGGTTCACTGAGATTACTTTAACGCCTTGTCTACACTGCGGCCTGTCAGTAATCTGTCAGTGTCTACACTGGAACCGTTTAGCCATAACTACACATGTAAAATGGAAGAAAATAGCCTTATGACAGCCTTATGCCCACAACATTTCACTACACTCATTTTGACCTGGAAAGGGTCAGTTTGTATAGAAAGTAATTAACTGAATCTGCCTTTAACCAGTCAGTGGCAGCAGTTATTGAAACTACTTCTAATAGTGTGTTGATTGGTCCAGCTTGGAGCCAGAGGGCTCAGCGGAGTCAGAATTGATGTTTTCCAGACTGACTAATGTCTCATTATGAAAACTGAGCTTGCGACATTCAGGCTTGCTTCTGTGAGACCTCATAGGAAAGAGAATGTGTTTGAAGTACTATGAACTACTATTAAAATGACACTAAGTTAGAGGGTCACTAAAGGACCGCATTATGTGTTCGTTTACATGTTCGCAGAAGACGCAAGCTAACTCAGTGTTTTTGTCAAACATTCTTTATTGTGTAGTTGTTTTCCCATTAGCAACCGATTGCTTTCCCCTTTCATATCCAATCCCTCCAAAGCACAGAGGCTTTTCTCATAGGCCTTTTATTGATACTCTCTCTTAACCCCACTAATCTCTTTTGAATTATTGAAAAGTTATGAGACTTTTACGTGAGAGGAATTTGAAGTACATAAATAAAAGAATGAATTGTTGGGGAACTAGCTGGCTGAGAGACAAATTTGCCCTGTTTTGACATAGGAACTATGGTTTTACTCTAATACTAATAGGCCTACAGTATATAAGCATCAGTGCAACATAGATGGATACATGCTTAAAGTGGAGCTTTGACACTTGCGACTACTTAACACTCTGGATTTCAGATTTACGATGAATAATGTTAACATGCACTCCCGTCTCGTCCACAATAAATCAGAGACGAGCAGGGCCGCACTTTCTCCCATGCAGGAGAGGAGAGATGAGATTTTACCCTGCTAGATATTCAACTCAGACAGAATGACGTCTCTCTCTTTATTCGGACATTGTCATGGTAACTGCAGCACTCGTCAGATTCCTTTTGCCCCAATCCATTTTCTCTGGCTGTCTATGAATATGATATTAGGGTTTTTATCATCCCGACTTGGGCTGGCTCTGTCTGCATATGGCCCATTCAAAGGCTATCCATCAGACACACACACACACACACTCATCTACACAAAGGCACACACACCCTGGCGTAGGGATTGCTACAGAGATTTTACGCACATAGACACACATAAATCACTCTAAGCCAAAGGCCAGGGCAACAAATGTTCCCTCCTGACATATGCGTGTGCACACACTTACACTTCCTCAGATGCCTCCAACTAAAAGGACAAGACAGCTGTATGCTAGAAAGTTAAATAGCATCTCTGTTGACTTTGTCTCAGCAACATTCATTTGCAGTCACATCTTCTACTCGCTCTTTTCCTCTCATCTGCAGTTTGACTTTCTGCACACTCACGCTTATTTTCTCTGGAAAGATAACCCTCTGTTTCACAAATGTCCTTTTATGAACCACAGTTGTATTCCTCAATTCTTCCGCTCTCTCTCTCTCTGTCTCTCTTCCTTTCTCTCTTCTGCTTTTACGCTCTCCAGGAGATTCTTGGCGGTCCTCATGCAGCGGAGCAGAAATATGATGCCGAGTTCTTCAAGAAGTTCCGCAGTCAAAATATTGTTTTGTCAGCAAGAAACTACGCCAGGGTAACCTCGGACTCAGACTCTCTAGTCATCTCACTAAATTTGGTTGCCTCAGCTGTCTGCATCTCCATTTGGCACTAATGTTATATCCACTCAGTTGCCAGTTTGTTAGGTACACAAAACAAATAGTCTAATACAACAGTGCAGTAAATCGTACCTTCATGAAGATTTTAATGTTCAGTTTTTAAGAGAGGTTTTGATTCAACTTTATTGTCATTTTGCAGAGAGCTGTTTCTGTTACTTAGCCTGCCCTCATTGATATAATTGGGGTGGACAAAATAATAGAAACTCCTAATAAACTGGCAACTGTGTGTGTTCTTTGTGTTTCCTGCAAAAGGGGTTTGGACCTATTTCTTCTCAAATATACTGCAGTAGTATTTGCTGCTTTGTGTTAAATAATTAGATTTCAATTGCCTTTCATTTTCTGCTATTTCCTTTAGCAATGTAATCACACATTGTGCAATTTTTTTGTACAATTTAGAATTAATTTAATTAAAAGTTTTCAGTTGTTGGATCATGCATTTGTTTGCCTACAGGAGAGTAATGTGCAGGCTCTGGACATTCTGTTCACGTACCACGGAGCAGAACTCCTCCAGCACCGACTAGCTATCCTTCACAACTTCCCGGAAACCACCTCCCCACATGAGTACACCATCCTGCTGCCCGAAGCCTGGTGAGATACACACAAATACACACAGTCATTAAGGTCTGCATTAGTGACAATACTGCCTAAAACAAGAAATCAGAATTTTTCGTCACTGAAGGCTCAAAGCAAATTAAAGTGCTGCCTTCCTGTCTTTCTGTTACAGAGCGTGCCATTTCAGTGAGATATTCTGATTCAATTATCCTTTGGAAGTAAAGAGGTGAATGTGTCAAGAAAATGTGATTCAGATTGCACCCTGTGTGTTTTTACAGACACTGACAAGAGGGTGAAGATTTATATTTTTTGAATTCCAAATAAACATGAACCATTTTATTCTCGTCTACTCTGTTGTACTCAACATTGTAATTTCCACCACGCTATGGAACAAAGAAGAAGCCATTAAGATGTACTGATGGGGACACATTGACACTGAATATGAAAGCACTTTAAAAATACTTGAAAATAGTTATTTTTTATATAGATGAATGCCTAAGTGCATTTCACTTAAAGTTAAAAATAAAAAATTAACATTTTAGAAATGCAACACGACTGACAAACTAGTAGCCTGTCATATACTTTCATCTATTTTTTAAATTCCCATTTTACAGCAATTGACTTTGTGAAACATTGAAACCGTGGTGTAAAAATACATGCATTACCACAGGGACACGTGCCCTTTCAACATTTGCACCTCTCTAGAATCCACGAGTCGCAATTCTCACTACATTTCAAATTAAAATCATGTAAGAATGGGATCACACCTGTCTTCTTTGTTCTCACCTTCACACGTCAGGATTCTTTTTACCGTCCTCGAAAATCTCATACGCATACAAGCTTATTCTTACATTGCACAAGTGTGCACACAGAGCCACAGTTTAAGGGCTGACATTGGCAAACACAGCAATGATATAAAAGGGGAGAGACTTAATTGCCGCTTCTAAATGCAAACAAGATTGAACACCTCAAAGTGATATAATACCACCTGCAACGATTGCAATTGTCCGCCTACGCTTTTGGTTTTGTTCTAGTTTTCATCTTACAGTTTCTGCTTTGGGAGGAATGCTGAAGCGGAGGGAGTTGTGGGGAGGATATGTGAGAAGGAGATGATGGAGGAGTGTTTTGGAGGGGAAGAAGTCATTCCTCACCCCTTTATGGTTCACTAATAGAGGTGACAGACTGGATTTACCGATGAGTGCAGGCAGCCATCCATTGCGCCTTTCTGTTTCATCTAACTCGCTTTCCCATTTTAGTCCTCTCCATTTTCGTTCAGCTTTTTGCCCTTCCTCCATTTTCGACTATTCCTATATCCTCGGTGCTAGTATTTAATTTATTAACATGCCACATATACATTTGTATAAAGGAACACATGAATACGAGGCCAAGTCCCCTGGTGTCAAAAGCTGAAAAACATATACCATATAGAACTTATTGTTCTTCCATCCATACACACATACACACACCACCACCACCACTGCTCCCTTTTATTAGCCATGTCTGAGTTTGTATGGAGGTCAGGCAGCTGAGGCTCTGCAGTGAGCATCCATCATGGCTCTGCCGCTGTGGGGCAGTTTCCTATTTTCCCCAGCCTGTGAGCACCAACTGCTCCTCCCAACAGCGCTCGGTCCTACACTGCAGCAGACGGAGTCGGCTCAAGCCATCTGTTTGGAGCTCACCCGCTATATACTAAAGTCTTGCTTCACTGGAAGGGGAATATATTCTCCTGTAATATTGATCAGGTCTGCAAGGGGACCTCCAGACGCGTGGAAGAATGCAGAATAGTGATATTTTGTTGAAAACTTTGCACGTAACTTGAAGGCGTTGCCCCAGTGGAAATAGAAATAAACTAAAAACGCCAGCTCCAAGTTTGCTTTGCATCTCCATTTTCTTCCCGCCCTGCTTCCCTGCCTCTCTCAGGCTGACGTGAAGTAGATTAGGGGAGCGGGCGTGGAATAATTCATTCCCTCCCATCGATATCCGAGCTTTCGCACCAATATTTACTCTCCACCCTCTAACCTGGCTGTCTTTAATGAGGAAAGAGGACCAGGGAGTTGGGGAATGTGGAAAAAAAGAGAATGAAAGAGGAAGAACTGAGACTTCTCGATCTCTGTCATCTCTGTGTTAAAATTCCAATGGTAATGGATGAACTTGTGCCAGAGTGTTGGTAAAAATCTTCCTACTTTTGTACGTTGACATAAATCACATCCGCTTCTCGGACACTTCTTATGTATTTTGTGATTGGATAGAATTTATGGCCGTGTTAAAAAACTGCTGCAGCGCGTGTGCACTCGGCCTTTAACTGCACCAAAGCTATAGATGATTTGTAGCCTGCTCTATCTCCTTGAGTTTTACAGCCACACTACATATTTTTCTGTCTACAGACAAATAGATAACAAGAAGAAATGCATTAATCCTGGAATAAGAGATAAAACGGCTTCTGTTCATCCCAGCGTCTCAGCATGTGTGCATTCATATACTTCTGTGAGTGTGCGTATAAGTGTCTGAGTCTTGTCAGCACTGACGCGCCAGGTTACAGAGTCATTCTTCACTTTGGTTTCTTTTCTTGTGTGTTCCCTATTTATCTTCCTCAGACCTGTCACACTCAAGGAGACCAGGAAGAAGTAAAGCTTAGTACCAACATGGCGTTTAGAAAATAAAAGTCTTCGCTATTTACAACCGAGGCACGACTCTTTTCCAAAGTTCTTTGACTTGTTTATTGTCGTTCTTTTGTTTTTTTTCCCCACCCGTTCTCCCCTTATTATGCTGTTTCCATTTCCCATATGTTGCTACCTCTCACCTGTTTTCCTGTAGTTTATGACCATGTTTAGTTTGAGACAGTAAATGTCTTTGCTGATTTATCAAGTGCCATTATAGGTGTGGTGTGGCGCGGTTTATTTTTTGACTCCTGGCTAGTCATCGGTCTTTGTTCTGATATGTACGCTTTCTTGTGATATTTGCGCTTGAGCATATTTTTCCCTAAAACTGACCCTTCTTCCTCTAATTTTGTATCTCTCTCCTCCTCTCTTCTTCTATGCCTCGCTCTGCCTTTGCCTCTGTCTCTCCCTTTCTGCCTCATTCTGTCTCTTTCTGCCTTTTTTCTTTTACTCTCTCTAGTCGGGATGACGGAGGTGAGTTGGTGTTGATTCCATGGGACGAGCAGAGACACAGAGAGATGGACTGGTGTGAGGCGGAGGAGTGCCGGTAAACACGCTAACGTTATCGCATTGTGCATTAAGCGTTATAATAAACCAGTGCTTTAAAACAACTGAGATATATCATAATAAAATCTCTCCATGCCCATGATAGCAAAGCCTCTCGCAGTGTAGAATTGTTAAAATTCGTCCTTCATACTGGCCAGATGCTTGTGCTGGCATCGTTATGTGAAACAAAACATGACATCCTATTATCTAAATGTTAAACAGAACCATAACAAACTAATACCAAATCTTGTTGCGCTGCCAATTTATGCCATTTGCCTGCTTCTGTAGGGAGGCCAGCTTCATTTACAATTTTATTTAGCAAGCTCTTTTTATTGCTCTTTGGTGTAGAGTCATAAAATCAGTTGGTTATTGTGGTATGCTTGGCCAGGGATTGCAGGGTGAAATTGTGATACTGCAAATGTGTGATGTCAGCAATGTTTAGGATTGTGTTTATGACATGTTTTGTCCCAGACGCTTCCCTTTTTTTTTTTTGGTTATATCCTCATTCTTCCCATTTTTCTTTCTTCTGTTTATGTTTTCCCTTTTCTTGCTCTAACCCTATATCCTCCTCCCGAAAGGATAAGGGTGGTGATATTTCTGTTACTCCCAACAAATCCCATGAGAAGACCAAAATCAACACAGCGTTAGTCTGCCTCTCAGTACTTTCCGGCTTCCCTATCCTGCCTGTGGCTCTCAAGCCCATTGATTGCTATTGAACACGGAAGTCTTTAATAGCGGATCGTGAATATATTACTTTCCTTTTTAAAATGCAATTTTTTTTTACAGCTGCAGGACAGGAAATGTGGGATTGACTCAAAATAAACTACAGTGCCCACGTTCATGGTAATGACGGAACATGTCACCCTGTGCAACAGTGTGACTCATTGATGTGTTTTTAAGAGGCGCAGAGGAATAAGCAATATCAGGCTTTGGCTACACGGACAATTCATTGTTGGGTTTGCTCTTTTAATGGGTTTTGTTGAGTATAAGAAAAATTTCACCAGATTTGTCTCCCCCCCCATTATCTACTGTTTCTACCCTTACTACTTCCCTAAAAAGTGAGTAAATAGATGAAATACACTTCACTCTCCCTCCACGTCTTCCTCAGAGCGCTGCTGGACCAGAACTTGTTTGATGATGACAGTTTCCTGTATGAGGAGGCTCCGGAGCTGCTGAGGTTCCGCACAGCCGCACCCTCCATCGAGCTCCTGACCGACTGGTACCAAAGCAGAGCCAAGGATATCGACTCCTGCTCCAGACAGGTACGAACACTTGTGTCGTCGCAGGTTCCCGGTTGTGGCAAAAAAAACAAAACAAAAAAAAAGCAGGGACTGTATTTCTGCAGAATCAAAACACCAGACAGCTGATTGCCAATTATTGGATTTTTTTTCACTGTCACCTTGCAATTAGTTTGTTTGTACCTTGTTAGTGATCAAAATCAGATCCAACTGGTAGAAATTTCTCTATTAAGGTGAAACATTTCTCACACCCTGCTAAGGTTCCTTTTACTTGATTGGAAGTTACAGCAGGACAGCAGCAGAAAGGAATTAATAGACATCTGGCAATTGGGAAGATAATTGCCGTTGCACACTTTTTTAGGATGATTGGGGCTGAAAAAATGTGACGAGCTGGGATTCAGACTGCAGAAGAGATGTTGCCATCCCCCATCAGTAAAGGTCACTTTGATCCTAGCTGTGACAGTCATTATCATATTTGCCATATGGACCTCTAATGAAGAGTAACCAAAGCTTCTGTCATCTGCGTTCTGTTGCTATAACTGAAAAATAGGACTTGATAGGACTTGTTTAGTGGAGTAATGGGATGTAACCGCTGGAGCTGCCCACTCTCTCCACCCACACTATCCACACCACAGCTCTGTCCCCTCTTTACCTCCTTCACAGTGATGGATCAAGGTTGTCACAGTGCTCTCTTTGTCTTTGTGAAAGGACTAACTAGGGTGCAGTCATATCTTTCCCCTTCATTTCTCCACTTTATCCCTTTCACTTGGAGTAAGGAGGATGGAGGAGAAGAGATTTGGGGGTCCATTGCTCATTTTGGAAGACAACTGGGGAATCGCGCCTTTCATCATCCACTCAAGAGAGAAAGAAAGAGCGACTGCGAGACTTGAGTGTGTAAAAGGAAGTCTTTGTTAATCTCTAGGAATCGCACCAGCTCTCTCTTTCATTCTCTCCCTTGTTCCTTTTTAATGTGACCTCATCTCCTTTTGCTCTCTCACACGTTACTCCAGGAGCCTCTTGGGACCATCCCTAACTCTCACACGCTTTTTTTCTCATTCACACTCAAGTACACGCAGCAGAGAGACACTGGAACAGCTCTGCTGCCATTTGCTGAGCATCTTTTTTTCCTCCTTCCTGCCCTCTTTACTTTTTCAACTCATTTGTTCTCTCTCATTTGCACCCTCCTCCCATCCCTCATCTGGCCGTGTTTATGCTTGGGAGAGCGTTTTAATGGAGGGAAATGGGGTTTGATTAAAAGGAGCCACATCAGAAGAAGCTGGAGTGTTTTAAACCAGTCACAGAGCCGCAGGAAGCGAAGCGCTGAATGGGAAGATTGACAAGATGACTCACAGAGGGAGACGGGTTTGAAAAAGCAGAGAATGGAAGCGCAACTAAAAGAAAGAAAAAATTACATAAATGCTGTGCCAATGCAACATCCCTAGTTAGGTTAGAGTCTATTACAAACACAGAAAGAGGGGAGAACAGGACTAACAGATGTTGAGGTAAAAAAGGAAAGCAATCTCATGGAAAGAGCTGTCTGTGGGAAAGAAAATTACCAGTTATAAGTGGGTGAAAGGGTAGAAATAAAGGATATTAAAAACAAGTGTTGTTTGAAACACTGTTGGCAACAAAATGAGAGGATGGCTTTGGAAAGCAGATAGAGAGGGGAGACAGGCATACAGAGAAGGTAAAGGGCCAGACTTGGAGTTCAAATGGAGGCCAATCATGGTGACTGTTACAGAGTTCTTGTAAGAGGTTGTAAGAGAGAGAAGAGGATAATAAAAAAAAAAAAATCTGAGCTGAGTTGAAGCGAAAATGCGGAAACGATGTTTGAAAGAAAGGGCTGAGATAGGACAGGGAGGAGAGACAAAGAAGGATGAAACTGAGTTGGAAAATTAAACTGAAGAGTCGGTGAGAGGGAGATTGCATGGAGGAAGAGAGAGCGACAGAGGATACAAGTTGTGTTACAGCACAGAGAACGATGAGGGTAGGGCGTGGAGACGAGGTCGTAATTAAAAAGTGTGAGATTTTAACATCTGAATTGTCTGCGGTTAGCTGGGGAATCCATCTCTGGAGAGCGGGGAGAGAGAGAGAAGGAGGGAGGGGTGGAGTGAACAGGAAGGATCTTTACTCACAGTTAGATCAATAGACTTCCCTCTCTTGTTGTATCTAATTGCTCAGGCTCTGACTCAAGGTGATTTGGGTTTTCTCTCATTCTGCGTGTGTGTACATTTTACAAATGAAAGCATGCAATTATTCATTCAGGAAATGTGTTGACATAAGCTGAAGGTGACATGGTTGCAGACCCTGTGTGTGTGTGTGTGTGTGTGTGTGTGTGTGTGTGTGTGTGTGTGGGTGTGTGCGCAAGATGCTACGCTAACCGCTGTGCTAAAGGGCTCTCCTCTTCTAAAAGGTGGTGAGAAAGCAATCATCACTACAGGGCCCAGCGGCATCTGCTATTGATTGGCTAGCATCCACAGGTGGCTGAGCATCAATTGGCTGGGCGTGCTGCCAGCGTATTGGTGGTCGGGTATTGATTAGTTGCTCTTCTGGATGGAATTTTATTGATCAAAGTAGCAGGAAGCCCAAATCTTCCCAGTTTTATTGTCCAAAGGCTAATGATTGGATATTAGTAATGACTGACAGGTATTATTTGGTTTCGGATTAGTTGGGATATTGTTGTTTTGTTCGCGTCCCAGTTCAGTGACCTCAGCAACAGTTTTTCAATGACGTGATGCCCTGCTGTAAACAGGCTCTTTATTCACCTGCTGAACAAGTTACTTTGACTGGGTTAACTGGATTGGAACCAGGTGGAAAGATACAAGGCACCAGATACGGGTACATAGCAATACAGTGCAATAATACAGCACTACAAAGCACAGCCTCAAGAATAACCACAGAGGCAATTCAACAAATGTCACATAATATCCTCTGTACTGCTTTGGATTGGAGGATACAGCATCCATGTTATGTTTTCCACCCTCTGGAGCTTGCTTAATTAGACGGCATGCTGTTAGAAGTTGAATATGAATGGGATTATTTCATCATCCTGCAGGACCGCTCTGAAGATAGCTGTTTGTTGACTGTAACATTGGTCAACTTACCCTAAAAGAAGAAAAGGGTGGCACACCGCAGGGTCAGTACGGAGCTACAGTAGTGTGAGTGTTTGAACAAGGCAAGTTTTTAACCATGGCCAACTTTGAGACAGAAACAGTAAATGAATGCAATGGCTGCTCACCTTTACTTTCAAAATAAATAATCAGTATTAAAAACACATCTCTGTCTGGAGGGTTAGTTTTGTGGATTGAGGGATAGCTGTATTGGTCAGTAGGTCGGTCCACCACTTTGGTCTAGACTGAAAAATGTCAACAACTATGAGATGGATTGCTATAAAATTTGGTGCAGATATTCATGGTCCCCAGAAGATCAATCCTATTGACTCTCATGATCTGACTTTCTTTCCAATGCCACCTTAAAGTTGACATTTTTGGATTTTTAGTGAAATGTCTTGACTGCTGGATATTCAAGGTGCCCAGAGGATGAATCCTAATGACCTTGGTGGTGCCCTGGCATTTAATCTATCAGCAGGTCAAAGCTTTCATGTATCCAGTACAATATTTCTGTATCTACAAGATGTATTGGCAATACATTTTGGTACAGACATTGGTGATCCCCAGAGGATGAAGCCTTCTGACTTGATCCCCTGACTTTTCCTCTACCACCACCAGGAGGTTGTGCTTCAGCGTGAAAATGTCTTGACAACTGTTGGATGGATTTCTTTGCATTTTTGTGTACACATTCATGGTCTTAATGAGCTTTTAATTTGTCACAATTTCAACTTGTCCAATGCTTTGAGTTTATCTATCATATAACTTTCTATCTTTCACAAATATATTTAAAAATTTAAATTTTAAATTTAAAAATAATTTCAGCCTCACAGAACCGGTATAGCATGGTGTCATCACTTAATAGATTCTTCTTTGCAAGAAAATAAGAATTTGGCCAATGATGTAGTTGCTTCACACTGACTGTTGCTTTTTGCTTTGTTTTTTTTCTCCTCTCTCATTGGCATTTGTTCGTGTCCATCAGGTGGACTGCGCCCTGTCACTGGTGCGTCTGGGGAAGGAGCGGGAGATCCCAGGGCTAGAGCTCCTCTGTGATGACATGGTCACCATGGAAACACTCGTGTATGAGACATCATGTGAATTGAGTCTGACGCTTAAAGATTTGCAGCAGCTAAGTGACATTGACAAGCTCCGCCTGCTCATGAAAAATGTAAGTGGAAATAATTTGCGCCTTCTACATTTCACATTTTCCCTGCAAGTCTTTTTTCCATAATAAGTTTTGGAATCAGTTATTGGTTTGAAATTCATATTCTTCATATCGTAAATCTGATTAAATTGTTTGCAAGGTGGTGTTTTCAGTAGGCATATGCTGATGTAGCATTATCTTAGCCAAAATTATGTAGGTATATACAGTTATATACATATATATGTATATATATATATTGACCAAATCCCATTTGGAAATGATTAAATTTAGGTTGTTTTTACAATGCAGCCTCTGCTGACAAAATATTACTTACCCAACTTTCCTCTTTGTTAAATGTGCATTTCCCAGCATGCTGCTTTGTCTAGTTCACAGTATGTGGGGGTGTTCATTGTCAGTAGAAATAAGAAAGCTTGCCTTCCATTTCCCTGCAATTACATTTCATTTTAAAGTTTCTTAGTGTGGTTACTTTAATCCTTGACTGTTGCTTAAAAGAACATAATGTATGCTAATTACAATTTGAGTAGGCAACAAAGCAAACTGCACAGTTTGAAAATGTTTTTTAATAGCGGTCTCACTGTAAATCAGTTACTTTTAATTCTGGAAATCCCTGACGTTTGACAATACAATCTTTCCATCCAACAGCTATGAGCTATGAAAGCTCGTCTGCAGCAGGTACTACAGTTACAAGTCCCCCTGGAGTACATAATATGAGCTGTCCTCTAAATTGTAGCTAATAACTGCCAGCTTCAGCCTGTGAGGACCACTGCCAGTAGGATCTGCCATACAGGCAGGCAGCCAGCAAATGTTGTTGACTGCACTAACACATGCTGTTTGACTGGTACTCCCTTTGGGCGCTTTGTAAGTGTGTATGTGTGTGTGTGTCTGTGAATGTTTACCAAACTCGGCTAGATTAAATCTCCCTCTTTGCCCGTGTCTGATGTCTTTCTTTATCAGAGACACAGTACAGCAAAGTAAAATGTTTCCGTGTGGGTGTGCAAGTTTGCATTTAGCATCTGAATATTTTTTGAATCTCATTTCTCCTGTGGATGCTCTCTTATCTGTATATCCTGAGTCAGAGCTGTCGCAAGGTGGGTGCGAGGCCCCGCACAAACTTGACATGCATCTGCACAAATTGCAGCACAACCCACATACTGTAACTATTATAGTTCAAGTTCAGGTTTAATTGCATGGCACGATTCCATGTAAAAAGTACTTTGCACTGTTCTAAAAACATTAAAAACAAAGATAAATCTATATACATACAGTATATGAACAAGGAAATGCTCCCACAGGGTGTGCATCTGATTTTGATTCTTTTTTCCAACTTCATGAAAAAAAAGTGTGCTGTTTATTGGGGGGCTAACCGCCTTGTAACATTACATTCTGTGACTCTGTATTTCTTGGACACTTGGCAGAAGTGTCTGTCCATTTCATTTCTGCTGTAAAGATGTTAGAAGAAGCTTTCCACTCATTAGGAGTTTATTTCCTTCGTGCCAGCAACACATAACATGAACTAGCATATAACTTATGGGCTTAAGGAGAAAGTTGCTAGCCTAGCAACAATAAGGGTGTTTACAGTCCATAATGAAACAGTATGTGCTGTCGACGGTTCTCTTTCGTAGCACTCATTTGGAATATGCAAGGAGGTGCATCCCGTAGTGAGACCTCTCACTTATGTTACTCAAGGGTTTTTTTTTTTGTTGGTTTTTAGCATTGCAGCTAATGATTTCATTCATGATAAATCCACTATTTTTCCTCAATCAATCATTTAATCTAAAAACATCCTCACTTTGTTCCTCTGCTGTTGTAGACACTACTTTTTCAAAAGTAATTTACAGAAAAACTTTTGTCTTCTATCAATGCGGTACTTATTACGCAATATACACACTGTACATGTTTAACTTTCACTTCATACATCTCCTGACAATTTCCAAAATGAATGTTGCACAAAGAAGATGAAGAAGTACAGTAATAAAGCAGTGATTGAGGTAGCCTTGACCTTAGAAGACCAGAAGAGTTTCATTTTCATATTTTTACCAACATGTCTCAATACACAGCAGCCAATAACTGTGGAAAAATTTAAATAAAATCAAATGTATTAAATCAAATTAGTATTTTCTGGGTTTTTGGTCAGAAATGATCAGTATTTGTCAGTATTTTGAAATAAGACGGGTTGTAGTGTCCAAGATAAAAAACAGTCATGCTGTAGGTATGAGTTTGAACTTTGGGACAGCTAAGAAGGACAGCCTATGGGTGTGTTCATATTCATTTTGATATGCGGCATGAACCGTGTCTTAAAGTAAATGGCTTTCTATCACCAGTCCAGCACCGAGCGCTATGTGAAAGACATCTTCCAGTGGATGGTGCCGTTCCTGCACCGATGTGAGGGACAGGAAGAGGGTGCTGCTAAATCTCTGCTCCGAGAGTACCTGGTCAGCCTTGCCCAGCGAGACCTCACCCTGCCCCTCGTCATCTTCCAGCACTCCAAACCTGACGTAAGTGTCCCAACACGCACACAAACACGAGTGTATGGGGCGTCACACTTGGATAACCATAGTGCACACATACACACACACACACACTCCGGTTGTTTGTGCCATGTCAGGGCCAGTGTCGTATCCCTGTGCTGTAAATGTTATATTTATGACCCCATAAGGGCACAGCCAAGGACAGGTCTTCTGGCTATTAGAAAACATGCACCACACACACACAAACACTTACAGGGAAGAAAATACAGTACCTCAGTGTGTATGTACAAAAAGACTACAGGGTCAGTCATGCCTTGATACACACACTCTCCTCTCCTCTCCTCCAGTGCCAGCAGAAGATCATCGGGGACCCAGACCAGCTGATGGCGGTCGCTCTGGAGTGCATCTACAGCTGTGAGAGAGATGACCAGCTCAGCCTCTGTTATGACATCCTGGAGTGTCTGCCGCAGAGGGGCTACGGGTCAGACACACACACACACACTCATGGAGCCATGCATGTTTACACATAACATCAAATACTGAGATTTATTTAGATCATGTAAACCATGATATGAAGATGGTAAAGTAGTCCACAATCTCCTCATCCACAAGAATACATTGGTCCCACCCCCTCCCTCCTCTTTCCATTCCTTCCACCTTTCCACCTCTCTCCAAGGACCTATCAATAAACCTAACTACCACCTCTGTTTCTGTCTCCCTCCCTTTGCACCTTTCTTTACCTCCTCCTTCTCTCCTTCATGCTTAACTCTGACTCCAAGGAGCCATCAGTTAGCCCTAGCTACAGTCTATACAGTATTTCCTACCTCCTGCTGTTGCTGTCTCTGCCCCTCTCTCCCACCTCTTCTGTAACGCATTTTATTTCATATGGCAATAGGGCCCGTCCTTTAAGTCTCCCATGAGGCTGTGTGGGTATGCAGTGCATTTGAAGGAGAGCAAGTGATAATAAAAGACTGAGAGGAAAAAAAAGCAAGAGTACAAAAGAGTACATTTTTGTAAAATGGACCTGTGGAGTGTCTGATGAAATTAATTAAAATGACTCATTCTTAGATAGATTATCCTTTCTGTGTGCACCTTAATTGGTGCTTCTCTCTTTTATTGTCAGTTGGCTGCAAAGAAGCAGCCATACTTTTCAACAGTGACATCTTTTGCCATTTTCAACTGACTCACATAGCTCACTTTAGCCACGCTGTGATCGTATGCATTTCTGCTGCACACTCGCAGCAGGGGAGTACTGCACTGAAAGAAGATATTACAGTATGGTAGTGCTTGAGAGCAGGGCCACTTTCAACCAAGGCGCGTTGTTGTTCTAAACTGAACAAGTCTAATGCAGGCAATTAAAGGTGCTATTTTTAAGTCTTGCTGTGCAACTTAAAGGTATAATGAGTAGATTTTTTCCTAAAAAACAATGTATCGACGCATACAAAAATAATCCCTCTCAATCATCACTTATGAGCCACTAGACGTGTGTGGCGGTGTCTGTATCTGCAGAGACCCTGCCCTCTGCCTGTATTTTCTTATTTTGCTGTGTTCGGGATGTTTCTGGGCATCAACCTTTGAGCAGCGGTGTGTAGCCCCCAGCCAATAACAGCGCACAGGGTGTGAGGTGC
>NTHP01000157.1:26287-49724 GCA_003416845.1 Oplegnathus fasciatus
GCAGAGACAGTCAGAGCAGAAGAAGAGAAGGATGCAGAGAAATGGATTGATAGGTCAAGAGTCTGTGTGTGTAAAAACAGTGAGATGGTGTGCTCGCAAAAAACCAGACACACACACGCACACACATAGAAGGTTGTTTCATCAGGGTCAGTACTCTAGTGGGGGACAGGCCAGCCTGACCCAGAATCCTTTGCCTCAAGGCAAAGCATCATGGGGTTTTATTTTTAGTGGGGAATCAGTACAACCTCACAGTGGTAGGCCACACACACACACACACACACACACACACACACACACACATCCACCCACACATACAGTACACTGTGTACACTGTACTAGCGTAAATACACACACACAGGCATGCACTTGTACACTGTGCACACACTTTTTATTATGCAAAAGAAATTGCTACTCAATGTTCTACTTTTTTACTCCAAATACTTTTTTGATGACATTAACATAAAATAACCAGTGCCTTTTGTTTGTGCGTTATGTATTTTTATCATCCTACAGACCAGACACGGACATCACCGCATCCCTCCATGATCAGGTGGACAAACTTGAGAAGCATCTCAGGTACGGCAACACACTCGCACCATCTTTCAGCTGTCATTTCGCCTTCCTCCTCTGTCTTCTCCTGTCCATCCAGTTCAGCTGGGCGTACAGATAAAGAGCTTCACTTCCAAACATAAGCTAGTTTCAGGCTCTCAGATATGAGGATTTGCTGCTCTTTTCTCTTCCTCTTAACAGTTTTAACTGAATATCTTTGGGTTTTTGACTGTTGATGGAACAAAACAAGGATTCACTCCGGCTCTTCATCCATACATCTCTGCTGTACCCGTTAGCAGGGCATTTAAAGTGCTGAAGAGAGCAGCTCATCAGTTTGGTGATTAGTGCTGCATTGCTTGGGAAATGTTCATTTTGTAGCGATGCTTCGTACTTCCCTCCCCCATTATGGGCTTGATGGAAAACACCAAGAAGGAGAGGAGACATGGATGTGCAGTCAACACACACACACACACACACACACACACACACACTCGATATCAAAGGACCGCTGTCTGTCCCATGGTATTCAAACAGCCTCAGGCATTTTCTCTGTTACGGGTTAAAATCACCTACGTGTCTCTCTCTTTCCCTCTGTCTCTCTCATTCTCTCTCTCTTCCACCCCTCCCCTCAGGGTGAACTTCCGAACACTGAGAAGTGATGAGGAGGAAGGAAGGAGGATAAGGATGAAGGCAGGGGGAGGGCGGGATCCTGAAGGGAATGCGAATGTAGATGATGATGAGGAGGAGGAAGCAGCAACAGGAAAGCCTGTGTTAGAGCTTAGTGTTGGCCTTTACAGACAAATATCCACATATATTTACATGCAGACACACACAACCATGCAGAAACACACCCCGGGGAGCCTGGGAAGTGTGTTCATGTATATTTTGTGCCGAAGCACTGTGACTCACACATATACACAAATACGCACACACACATACACACACTCTTACCCAGATGAATCAGGCAGTAAATGCGAAGTGTCTGCTCTCAGAGCGCCTCCAGAATAAAAGCTGTTTTCAGCTGCTGCCACTACCACTTGCTGGCACATTAATATGTGCACAGGGAACATGCAGACACTCCCACACACACATTCACACTCGAGCACGCACACACATACACGCGGTTGTAAATATCAAGACTTGTTGTCTGTCTTTTGCTCACATTCACAAACACACACACACAGGCACCTGTTTACTATGGTAATGAGTTGCAGCAGAGAGCGAACATCTGTAGCAGTGCGACCCTGTTGAGACTGGGGGTGTCATGCTAATCCCACGCCAACACACACGCGCACATACTCTCCCCCTCGGTCATATAAGACTGCCAGCATTCACGTGCTCCCAGACACACACAAACACGCGCTTACAAAGAGGTGCTGTCTCGCTGCCATGCAGTTTATCATGTTGCTCTTCAGTCTTGCTCTACACTTTCTCCATCTGCACTGTGGCTTGCAAAAGACTCTCTGCTGCCAAAATAATGAACAGCTTAGAGCGTACACATCTTCTGTCTCTCTCATCTTTACTCTCTCTTGGATTTTTCAGGTTTCATTTTACCCTTGTTTCTTCTTTTTTGGCATTTCCTACTGTGATACTTACTGCTGCCAATCATCCAGTCTTCTGCCTCTACTGAAAGAATGCGTTGATTAATGCGACTTAAGCTGTGTTTGTCTGTTTTTATTGTGTTTGTATGATTATATTATCGGTTACTTACTGTATGACCCCAGTGATTACATATGTGTATATCTGTGCTTATACATAATAGTGTGGTGGAGGTTCTGGAGAAACACGGCCTGCAGAAGCCCATTTCATACGTGAAGAACAGCCAGAACAGTGAAGAAGAAGCCCACCAACTAATGGTGAAACTGTGCCGCCACACTGGCCGCAAGTATGAACTTAGAAAGACACACACACACGCACAAACGAACACAGAAATGCCTACCCATGAACATACTGAACGTTTATGTGTGTGTGTCCAGAAACCCTCCGGTGAGTGAGACGGTGTGGAGAAGTCTACTGCAGGACCTGCTTGACATGCAGCAGAATGTCTACACCTGTCTAAAACCAGAGACATGCCACCAGGTATTGCACGGGATTATCAGATTTGTACTAAAATGTCCATAATTCACACACTGAGCTGTGTGTTTCCACCCCCTGAACCACTGAATTCAGAGTTCGACAATGCAGCTTATTAAACGATGTTAAAACTTCTACCTCCTGCATATTATCTCCTCTCCTCCCTGAAATCTGCAGGTCTTTGTTGAGTCACTGCTGTGTTCCAGCCGCGTGGAGAACGTACGCCTGGCAGGGCAGCTCATGCACTGTTCCAAGGTATATTAAATATGACTTCGCAACTCTACTCCACAGAGTTACACTCACACTGCCCACTGGGGTCTCCAAATATTTAACCACCCATAATGAATTCTAATGCTGCAGTCTCATTGATGTCTAAATTTTATATTAATGTTTCCAGGTCAGCCAGGATGTCCCTGTCAGCTTGTCTTTCCGGGGTAAAGGTTATGCTCTGAAGGTGGCCTACGACAACAGTGTCGAATTAGTGTTGGCTGCTGCCAGAGAGTACTTCAACTCATCCACAACGCTGACAGACCCCTGCATGGGTCTTGCCAGGTGAGGAGGAAAATGAGGAGAAGTATTTCTCTGCTTATGAGGACCATTTTGAAGTTTTTTCAATGGTCATTTTGACAATTCTCACTTCTTTAAGGGGCTAATTCAGATTTAGACCCTGATTTTACATTTAAGTTCGTGTAGCTTAGAGTAAAGATAAAGGTTAGATGGCAATGTTGAGGTAAAGTTATGGGTTGATGTAATTTCTGACCAAATATTACCATGCCGAAGGCTTTCTGTGCCGTCTGAGCGTCTGAGATGTTGACCTTGCTTGTTGTTGATGTACGAGAAACACCATTTATTTCTGTGAGGGCGGATGTATGTTTTTGTGCTCGCATGACTGACCAGGGAAAAAATAATGGTGGCTGCTTTTATTTCATCTCCTATAGCACATCACATGAAGTTTATACCAAGTATAAGTGTTTGTATGGGAGTTTATGTGTGTCTGCTGCTGGTTTCAGATCTCAGAGGGGGGCCGGTGGGTGTCTAACCTTACCGTCTGTTCCTAGTGGGGAAGTGGGACAGTAATTGGGTCGTCATTCATTTATAGTAACTAATACAGAGGCCCCCCTCCACATGCTTGGACAACATCATCCATTGTAACACTCCCACTGTGTGTGCGCGTGCATCTGTGTGTGTGCGTGTGTGTTTGCTGCATGTGTAAGATATGAGACAGAAAGTAGTTTCTAAACATGTGCCTGTCGCTCTGAAATTAATAGTCCATACAGACTGGCTGCCTGTGTCCTTAAGATTAAAATAACTGCTCCACAGACACACATTTTATCCTGTGTACTAAATACCAAAGACACACACACACACACACACACACACACACACACACACACACATATGCACACATGCTCGGACAGATACACAAACTGCACCTGCCTGTGTCCTGAACGGATGCGGTCAGTGGCACCAGACCAGAGTTTACACAAGGACAAAAAGATTCCTCTTAAAATAACACAGGAATTCCCTCCAACTACTAAAGTGATCCCACAGCATCACTCAGGACAAACAGAAGAGAGACACACTCACACAGAGACTGAGAGATGCTCACATACGCACAATAGAGACAAACAAACAAAGAAGTACAAACAAAGTATCAACAGGTCCTTTAAAATCTGAAAAAAGTTTTGAGGTCATATATCTTAGTTTAAAGCTGCACTAATCAATATTTTTACATGAGCAGTTGGTCAAATGACTACATTTAATATGAATGGTGTTGTGTGTAGTGACAAACCCACAGAGAATTATCACCCAACACTGAGGTTCTCCACAGCTCTATGGAGCAATCTAGTGTCTTTCAGCACATTATTTTGGTTTTACAGCCACACAACCTTGATGCTTTGTCTCACTGCTTTCAGCAACCTCGTTTCCACCAGTATCAGGCAGCTGTTTTAGATAAAAAAAAGAAACTCTTATACTCACTGTATGCCACCTGCACAGCACCAAACGGCCGACAGACAAAGTTAGCTACTAGTGAGTGAACATAGTGGAACATTAAGCGGCTAAAAAGGCAGATATTTCCCTCAGGAGTTAGTGGAGACTGTTTGTGCTGTGTCTGCTGGATGTGTAAATAAAAATAGGCAACTTTTTGCTAACACGTTCCCTATATCAACTTTACAAGGTGATAATATGTCAATGTTTTGTTTATAGTTGCTCGCGCGGACCCCAAGTGGCCAAAAAAAACATTTAATGCAGGTTTAAGGCTTTGATAATTGAAAATTCCTAAAATATAGTTGAGCTCTTTCCAGTAATATAAACGCAGCTAATTTTTAATGTAGTTTCATTTGCTTTTTCACTAAAATATGTAAATTGTACTTCCAATACAGAGTTAGATTTGTTTTTCTCAAGGTTTATTATGGTACTTTTGCTTCCAGTTGGTCCCGGGGAGGTTGACCTACATGCATGTCATCATCAGAACTGGACAAGGTCAATACAACAAGCCAAACATGTTTTAGTTAATGCAGTAAAACGTAACGTTTTCAGCTTGACTTCCTGCCCCTTCATCTTTGTAGTTTCAACAACTTCCTTTTCCAACAACTTTCTTTCAATTCTATTCTGGAAAAGTTGTCAAAATGTTTTAATCTGGTGAGAAAGACGGACATATTTCAACAAACATTGTGCAGAAAAAAAATGGAAATAAGTCAGCAATAAGCCAAAAATGGATGTTTCGTTTTGTTGCTGGTTGTCTCCCCCGTATTTGATAAAGCTCATCTTGCAAGACCTTGTACGAGTAGGAGAGAGCTGGAGCGGAAATGACACAGAAATGAAGAAAGGGTAAGAAAAAAACAGGACGATTGTGTCATGGGTAGGCTGGTGCACAGCTATGTTTGGTCAAAAGAAGGGCAAGGTCTCTACGATGGTGTTCCGTTGATAACTGCTATACAAGTGTTAACTTGTGTTCCCCTGTGTGTCTGTTTAACAGGAAGTAGTTATCTGCAAATTATACATTACTCTGCAAAGCACATCGTGACTGAAATAGACTTATTTCACCATCGTCTCCATGCACAAACACACACACACACACACGCCTGCAGACACTTCACAGCACGAGTACATAATCAACATGCCCTCTTTCTGTCTCTCATTCGCCCAGTCACAGCCCTTTCCTCTGCTCTCATCTGCCAGGACAAACCTCTTGTTTCCTGGCAAGAACACCAGCCATGCTCAAAGAGTGGGAAGCTGTGTGCGGAGTGTTTTGTCAAGTGTGTATGTCTAATCTGTTAACAATATCAAGTCAACCTGTTTTTAAAGATGGATGTTTTGGGTTGCTTTCATTGCTCTGATAGGGATTCTGAGACACCTCTTCTCCTCTGTTAGTTGTCTTTGTTCACACATTGCGAGGGTTAAAGAAAAGTGTGGGTCAGTGTGTGTTTCTTCGTTAAATACACATCGCAAGGACAAGTTCCCTCCTCTCCACTTAACTGACGTCAGAGCTCCTCTCTAAGCTGTTGTTTTATGTGGGATTTATTTATTTGTACATTAGTCATTTTGGGGTTTTTTTCCCCTCTTCTGTCTCAGTCTCGGCTGTATTTGGCTTTGCTTTATAAAATTGTGTGATGAAAAACCAAGAAAATGAGAGAGTATACTTGCATCTTAAACAGGCGCACACACTCACACATTCAGTGTACTGTTATATATGCTAAGTGATGTGCCGCATAATCCTATTAAGGGTAATGAGTGTGGATTGTGTTGCAAGAGAAAACTCCCCTTTTGTAGATCCGTCAAATTAGTCTAGACTTTGTAAATAAATCCATTTGAGTAGTCTCACCATGTTTCTGATCACGATATTGAAACTTCACAAACTTCAGATTTGATAACCAGTTTTTCCCACAACTTTGAAAATATGTACCTAAGTAAGTCAAACTCCTTTCCACTCAGTTTGTCAGACAATCAAATCAGTTGTTCCTGTTTTGCAACCATTTTCTGCAATACTATCAGACTATCAGACACTTTGTTGGTGTCTTACACATGTTTTAAACTGAATTCCTCCAATGTAGAAAACAGTAAATGATTTGATTTATTTTCACCTTTCCTTCATGATGTCTTTCCATTAAATATGAAGCTACTGCCAGCAGCTGGTTAGCTTAGCTTAGCACGAAGACTGGAAAGAGGGGCAAACCGCTAGCCTGCAGGTAGCAAAATCCGCCTACCAGCACCACTGAAGCTCACTAATTAACATGTTAAATCTTGTTTGGTTAAGCTATACAAAAAAAAGTGTGCCATTTTATGGGGCGTTGTGTGCCGAACCATTTCTTGGCCGCGACCAGTAACTTTCTGGAGTCTCCGCTTGTTGCCTGGCAACTGCTCAGAGCCAAATAGTTTGGCACATTTACACTATGGTTTTTGCACATATTAAACAAATGAGGTATAATGTGTTAATTGGTTAGTTTTAGAGGTGTTAGTAGGCAGATTTTGTTACCTGTGGACAGAGCCAGCTAACCGGCTGCTGTAGCCCTACATTTAAAAGACAGACATGAAAGTATCAGTCTGTCGCATCTAACTCTCCGCCACAAAGCAAACAAACGTATTTCCCAAAATGTCCAACTTTTGCTTTAAACTTACCTCTTTTTCCTGCATATGAGTTTCCATGTTCAGATCATAATAACATCAGTTAGTGTGTAGCTAAAATTCAGACTTCCTCTTCTGGATCCCACAAGGTCATCTGATTGGTTACCTCTGGGACAGATTAGTATAGCTGATCGGTTGTCACATGTCCCTGTTTTAACTGGTTGTTGTCTTCGTCAGGGCGTGTCTCCAGCTAATCACAGACTGTCCTCCGGCCATCCAGGACGAACTGGACCTCATCAGTGCCCTCAGCCAACTGGAAGACTTCAGCGTCAGCATCCTGCCGCTGCAAGGTACAACAAAATGCGTGTGTCTGTGAAGAAAATGTGCTCAGTTAACACACAAGTGTGCTTGTATTCCTTAATTTAGGAGTCATTCATTCAAGTGTTCTTAATTTAAGCTCAGCCATGTAGAGGATGCAAGGACGCCACCCCCCGTCTCCCTCACCCATGTACCATCCAACCTGTCTCCCTCCCCGCTGTCAGTTCCTCCATCCCTCCATATGTCACTTCTTCCTGCCACTATATCTAAATATATGGTTATTTATGGATCAACTGTTGAGCAAACAACATCTGCCTGATGGCCTAATTAGGATTGAAGTGTTTGGTCTCTGCGTGTGTGCTCGCTCCTGCACACACATACACACACACACACACACACACGTCCTTTTTTATATTTCTCCTCCATCTGTAAACCTGACCAATCAGTATTCACCTCCACGCTCTTTCTTTCTCTCTTTTCTGGCTCCACATCGGTACCCTTCCGCAGCAGTTTCCAGGCATGGCTCTCTGTTAAAGGAAAACTGTGGAGCCAGAATGAACCAGCTTGGCCTCTCACCGCCTCACCTCTGAACCGAGGTGTTGTTTGCCTCCGAGGCCTCTACTTTCTTCCCCCTTTGCCCTCATCAAACTGAGCTGCCAGCATAAAACCACTGTGACAGAGAGAGCCACAAACTGCCATCCTTCTCTCTCCCTCTCCGTCTTCCTCTCCTTTTCTCTTTGTGTCCCCTCGTTTTTTCTTTTTTCCACTCCTTCTTTGCCCCCTTACTCTCACTCCTCTTTCTCCTCTCTCCCTGCTGTCTACTCAAATTTTTTTCTTTCTGCCCACTTGTTCTTACCTGCGAGACAAAAGGAGAACAGGAGAGATTTTTGGAAGAAAGTATTAGCAGGAAGGAATGAAGGAAAAGTGTAACAGAGGACACAGGAAAGAAACATAGAGGGAAAGAATGTAAGATAAAGGGGAAAATGTTGGCAAAAGAAAAACTCTCCAATTATTACTTTTTTGGTGTTGTATGGGTTTTGTGTCAGTGATTATTGTCTGAAACCTATTTTCAGTGCTCAGGGCCAGACTGGCTCCATGGCTCTGTATTGCCTGCGATGCTTTCATACATTTTTTTTTTTTAAACTTTTTTTACTTACTCAAGGACACAAGCACAAATACTGTCCACACACAAAAATACACATTATTTTTGTTTTTCACTAAAGTAAAAGCCCTATCCCTGTAAGTTTGCACACTCTGAGATAAACATGCACAAGTATGAAATGAAAGGATTTGAGTATATGTAATCCATCTTAGGCTGTCTCCTGCAGCCCTCCTACATCGCCTTAGGCGATGCTTCATACACACCACCCTCCCCAGAATTCCCTCTAGGCCTCGCCCAAAGTTATGCCAAGCCGTAAAGATCCACAGCAGGGTGCAGAGAAAGCACAGAGGCCTGTGGAGGCACTAAACATGCTATTTCTTAAGTTTCCAGTGCAAGTTTTTGAAAGATTTCTGTATCTTGAACTCAAATTACCAAAAAGTTTAAAACCTGTCCAACAATTCGCTACAATCCTGTTGAGTTCCCGGACTCAAACAATAAAATCATGGACGGCACATTTCTAAAACAAATTGTGGTGCAGGATTTTACAGGATCACAGGTAACAAAGGACTGTGGTTGACAAGATAATAACATTGTTATCATGTGGAATGATTTAAAAAAAGTATTGACTGATAAAGATGAGGCTCTGATATTTGCTTTAAAGTGGAGCCAGACCAATGTATCGGCAGGCCGATTATGTCAACCGATATATACTTATACCTAGGCAAATATAGAGACAGATATTGTATATGGTCATATACAGTATGTTGGCAGATATGCAAAAAGAAGTTGCAGTATAATATTGTTTTTTTAGGCTGTATTTTTATTTATATTTGACTGTTATTTTACAGAATTCAACGTTGATATATATATATTTTGTTATATGTATGTTTCTTTGTCTTCTAGGGCTGCAACTAATGATTATTTTAATTATCATTTAATCTGATGATTATTTCTGACACATGGATGCCATGTGTCCAAGGTCACATCTGTCTCGTTTTCTCCAACCAACAGTCCAAAACCCAAAGATGTTCAGCTACAATGATGGAAAAAAAAAGAAAAGCAGCGAATTCCCCCACTGGAGACCAGATCATTTTTGCTATTTTTGCTCATAAAATTATATAAATGACTAACTGATTTATCAAAATTGTTGAAATCTACTTTTTACCATTCAAAAATGTGTTTCCTTGTATTTACTGTTACTGTCAATTGTGAGTAAAAGGTTCAATTTTCAAATGTAAAGTATCCTACATGATAATGATTATATGAGGCATTTTTTTGTCATGACAGCAGCTGCATCCATCATTTACACTACATAATTTGTATCATCAGCTGCAACTTCTCCAGATTGAATGCCGTAATTAGCAGAACATGTCTGACACCCCTCCCCCTCTGCCTTCCTTCTCTCCCTCCCAGTGCGTCTGCGATCCGACCGTCTGTCTCTAATTGAAGAGTGCATCGCCCACTGCTCCACGGCCTACAAGCAGTCCACTACTCTGCTCAATCTGGCCTCCCTTCTCAGAGTTGCAGGTACCCACAGACGCACACACAAGACATTTTGTCTGACACCACTGACCTCATCACATCATCTTTTTTCTCTTTCCCTTCGAGTTTTATCGTGTGCAAACATTCAATGAACATTAAATGAACAAGGCTCCGCTCTGGTGGCGGTTTCTTGACAAAGCTCATGAGATTAAGTGAGAAAGGACCACCCACACGAGGCGCACAGACGTACCCTAGCATGCGTGGGTACATTCAACCAGTGCACCGACAGGTTCTCACACAAGAGGGAAATTCATCTTCACCAGCGGTGTTGCAGCTTGCAAGCAAAAATCCATACTCAAGCTCACACACACACCCTGAAGGAGTGAGCAAATTCCATTCCCCAGACACACCACTTTGTGTGCTCCCTTTTTTCTGTGCTCCGGTTTCATGTAGTTATGACAGTCATGGCCAGGTTCAGTGCTAGGCCATTAAGTCAAAGCTGTACACCAGGTCTTGCAACAGAGGATAGATGCATAGATGTTGTTTCTCAGTGGCAGCCTGTTCATAAATACCTGCTTAAATAAGGTAATGTGTGTGTTGTACAATCGAGGCACCCACTGTTCGGCCTCTTTGAAGCTGCTGCCTCATGTTGCTTTAAAAACAGATAAAAGTATTGATCCTCCAACCACTTTTAAAGCTGATAGATGCTGTCAAGACACATTCAACTTATTGTTCAATTCAATTTGGTGAACAGATGTTTTTTTAATTACAATCTAGCTACATTAAAGTCCTTTTTCATGTGTTTTTTCATTTAATATGACTCGTGTTTGTGGAATGCACTAGTAGGATATTAAGATTTAACAGTGAAATTAGACCAAAAGACAGATTTGCTTTGATGCATAACCTGCCAAGTATTTGACTGGCTACAGCATGGAGAGGAAAAGGTGGAATGAGACATTTGTTGGGTTAATTTTCAGTTCACTGCGGAACGACTCGTACTTAAAGAGGGCTCAGCTCTTAAAGCAACATCCTACACACACTAACAAGCCTTGTCAGCTCTTTAAGCTAAGTCCTTCTCTCTTTCCATCCTCTCATGTTTGCTTTCTTTAGGAGCCCAGAACAATGTTTACATCAGTCTTCTTGTGGTAATTCTAAATGAGATTCTCCTATAGTTAGTTATTTTTTTCCATGAAGGTTTTTATGTTTATGTATGCGCTTTCATATCTTCTACTTGGGATTACAAACTGCGGAACGGTATCACTACAAGCACACACTGCAGCTAACTGATGAGTAATGCAATCAAGCCAACACGTGAAAAGTGAGTGATGTCGGCTGCATTTGGGTTGATTTTGAATTCCTTGATAAAATTCATGAAATTAAAAAAGACATTGTATATTGGGACGCTTCCAACCACCCACAGCAACCCCCTAACACCACCACATTAAACTGACAGCATGTGGGAAAGCTTCAAATGTCATCCTGTTACTTCTTCACGTGAACATTGCCGTCTCTCTGTCTTTCTCTCTCTTGCATCTCCATGTTTGTTTTATTTCCCTTCTCTTCAAGAATATGAGCCCGACTCCTCTGCGTCTGTCTGTCTCTCCATGGCTGTTGCTCTCCTCTCTCTTCTGTCCTTCATCCCCTAACTCGTAGCAGCTTCTGTCTCCTCTCTCTGAGGCCTGTCGCCAGCTAAAGGAAACCTGCTAACCGGCCTTGTGGCATTTCTGTGTCTGCGCTGCTCACATTCAGTCAGCAGGCAGCTCTCACTGTGTGGCTTCCGAAAAAAAAGAGGCAGAGGGAGATGAGAAGAGGAATAAACAAATTTTTAAATAAATAAATGCAGGGGGGAGGCTTTTGAAGGGCGCATAGCTCTGGGGCTCTGTGGTGAATATTTAATGCAGGTATCACCAACACACCGGTTAAAAACCCTAAGGGTTTGGTTCCTGCCTCGGTCTACAGAAATGCTGCGTAAATCATTCAGTCTTATGGGGTAGAGCTATGAAAAAAAGTTGTTTTTGTCTGAATGAATCAATAATTATGATCCTCCAAATGAGAATTAAATTGTGCTGACTTGGAAAGGATGCTGGTGATCCAGTAAAGAGCCTCAGGAGTTCATGTTGTAGTCAAAGCTTATTAACTTGGATATTTTCTATTTGTTGTTTTTCTCACATTTCTCACCTTTTCATCCCACCCTTTGATTGGCCCATCAACAACAGGTAAAGGCTTCAATTGGATTTCCAAGATGTGAGATGTCTGATTTAGATTGCCTTGAAATAAATGCCAGAGAATGTCTTCATAAAAGCATTCGGTCTAAAAGAGGTCAGGTGAATGAAGGTGTGCTGACACACACACACACACACAAACCTCCTCTATATTGAGGTCTTGACAGCTTTTGAAGACACCCTTTCGCCAGCCACCCAGAAAATATTTGACCATCGCCTCTTTGCTCCTCGTAGTAAACACCGCATTTCTATCCGTCACTCACTCCACACACAAACCCACGCGCACACGCACACACACAGACCAATCCAGTGCCATCGTATTTCTTCATCTCTACCCGAGTTCTTTGATCTTCAGTGTACCGGTTTGTTCAGAAGTCCTGTTTCTGCCTATGCCTCTTTTGATCGCCCCGTCCTCTCCTTTTTGTTTATTGAGCTCAGACAGAGATCAAAGGTTGTCCCGAGTCGCCACATGAATGTTAACACCACCACCGATCCCACCAACACTAAGATATAAAACCGAGATGTATTCCTGTTTAGCGAGACAGTGGGATGGTATTTTTTTGGATATTTCAGACTCCCTCTTTGAGATGAACAGACATGGCAATAACCTCATTTATGGTAGACACCGATTAATATGTAGTCTCGGTCTGCGGTGCAGCTAATACATTTAGACGTCCTTACGTTCCAACCTTGAGCTTGTGTGTGTGTGTGTGTGTGTGTAGTCAGATGGAGATTTAATAAGAGTTTCATTAAGCCAGATGTTGTACGTGATATGCAGGATTATAAGATTTACTGTTTAGTGTGTTAGCTTTGACATGTTGACATGTTTTCTCAAGATTAAAAAATATATTTTAAAAAGACTAAACGTGTTCATGTTCATGTGTGTGTGTGTGTGTGTGTGTGTGTGTGTGTGTGTGTGTGTACCTAGGAGATGACAAAGCAACGCGAAAAGGCCAAGTGCTGACCCTGCTGGCAGAGCAAGCTCTCCAGTGTCTGGACTTCAAGGCCTCCTATATCCACTGTCAGGACCTCATGGCTGCAGGTATGTGGTTGACCGTGAGTCGCGCTGAAGCCTGTAGAGAAGCTAATGTAAAACTCCCTTAAGCCTGTCTGGCTTTCCCCTCATTTGCTTCAATTATAACACCACATGAAGGGAACGATTCCTCAAAATTTTCATTATCTGCCAAATTTGCTTGAATCTTAGAGGGTTTACCAGCTAGCGTACATAGTTGCTGGTTATAAGGTGGCCATGTGCAAAAATTATTGGCTGAAGACTCTTGGTTATGATAACATTTTACTCACAAATTTTAGTGATGACATCTCAGGAAGTGGTGATACAGCTACAGCTGGAGGGAGCTTTACCATAGAATCAAACAGGGCAAGCAACATGAGCTGTAAACGAGACAGCTTTTAAACAAATTCCCATTACAGTCTAAAGGTGACAGTATACTTCAAACAGTGCTTGTCAGATGGTCAAACACCTTCCCCTTTTGAGTGTGTGACAATTTCTGTAACTTTCCAAACCCGTCAGTCTGACATTCGCATCCACTTAACGTCAGCGGTTGGCCAGGTGTGTCAAGGCGAGAAAGCTTCTTCTTTTTAATCTTTCTTTTTGAAAGTACAAACGACCGCAACACTATAAATGCCTTTCATCAAAGATTGTCCGAAAAGTGTGGGCCATTATCCCTGTTTGAATGATTACCGTGTCTCGTCCCTCTCTACAAAGGCCGGCCTTTCACCCCAGTCAGGCCATTCGGAACAGCATAGAAACTTTTGATGTGGCTGGACGATGTTGTATGAGCTAGTTCGTTTTGAGCATACCCCCGTCTTCATTATCTACACCACTTATTTGGAAGGAAAACTGAAAGTAAATTCATCCAAAATGTCAGTTATAAACGTTGATGACACTGCAAAGTTCTTTGTGTGAGCAGCCTCAATAAGAATGCTTATCAAAGGTGAAATGGAAGTGACAAAGAAAGTTAACATTTGGCCTTTTTCACTTCCAAATAAGGGGTTTAGGTAACATGATTAAACTCAAGAATGTTTGTTCCTGTAACTGAAAGGAATGGTGGTCAAAACTACAAAAATGGAAAACACCCATGTTGCTAAAAAAAAAAGAAAATGAGTAACTTTTACTTGCAACCAGCAAAACACAGACTGAAAAATGTACTCAACCAGTATAAGACACCAGAGTAAATGTCACTGGGTTCTTTCAACTTTAATTAAGGTGAAAATCACAAGTTAACCAAAGATTGTAATGGCTTCAGGTGTCACATGTTCCATAATTATCACTTACACTATGGTTTGTGTTGGTGTTTCTTTAAGTTGGTTCCTGTAATGGTTTGTCTTATGGTTTCAAACACTTGAGAATTCCTTTCTTTGGGCTTCTTACATCTTTCCTTGGTTGGCCAAAATCAAGGTTGGGTGACTTTGTGTCTATTCAGGCACAAGGACAATAATAAGGAGAACGATATCACAATAGTATTCCAATCTAGACTGCCTGCTCCTCCCTGAAGGGATTTAAAATGGTCACTGCGATAATGATATTTTGTCTGACCCCTGTTTCACGTTACGCCACGGAAAAATGAAAGTGAATAGAATTTCACTGAGTCTTCCCGCAGTGCTGAGTAACGGGAGGCAGTGTGGATGAGAAAAAGGTGTCGGGGAGAAAGAGAAGGTGTAATCAGATAAGCACCAGTGTTCTCTGTCTGTGAACACAGTGGGAATAATTGAATCTGTTTGTAAGAATGAAGTCAGGATGGCGTGTTGGTTTTTGACTGTGATGAAGCTGGAACAAATGTAGCACAGTTATTGCAAGGCGTCGGGCTGATATTTTCTTCAAGGGGAAGCGTGTTTTTGACTTAAATATGTTAATATTAATATGCCAAGGGCTTGGAAGGTTATTCTTTATTGTACCATCAGTACCTCAGCATTATGTCCTCTGCTTTTTCTTGTGCAAATTCTTAGATTTCATACAGCATGTGTGTGTATTTATGTGTTGATGGGCCTTGGTCTTCTATCTGATACGATTCAGGGTAGATTAGCAGTGATAGAAGGACACTCATAGAAATGAAAACTACTTCTGCTCAGCTATATTGTGTGATATGTTTGCGTATGAAAAGAGTAAATTTGTGTGTTTATATTTGACCTTATATTTTGTATCATCTCCTCTTCTCCTCATCTCCTGCGTCGTTTTTGCTCTCATTTAAAACCATGTCATCCTTTTTTCTCCTTATCCCCCTTTACCTTACCCCCCCCCCTTTGCTTCCATCTGTTCTTCCTCCAGGTTACAGTCCAGCATGGGAGGTGTGCAGTCTGCTCGGCCAGTGTGAGGGCTACGGAGAGCTGGAGGCCCGGCAGGAGCTTTTAGCCTACTCTCTCACCCACTGTCCCCCTGACAGCATCCACGGCCTCCTGGCTGCCTCCAGTGACCTGCAAACTCAGGTCACTTTCACTATGGTTTTACAAAATGGCTTTTTTATAAACCAGTACGGATTCTTGCCGTATATGTATGTCTTTTCTTTTTACAACTAGAGTCGATACCAGTATTCTGTGCAAGTCAACATCTTAAATAATTTGACAAATACTCTGCCAAACAATAAGATGAATAAACAAACGACCATAATATGTAATTTGAGAGACCCAGTCAACAGTGAAATTATAATTTTTAACACTAATTACTAAAATTGTAATAACTGAAATTGCGTGAATACTAAGCTCTTGGTCTAGCCTAGCATAACAAACAATCCACATTCCACATGTAGTTAATACATCATATCCTGTCCTATCTGAACAGAATATTGTTAGGACATTGTTAAATTTCACATAAGTTCAATTCTGGGTATTTTTTCTCATTCATATTAGCAAAAATAGACATCGAAACACCAACATCAGTATCTTGGAATAATGCTAATATCAGGCCTTTTAATCACAAATGTAATATATTGATCCAAGACTACCATCCCTCTTAACAACTAATCTCCACATTTGGAAAGGAACTCTTAAGGAACACTGTGAAAACTTTCCTTGTCTTTCAGTTAAACCAATTATTACAACATTTCAGTGTATCCATGTGTCCAATGAGATTGTTCTGCTAAAAGAGCAGGTTGTACAACAAAATAACAGATCTCACGTTTTGTTTTCCTTCTTCCCCCCTCTTTCTGTCCTCCAGGTGTTGTACCAGGCAGTTAACTATCAAATGGAGCCTGTTATTACTGAGAGTGGACGAGAGGCCGACGAGACAGACTCTGTGAAGGTTTGTGTGTGTTCGTCTCCATATGTAAATCTGTGTGTTTCTCATGTGTGTCAGTGCGCCTCTGCTCTTTGTCTGAGCCGTCGCCGTCTTTTCCACTATTCCTGTGTGGGTGTGTCTCTGTCCTTTTGTTCGGTTTGTGTGTTTTCCTACTGCTCCATATTTGATGAGGTGTAAATCTTGTGTTAAGGTTGCTCAGCTCCCTTGGTTTATTTATGCCTCCCCTTCTCCTCCCCTTCAGCACCGCCAGCTTTATGATGCCTTGAGTGGGTGTTAATGTTTCATGACTTGCATTGCATCCCCTTTGTGTGTGGATGGGTGCTCATTTGAAGCTGTCTGTTGTCATTTTATTGCTGTATTGATGTCCCTACTCCTCACCCGTGTATATTTAAGCCCTAGATGTGTGTATGTGCGCACTCTGGAGGTGCATTTATTTATCTGTGTGTATGTGTGTTTTTTCCACATCTAGAGTGTATGTGTGTTTGGGTTCCTTTCATTCTCTGACCCTCAATCCCCTGCCAAATAAAGTATTGATGAAAGGCACTAAACGATTTGGCCCCGGCCCACTGGCCCTCTAAATTTGGTTTTGAAATCCTTTTTCAATTGTGCCGTAACCAACATGCCATGGAAACTGGTGGTGCGCTTTCAAAAACACTTCACAGTACAATGCACCATTCATTTGTTTAATTTTGTTAATTTTAAAGATGATGAAAACTTTCTATTTGGGAAAGAGGTATCTTTATTAGCAAGACTGAGTTTGCTCTAATGGTGATTTGATAATAATATTGCTTTCTGGTGGAGAGTTAGATGAGGAGATTGATACCCCTCTCATGTCTGTGAAGCTACAGCCAGCAGCCGTTTGGCTCGGTTTAATCTGTACAAAAATCAAAGTGTAAAAATGACAAATTGCTGTTTTATGTGGGGTTATTTGCCAGACTATTTTGGCTAGGAGCCATTACCAGGCAGCCAGCAGAGATTCCAGGAAGTTGCTGAAAGCCTAGAAATAGTCTGCGCATAACTGTAAAATGGTAAATTTTTATACTTTTTTGTAAGCTTTTGAGGTGCTGGTTGGTGGATTTTGTTACTGTTGGGCATCCAGGCTAACTGTTTCCCCCTGCTTCCAGTCTTCATGCTAAGCTAAGCTAACTGGCTGCTGGCTGTAGCCTCATATGTGACGAACAGATGCAGTACGCAAGTGGTATTGATCTCATCTAACTCTATGCCAGAGAGCATATTTCCCAAAATGTTGAACTTTTGCTTTAAGAAATGAGCAATTGTGTTTTCAAGGTGTTTGGGTCAATGATTTAATCACTGAATAAAAATCCATTCATCCACCCATTAGCTGGACCCACTTATCCGTCTTGTCACTGGAGTTAAAAAAATCACAGAGCTCCTTCTTCATGTTATAGATCTGCAACACACCAACTTAGCACTACACAACCTAGTACTTACTGTGTGACTTTGGCACAAAGTTCTGTACAAGTACTGACTGTATGTCTCTCGCGCAGGGCTGGGAGGCCTCTGTGCTGCCCGAACAGTGCCTAATGTAATTCCCTTATGCGGTACACAAACAAACCGACAAACACAAAGAGCCCTGCACTTATTGAAGTGCTCCTCTCAAGTACCTAATAAAAAACAGAACACAACCATGTCTAATACCACACTGATACTCAAGAGTCCTCAGCTCAAAATTTGTCCTTTGGTCTCATATAACAATGCAGATGTAGCGATCAGAGAACTCCTCTGATGCTGCTTTTTCATTTGAAAAATAAAGAAGTGTTCAGAGGATCCTGTAGTACTAATGCAGGGTGATTTGACGTTGTGAAGAGTCTTCCGGTGGCTACTGCTGCAGAGACACCAGAGTGACACACTACAATAACGTGGCTGTCATGTTTCTTGTCCATCCCGTCACCGCTGTCACCTGCTTGGCCCCAGGCCTGCGCTCCCTCTGTGGGCTCCCCTGTGGGGACAGCGGGAGACCTGCTGCACAGGACTACAGCTAAGACCATGGAAGTGCTGACCACTACAGGACTGACCACCAAGGCTGTGCTGACCGCAGTCAGTGACCATCGCTGGTGGAAGGAATCGATCAACTTCCTCCGGCCGCTGCATGTAAGAACACTTTGACTGTTTTGTTTTTACTTGATGTGATCTGTGGTGAAGCTGACATTTTATATAAGAGGGGCAATAAAGTACCAAATGAATTAACTAACTAACAGTGTTTTTTATTTGTTGTATAGACATATGAGTGTTTATGGATATATAAACTGTAGTGTGCTATAAAAGGCATGATCAAGCAGCCAACAATAAGAAGAGCAATGACTGCAGATGTATTATTGTTTGTTTTTAACTCCACTGGTTCGTGAGCTGCACAGTATGTGTGTGTTTGACTGTGTGTGTGTGTGAAATGACACAGTTGCACGTCTGCCCCTGCTCCCGTATCTCACACGCTCTCGCTCACAGACTTCACAGGCCTCATCCAAAAACAACCAATCAAGAGCTCATCTCTTGCATAATTAATTGGTCCGCCTGTTGAATATTTTAATATCTAGTGGTTGCCGGCGGCTCGACTGGCTCGGTGGTCGCCGGGGCGGAGATTGATGGCGTCTCGGGTCTCGGCAGCGATTCGAGGCGGTGGCTCGTGGTCGCCAGTTTCTGAGGAAAGAGAAAAACGGAGAGGATGTGAGCTGTGGGACAGAGAGAGATGACAGCGCTGTGGGCATGTTGTGAAAGTTTAATGATGTTTTGATGGCTCCTCAGGGTCACGGAGCAGGAGCCACCAGTCAGGAAGGGGCGTGTGAGAACTCCAACCTGGAGCGTCAAGGCTGTAGCCCTTTTTATCAGGAGCTCATTGATGATCCCTATGTAGACCTGGTGAGTGACTTAAGACCAGTGTGTCTCATGGCTCATTATTTTTCCTTTTACATTCCTGTTGTCCTCATTTCTCCTTTTTTTTTTACCTCAGGACACCTCCTTAAATTACAGCAAAAATGCCTGAGTAGGTTTATGACTTAAGGCATTTAATTAGATTTTTTTCTCCTATGACTTATAAATTCCTTCAAAAACAGTGTTCAGACAAAATGAATATTGATTTCGGACTAAGCAATTTTAATGCCAAAAGCAATTTGGAGGAACTAACAGTACTTTACAGGAAAAGAAGGATAAACTTAAGAATGATGGTATGATAGCAGCGAACTAAACTGGAGATGTGGTATAAAAAAAAAAATAGAACACTAACAGAAGAAGTGCTGTATGTATTAGATGGAGGTGGGGGGTGGAAATAATAAAAGTCCAAAAGAAAAGAATATCGACAGAAGGAGTTATGGAAGTAGAACAGAACAAAAGTAAGAAAAGGAGTAGTTTGACCTTTATGCCTAGAAAATGGTCGCCCTGGGCTATGACTGGGCTTTTTACTCAGAGACACAAATCATGTGGATAGCTAAAAGAGTGGACGCGAGGGGAAACAGAGAAGGCCGATACATCTCTTCTCATGACATTTTAATAGGCCTCTCCAAATCCCTTCCTCCGCTCCATCTCCAGCGTTCATCCATCTTCCATCATCCATCTACCAATAATGGCTCCCCACGTCCGTCTGTCTATGAGCCGGCTGATCAATGGGATTGGTTTTTACCTTAACAGTTTCAATGAAGGAAGTCGGGAGGGAGGAGAGGCTGATTGAGAGAGAAAGAGAGACAAATGCAACAAGACAGAAAGATGGATAGAGTGAGAGCTGCGAAGATAGGCAGGAAACATGGTGTGTCGAAGCGATAGCTCTGAGGCCGGCGAGAGCGCAAACTTCATTGTTCACCTCTCAGACACTTGAGAAATAACTACAAGAATCCTATAAATGAATTATCAAAAGGCCCAGTGTTAAAAGGCTTTATTTGGCTCTGAAGTTCATTTGTTTACTCCATCTCTCATCCGTCTGACTCCCTGGGAATCAAGACGCTCCATCACCTTAATCACATCTCCCTGTGTCATTTTCTGATCTGCTCTCTCCACTGTTGGGATTCTCTCAGCACAACAATGAGTATTAGGTATTTATTTATCTCTCTCTCTTCTCCGTTCATTCTTTTAGAGTCAAGATGTGTATTCGTCCTACAAAGACGTGCCTCAGGAGAACTTTGCTGAAGTTTTGCTGAGGACCGGGAAACTGGCCGAGGCCAAAACTGAAGGACAAACCCTGTTCCCTGCTACAGAGGGTAAGCGTGCAGAAAAGGCCTGTGCTTATGACACATAGTTACACACACACTTATACAGGTAAAGAAAGTATAGTGTGGCCCATTTTTTCTTCTTGTAGTCCCTGACTAATTTTAGAATCTGGCTGAATTTCTGCCAGATCGCGGTTGCCATTTGACGTTCGGTTTGAATCGGCTGTCGCGCAGCTTGAGCCACATGGCTGCTGTAAAAAAAATCTGTCATAGACTGTAGTGAGCTTGTTTTGAAATAATACTGGAGTAATAGTTTTACATGTTGTTGTTACTGTAGTCTTGACTCAGACTGTGCTGTGAAAGAAATAAAACTGAACTTTGCGGCAGAACAGACAGACCATATTGTCTGCATCTTGCAGCCATCTGCAGCTCCATATTTTCTTTTTTTTCTCAAGCTTTCTGTTCATAGTAGAACTGCACAAAGTAAGGCTGCCTTTCTCTTTATTGTCAACATTTTTGACGATGCGGTCATCTTGTTTAAATGATTTGTCAATGGACAAAACCGATCGGGGGGGTTTGGTGTTTGTCGCGGGACGATTGATCCGTACAGTGTGAGCATAGAAGTCGTACATTTTGAATGTGCAGACTGATCAAAATGTGCAGCGTGAGTTAACACAACCTATAAGATTAATAAAAACGCACAGTGTTTGCCCAGTGAAAGTTGAGAATCATTCAGAGTTGCCTGTAGCTGCTTACTGGATCATTTTGGGAAATCGGGCTCTAAATATCCATCTTACTTTCACAAGCTTTTGTAATTTACATGGAGAATCTTGTGACTCATTGCTACATTGATCTGGCAACCTCTCACACGTCAGCTTACTTGTGAGCTTTCTCTGAATTTAGAAAATGCTTTTCTTCTCTTTTTAATTCACAAATACAAGAAGAAGAAAAGCACTTAGAAAGTGCTTTCTAAGTGTTAAAGATAGATTGAGTGAGTATTGTGTATCTTGAGCTGTTTCTTGATGCTCCGTCTTAGCGAAGCTGTGGCATTTGTGTGGTTCGCTCCCCTCCCTTCGTCCTGCTCTCTCCTCTCCTCATCCGTCTCGCCAGGGAGCCCATATGTGGTGGACTAGGGGACAACATGGGAAGAATAGCCTCATATTGATTAATTAATGTATACCCACGCATCCCACGGCAACAGTAAATAATGACGCGTCACCACGGCGATACCAGAAAGATAGCATCAAGTCAAAACATCAAGGCCTCGCTGCGTGATGGATCACAGCTGCTCGCCAAAATCAATGCCACTACAAAAATAAAGAGCAAACGCATGTGTGTGTCCGTGCATGTGTGTGCATTTGAATACTAATACGTGGACACCGAAGAATGAGAGGCACACTCTCCGACCGTGGAGTGCTAATGCGTAGATATGCATACACACATCACCCTCGCACACACATAAACACATTTCACCAAATCCAAGCTCGCTCTCTCTCTCTCTGCTGTCATTTAAGTGAATATCTCTCTTCTTAAAAGTCACCTTCCCTTCGGAGCTGCCGCGGAGTGCGACGTGTGGAGAAAGAGAAAAGCCAGCGTGGACGGCATCGCGTCCGATAACAACCTTCGATTAATGACTCCCGGATCGGCCCGCCACGCCGGCTGTCCTCAAAAACAGACTAGGAGATGGCCTTTAAGAAAATAAATATATTGATTTTTCACCTGGCCCAGATAAGGTGGAGGTAATTAATGATGACACAAGTGGAAAGTGACTCAATGGGATTGAGCTGAGTAAGGTGCAGAAGCGGGCACTTGGTGTGAGGAGAAACAGAGGGAGACACACACACACACACACACACACACACACACACACACACACACACANNNNTGTGTGTGTGTGTGTGTGTGTGTGTGTGTATGTGTGTGTGTGTGTGTGTGTGTGTGTGTTTTTGTGTGTTTTTGTGTGTATGTGTGGACACACACCCAATCTCACGCACCCACTCCTCCACGCGGCGTCTCTTTATCACTCTCTCAATTTCCCCCTCTCTCACAAGCTGAAATACTGTATGCTTTTAAGTCAGGGTTATCTGTTCTGTGTGTGCGTGCGTGTGTGTGTGTTTACCCCTCTGGTAATTCCTGTCCCGATGGTATCAGTAGCTTTAGAGAGGCGTGTAATCAGCTCATTCTGAGGTGTAGCTCATTGAAACCCGGGGGGTAGGAGAGGAGGGGAGAGGAAAACGAGAAACGGAGGAGGGTGGGCACTCTGCTTAAGAGAGCTGTTATGGCTCTTTAAACTGGTGCATCGCTCCACCCCTGCTCACACATGCACACGCTGAACATCCACTCGTATGTGTCAGGTATTGGCCCATGTGTGCGCATATGCATATTAGTGTGTATTTTGTTCTACAGTATATGTCTCTCCCTTTGCCCCCGCCTCTGTCTCTCTCCCAGTGTCCATGCTCTACTTTTCTCTGTCTGTTCCATTTTGTCTCAGGCTCTTATCACCAACACAGGCTTTTGTTCTCCTCGGGTCTGAGACTACAAAGTGACTCTGTCTGCCTCTGCTTCTCTCTGCTCTCTCCCACTGTTTCCTCAGAGTGAGTGAGTGAGTTAGAGAGTGATTAACTAAGGGAGTCTGTGTGTTTTCAGTGTTTGGTGTTCATCTGGTAAATAGAAGTAGTTTTAATCATAGTAGTGTGTGTGTGTGTGTGTGTGTGTGTGTGTG
>NTHP01000157.1:53696-70361 GCA_003416845.1 Oplegnathus fasciatus
CCCCCCATCCTTCCATCCCTTTCCAGTTTTGCTGCAGCTGGCCAACGATGCATTTCCCAGGGACATGATGCTGGCTCTGTCCTACTTACTGGCCCTGCCTCAGGTAGGTGGACACACAGTTGCACACACACACGCACAGTTTTTCTTTGTAGACACACTTACAAACAGACTCCGGCAATATAAGTGTGTGTAACAATGTAAGTGTGATTGTGCTTTAGTGAGATTCTGGCAGCTGGCTAATTGAATCCATATCCTCTATTGATCCCTAGATGAGCTATTGTGTTAGACAGTTTTCCTCATCAGTGCGTCAAATCAAAGCTGCACTTAAATGGCACCTGAGTAACATTGCTGAATGACATCAAAAGCATGACATGGTGACGACCCAGAGAGTTAGTCATACAATACACGTCAAATAGTTTCATGTCTCCCTCAAGTCAATCAACATTCCCATATTTCTATAAACATTCAGGAACAGTCAGTGTGCTTTGATAGCTACGAAAATATAAGACAGAGAAACCTACTGGCAACTGTCGAAGTAGTGAGATCCCTCATGAGTCTTAACACACGCATCTCCAGTGAAACACTAAACTGCTGGAGTTGGATATTGCATTGTTGACACAATGAACATTGTTTTTTTTTCTAAGGGATTGGTCTATTTAATATTGAACTCATTATTTTGACTTTGAACTGCTTATTTTTGTGCATTATAAACTGAACTGTGAAAGGCCACAGGAGATTTTTTTTTATTTCAGTGGATTAAAGTATTTGAATCTAGGGAGTGGAGCTTATTTACGTTTTGCTCTGTTTTCTCCCTCCACCAGCTTACTTTCTTATTCATATGTTTCCATCCATCTATCCAGGTACTGGATGCCAACAGGTGTTTTGAGAAACAGTGTCACTCCGCCTTGTCGCTCCAGCTGGCTGCCTACTACTACTCCCTGCAGATTTACTCCCTCCTCATACCCTGCTTCAAGAACAAGAACCACACTCTCTACCAGGTTAGTGTGGAGTACCAGTTGTGTGTGTGGGTGGTTGAGTGAATAGAGGTATTTGGTAGTAGGCTGAGGTAGGAGTCTCCACACTCCTCCATCCTTCTTGTAATTGCGACTATGAAATTGACCTAAATGATGCTTGATAAAGATTATAAATTCTTTAAAAAAAAAAAGAAATGCCACAGATTCCCAACACAAATACACAAATAAATGAAACATGAACAAAACAACAAAAAAAGATACAGACAACAAACAGCAGGCATTTGGCACACTGATAAAAAGTCCAACAGTTTAAAGCTGTGGCTTTAAACATTGGACCCAAAAGATTGATCTGTTTGGAGCACATGGGTTTTGAAATTTCTTGAAACCAAAGAGGCTAAGTACAGGTTTTAGCTCTTCAGTCAGAGCATTTTGCAGTTTTTTTTCACTATGGGAGAGTGACCAGGTGTGATGTGTCCTTTTTAGTAGAGGTCTGTGTCACAATGCATGTGGCACTATTATGTAAATGTTGGAGTTTGTAAAGAGCATTTGCAGGCAAAGTGAAGAGGAGAGCAGCACAGTAATTTCATTTTATATGTAACAAAGGCTTTAACTACTCTCTTAACATCAGTTAATGACAAAAGAGTTTCCAGCTATGGTGCAAAGGATGAAAAAACAAATTGTTTTAATGTGAATTTCAAGTGAGATGCTGACTGTCAAGGGAGGGGGTCAATGCTGCGGTATTATCAGGGAGGGGATTATTTTAATGAATGATCTAGTGCCAATCAGGAAAACCAAGCTTTATAAAGTATATAATTATGTTGCATTCAAATTATGATGCCATTCAGAGCAGGTAGAAAAAGGCAGGAAAGAACGGTCATGTTTGGCTTTGTGGTTGTATAAAGTATAAATGAGTGTGTCATCTGCATAGCGCCGAAACCCAGCCCGTACTATGGCTGAGCACAGACTCCGAGATACGTAGTCAGGAGAGAAAGCACCACTCAGCAATGTCACCTCTTTACATCTTACATGACATGAAACATATTAAGTCTACTCTCTAACCAGCTTATTTTAGCTCAGCAAACATGTCTAATAAACTGTACACAGTCTATATACACATAGTTAACCCCTTATTTTCCGTAGCATTGAGGTTGAAAAAATCATCTTATTTGACATTTACAATAGCATATACTCACACATATACACACATTGAGGCTATATGATGTTTACATCGTGAGTGAAATACTCAAATCCAAGACTCAAGACATTCCATCCTACTTGTGCATCATTTTATACACGTTTCCTCAATATTCAGTCGGACATATTTGGTATCTTTGGAAACTTTGGGATCTTCATTAGAATGTAAAATAAAGTTGTATGGATTTGAAGAGTATTTGGCTGCAGAGCATGACTTTGTTTTGACTTGTCCCGCTAGTGGGACAGTGGTATTGAAAAGGTCAAATAATCAGAAAGCCACAAATAATCAGAAATCCAAGTCATCCAAATCAAGTGTCATTTCTGTGTGTTATTGTGTTGAAAATGCATTTTAATCAGTTTTTTGGGTTCAAATGCTCAAATACTGTCTGGCTTCTTCAATGGAGAGTATTGTTCTTCGCAAATTGGGAATACAAAAGGCTTTACAGTGATGTAAGAGGCAAAGAATTTGAACACAGTCAGACATCATAATGGAACAAACTGGGAAAATAACGCCCAGGTCGAAAATAACTATAATTATCCTTTTACACATCAGAATAGTAATCCACTTAGTTATGCTTTAATCCAACATCAACACTGGAATGTGCATGTTTGTGTTAATATTTGTGTGTAAAATTGATTTTTTTCCCCCCCAGATGTCTTAATTATAGCAGCCAGACAGTTTGCATAATTGACTGGCTCTTAGACTCTTTGGATTATATGAAATTTGACTGTGTGTAAATTGCAAATTTAATGTATTTGTCTGACATGGTGGCACGCTATTGTTGTTTTCTGAAACAATGCAAACCATAAGTAGCCACAACATGTCGCATTATTCCTTTTTCATTTTACAAAGTGAGAAAAAATAAGCAAACAAGACAAGAACTAGAGATCAGAATATATACGAGTGAGAAGGAGAAGGAGAGGATAGTGACTGCAAAAGTGTGGCGGCAGGGGTTGTCGGGGGGTTGTTGGCGGAGAATAAGAGAAGAAATGACTCTGACCTTTTCCTTGAGTGGACTGTGGCTCTCATGGGTTTTAGCCTAGGTGGAAGGAGGGAAGGTAAAATGTTGAAATAAAAGAGCGGAAGTGGGAAAAGAGGCCAGCAGAAGAAGTGGATAAGTGTGTCCCAGTTGACATTCAAGGTCAGGACTGTGCACAAAAAACACACGCTCGCACTCTCCCACTCACACAAGTGCACCAACAAGTTATACTCAACAATGCGCACATACACGCTCGTCCCCCACACACTGACACACACATCATCCCTGCATCCTAATGGTAGTAATCACTCCCCAACCTCCTGCCTCAAGTGAAGTTCAAGTCCATTAACTTAAAATATATACAGCTTTTCCTCCTCTGCTCTACACTTTGGCAGTTGTACCTTCATTTTTAGCTCATTTCTGCTTCTTTTTTTTTTTATCTGTCATTTCCTTTCAGTTTTTTTTCTTTCTCTTTAGTGTGTTCTACCAGAGTGTGTGCTTGTTATCGTTGTGTTCCAGGTCTTGCCTTCACTCAGCTCTTATTGATGAGGTAGTGGCAACTTTTACTCTAACGCTGATAGAAGCAAGAGGGAAGAAAACCATTAAACCCTTCTGCCTTCGTTTCTTCTCCACATTCACCACCACCTTTTTTTTTTCTTCTGTCCTCCAGTATGTGCTGTCTGTGTCCCTCTCCCTTCTTTATTTTTTTTCTCTGTCAGTTAAGTTTAATGAATTGCTTTATTGGCATGACAGTTCTGTTTTTTTATGTGTCTCTATGCTGTCCACATTATGTTGCTCTTCCTGCTCTCTTTCCTCCCTCCTTCTACACTCTGTTTGGAGTCTTTTCCTCCCCCATAGGCTCTTGTCAAATCTCAGGCCTCTCCGTCCACAATACTATCTTGACAGTACATACTTTATACATTTCTCTTGTGCTTTCTTTAGCTCTCTTGCTTTCTCTTATCTTTTAAGGGCACGCATTGAACAGCGTGTGATATTTAATTTCAGATATGTATGGCAGGGTGTACATATCAGAATTCCTTGCACGTGCTTGCTTTGTATCGCAATTGAGGTTGGGGGAGGGGAGGGGAGGGCATGTTAGATACACAAGCATGTGTTTTTATAGTTTTTATATGTGTATGTGCATTGTTTGTGTGCATGCTTCTCTGTGTGTGTGGTGTGTATGTGTAACTGCAGGCTGACATGTTCGTGTGCGTTGGTTTGTTAGATCTGTTTTCGTGTGACAGCGGGTGGTGTATTTGTGTGTGTGTGTGTGTGTGTGTGTGTGTTGTGGTGTGTCAAGCTGTCCTCAAGTGTTTCCTGCTCTCCACTTGAAGAGCAGTAACACTGTGTCTCAATAACTCTCACGCTCTTTCAGTTCTCTTGTCACTATCACATAATTTCATACCCAAGCAATAAGACACCAAACACTCAAGCCACTGAAGTCATTCAGTTGCAAATAGGAACACAACTCTCTGAGGGTTTTCTCGAGGTGTGTGATGTGTTTTTAAAGCCTCGATCAACAGCCTGTTTCCTCACTATTCTGTAGATATAACGGTTTTGGAACTGACGCTGCCTGCAAAAAACATTAGTGAAGGAAACCGTTAATTACACCATGTTTACAGTAGTAAAACATAAGATTATAAACAGTATAAACAACCATTACATAAAATGCATATTACATATAATAAAAGTCACATTAGACACATACATGTTCATAAATGTCAAATATAATAAAACTCAGCATCATCACCCACTGTAAAAATGTGCATCTCAGAAGTATACAGTGACATTTGTACCTTTTTGAAGGATTTACCAATGCATCAGTTACGCTGTTTTCTACCTTATCTAATCAGCACATACATTTATACATAAGATTTCTTATCACTTCTTGACATGTATGCTACTAAAAACTTATGACATATGACACATGCAATAATTCATCCTCATAGCATCATTGTGACACCACAGATGAGCCAGAGTTGTTCAGGGCTTGCACTGTTCAGGATGGCGTGTTGTATTTCACTATTAAGATGCTACACGTAACATGTTAGCATGAACAATATCATTGCTACATTTTCTAAAGTGACTATAAGGAAACAATACTACTGAAGACAAGATTTTCTGCCGATCGCAATTTGCACTGAATTTGACCTTGTGTGTTAGGAGTGGACCTTTGGCTTCAGGACACAATTGAACTAACAGCAAATGTATTGATTTTGAGGAATTCTATGGAACTTGCAGTACCACACTACCGTGTAGCACATTAGTTAAGTTACACTTTATGATCCCTGTGGGGAAATTTGCCTTGTGTTTTTGACCACCCTACTCTACTGTAACTATTTAGCAGAAGTAGGAAGCCACAGCGCAGCCCAGGGACCAATTCAAATTCTGAGGTCAGTACTTTGCTCAAGGACAGCTGCAGGAGTACCAAACATACAACTGTGGGGGGAAACCCACAAAGACACAGGGAGAACATGCTAACTCCCAACAAAAAGGAACCCTTTTTTTTTTTTTTACAACTTTGGTCTTATTTTTATATGTTTTGACCATCATTAGTTTTGGCCAATTGGGAATACTAACATACTGTAATACTCATCAAGTGAATCACTGAGATCTGTGAATGTGGGAACATTTCTAAAAGGAAGTCAGATGGGGCAAGAAACATGAGCAGTCAGGCGATCTTACAGGTTTTAAACCGACCCCCAGGTGAGCTAAACATATTTGTAAGAGAAAACAAATGCAAACAGTGAAATTATTTTTAAATTATTCTTGATGTAACTGACACACGTTTCCTGTGCAATGAGGGATTATTTCTGACATTCACGTTTGGTTTTACGTCTGATTTAAGTGGTTTAGATAATTTGTCTATCTATAAATACTGTATATTCAATTATATTCCCAAATATATAACCGGAACATCTACCAAAAGTTGTGGTTAACTTGAAGCTGATTCAGTCACATTTAGTATATCTGTGGGAAAATAAGCCAGTGGTCCCAGAGTCACTCTAATACTTTTGTACTAAGGTGTTGCAATGCTTGTTTGCCGGTGTCTATTATTCATTTTGTAGCTTTTTTAATTAAGTGAACTCTGAAACCCTTTGTTCCATTTTAAAATATTGCCGTTTTAGCCTTGTTTCGTCGTCTTATATTACTGGTTACAGACGACTACAACATATAGCTTGAAGAGTCTGTTGCCCACTATTGACTTTCAAGGTCTTTAACTGTTACTTTCCCATCCGATTATGGCTCCCAGGCATGACGGAGCGGCACCAGGCTCAATGACACGGAGGCTGGGTTTCCATTATTCCCCAAGGCATAATGAGCCGATTTCCACTTGCTTGCACTGGAAGTTTTCATTATACCGACTAAAGTGCTCGTTTGCAAAATAGAGGCGCTCTTTACCGTAATTGTTCTGCTTGTGGTGTTTACACGATATTGCACAATAGCCCGTGTTTATGTAAGTGTTTAGGTCTGTTTACCTGCACCTGTCATTGTTTTAATGTGTGAGTTTTTCCCTGATTGTGTGTGTGAGTGTGTATTCTTGTCTGTGTGTGTGTGAGAATGCTTGTGCTTTGCATAATTGTCGCTGTGAATGTGCAGCCACTGTACTTCAATGTGCTGAGTAAAGAGATTGAGATTTTTCACTCAACCATTTATCTTTGCCTGCAGTCGCCTTTCTCTCACTGAGTATTGATCACTCACACTCCTGGTACACACACACGCACAAACATACGTTTAAAGCATACACAACTGTGCTATAGACACACAGAGCATGACTTTAGAGTATGTCATGCAGAAAAACTGCTTAGCTCTTTGAACATCTCATTACGACATTTAGATTTAGAACAAAAGCCCACAAATCATTGTTAGATGCTTTACTTTTAGTTCATATACGCAGATGGAGTCAGTGAATTGGAAAGAATATTTTCACCTGTATTAAGTATATAAATTTGTTTTTTGATTCTACCTGAAGGAAACAGTGTGTTACGTTTTTCAGAGTGGAAAAATAAAGCACGAAGTTCACCAAAACACTCACTTGACAGGAATTGTATCAGAAGCAAAGATGAAAACGTTTTCCTAGTAGCATCAAGATCACTTGATAAAACAGCACTTTGCTTACATCTATTGACATTTTGCATTGCCTGCGGTCATTGCAGATGTTTTTTCATTCATGGCCACAACAGGATTCAAGCTGCCGGTCGTGGGAGCTGACCTTGGATGTGCCTGACCACTGAGCCAACTCCCTGTTGTTGAATTGAGTGGAATAATGAGTTAGACTGAATGACTTCCCCATCATAGCAAAGCGCCACGGACCCAGTGACTTCGCTTTCCTCTTTTTGTACAAATTGTGCACTTGTACAAATTGCACCCTTGTACCACAATCATTAGCAGTCTATATTTTACCCATGGGAGCCATGTAGAGCAGAGAAGCTGCAGAAAGGGCCCTATTAGACAAACATGCACTCTAAATGCACTGTTGCAGCTGACTGGGAATATTTGAGACTAAGTAGTCTCAAAACCTTTGATTAGATGCACTGGGTTGACTGTGCTAAGTTACTCCTGCTCCTCTTGCCCGTGTCTTTGCAGTCTTCTTGGCAGGCTTGTATCTTGCTTGTGATCAGTCCCCTTCATGGCGTATTATGACCTACAGCGCAGCCAAGCCTGTTTATGAAGTAATTATTCCTTTTAAAATTGGTGCCCTCTCCCCGCTGCATTCCTTCTAATTATGTGCACATACTGTATACACCATTTTCAGAATTAGTACTAATGAGGCCAGTGACTGTATAGCTAAGTGTTAGGCATGACATAAACACAACTCATTAAGATCATTACTAGCTTACTCTCTGGAGAGGCAAGGCATGTCTGTTTCTCTATAACCTCTATGTGATCATTACCACACAAAGAGATCTCAGAGAGAGACAATGTGAAAAACTAGGTTAGCCTGAGCAAATTTGTATGTATGTGTAGCAGTGCTGATGTGATGAACACACAGAATAATATTACATTGAAAATGTAACAGACTTTAACCCTCTAACACCCAAACCTTTTGGCGATGGTTCGTCTAAATGAAAACAAATGGACTGTTTTTGATCGTTGGTGCTCTTGTAATGAATATGCATTTAGGACTTATTATATCGTTGTACTGTCAAACTGATGGGAAGGTAGGGAGATTGGGTTAGACTGAAATTTCTCAGTAACTATTGGACTTCTGTTGGCATGATATTTTCATGGTCCCCAGAAGAGAAATCCTAAGGACTTCGGTGTTCCCCTGACTTTTCCGCTAGCAACCATAAGGTTGACAATTATGGTTATGAGTGAAATATTTCAAAAACTATTGGAAGGATTTCCATGATATTTGGTACAGATATTCAAGCTTCTCAGAGGATGAATCTTAACAACTTTGGTGATGTGACTTTTATCGACCTAGCACCACCAGCAAGTCAAATGTATCTCCAAATCGAGTGAAATATCTCAACATGCACTTGTTGGATTGGTACAGCCATTCATGGCTCCTAGACAATGAATTAAAAGGATTTTGATGATGACCTGACTTTTGCCCATTTTTGGTTCTGAGTGAAATGTCTCTACAACTGTTGGATGGATTGCCTTATAATTCAGACATTAGTGATCCCCCTGATTCCTGACCTTTCTTGGAGTACCAACATCAGGTCAAAGATTCCATTTGATCCCCTTCACCCTCAACTCCTCTGTGTCTTCAGTACTAATTACCAGCAGTTAGCATGCTAACATGCTTAACTAATACTCGCTACACATCATCATGTTAGTGTTGTCATTTTAAGCATGTTAGTATGCTGGCGTTAGCATTTCACTCAAAGCACCGCTGTGCTTCAACCTCACATAGCTGCCAGCATGGCTGTAGATTCTCCAGCTTGTTAAGATTTCAGTTGTACACTCCGCCATGCCTTTTCCCTGGATAGGGCACTCTTTTTGAAAATTACCACAATGACTGAAAATACGAGAGCCTAATATGGCGATACATATATAACATGTTCATATTCATGTAACTTTTCATAGTTCTGCGTCTGTGAAAGTTTTGCATAGTGCTAGCATCCGCAGGCAAAACAGTGGGTGGTACAATGGAAAACAGTACTGTATGATGTAATATTAAGATTTAGTTTAGTAATTATCACAATAATAACACCGACTAAATCAAAGAGTTGCTATGTAATATTTTATTCCACATATTTAACCAGACAGCTTGGGAAAAGAGTAAAGGATTTTTGATGGGTGCAGGGACTGAAATATAACAACATGGGAAATTAAGACTGAAAATGAGAGAGCAAGCGTGGATGAAGAGATTTGAGACCGAGACGTAGACTTTTTATTTTTACACTGTTCCCTCTTAAGCAGCATCACAGGAAGGAGGGGAGCGTAGAGAAAAGAGCCTGTGGCAGCGGTGGAATATCTAAAGGGGGAGTTGGAGAGAGCTGGCTTCCTCCCAGCTGTATAACATCACACACTATTTTTATGCAATTATACTTTACATACAGTTTATACATTCTTCCGTTTGAAGGAATACTAGAAGCGGCCTTTTAAGATACTTTGAAATTAAATAAGCAAGTGATTAGATAAGATGAAATAAAAGCGAGGAACGAGTGTTGTCCTTGCTTAATTTGAAGACTAAATGGGATTGCAAAGAATGCTTGTTAGAAAGAAGAAGGATTTCTCAGAGTCTTTAGTAATGAGAGAGGCGGAATGAGGAATTTGAGAGATGCAAGAAAAACTAGTGAGGTCAGGGACGATATAATCCAGATCTGCAAAAGGACAAAGTGCTGTAGATGAGTGACAGAGAGAGTGAGAGAGAGAATGCAAACAGTATTTCGTCATGAAAGCCTTATTTCAATAAAGTTCTTCAAACATCGGCCTGTCCGTCACAGTCCCAGCAGACTTTCTTCTCTCTCTCTATAGTTGCCTTTGTGTGTCATTCTTCCTTGTCTGAAAATGGTGTCCAAAGTGATGCCAGCGTTAACAAATATCATCCTTCTTTTCCTCTCCTCTCCTCTCCTTTCCTGCCTCCTCTCCATTACTTTCCTCCCCTATCTCCCGGCTTATTTCCTCCCCCCCCTCTGACTTCCTATCTATACTCTCTACACTTTTAATATTCTCCCCTTTCTACCTCTTCTCCTCGCTCTTCCTCCTGTCCTGCTTTTGAACTGTGAATCTGCCACCATGACTGCCGCTAAGGCCACATCTAAAGGCACACACATGCACACACATGCTGAGAGCAGACACACAGGGATAGACACACACACCTCTGTTTTCAAGCTCACACATTTCCAGCAGCCATAATTACCTTATGCAAATAGGATCAACAAATAAACCATCTCATCCTGCTGGGCGACAGCATATAAGATGCCAAAAAACAAATTCAGGAGCTCATTTAATTAGAACAGAGGTGATGAGAGAGATACAACATTCACCTTCCACTCCCTGCGCACGCAACTCTCAATCATAAACGTGTATCCACTGTCGAGTTCCCCATGGGCCTGAATCACGGTAGCAATTATGGTTCCTGGTACATTTACCCATATTTTCTTGGCATGGAGGAAAAAAGCCACATATTGAGTTGCCCGATTTAACTCGGGTGCGGCAGTCAATGTCTTCCTGGAAGCAAAATTACAGAAGTAAGACCAGGATAGTTAATCTGCCCCTACCTTTTTCTGCCGATTTTTGAAAATTACAGCCATTTTTGAAAATTGCCTCATTAGTTTGTCACAGCAAAGCAGCGGCAGACCTGTGAAGCTTTAAATACCACACAGTGCAGGGTGTTTGGAGCTCAGTGTGTCACATAGTTTAATGATAAGCCTTAAGGGCAATTCACATTTGGTCAAACCTGGCTTAAAGAGTGTAGCGTGCCTCCTGTATCGCTCTATGGGTAAGAACTGCATCCAGGGTTCAAAATGGAACAGTTTTGTTCATGTTACCTTTCTACTTGAAGCCAAACCCCTATTGTATCCTTTACTATATTTAATGTATCATTTTAATTTGACAAGTTGTTTGGAGTAAAAGTACAGTTGTAAAGGCAGAAATTGGGCTTTTAGCACGATGTCCACTTCATATCCTTGTACCCCGTGAGGCTACCGGCATGAAATGACACATTCGGCAGCTGTTTGTGTGTAAACATGAGAATTATTCCCCTTTTTATAGGCTGACCCAAAGGAGCTGATTCGATTGGTCACGCAGCATGTGTCTGCGTATTCGGATTGGCCGGAGGAGCTGCAGAAGTTGATCACCCAGCTGCGCGTGTACAACGAGCGTTTGACAGACTTCACCCAGGCCCAGGTGCTACAGGGGCTGGGCCGTGGAGTGGACGTCCAGCGCTTCAGCTCCGACTCCGACTACAAGAAGGAGACCATCCTTGGCCTCACAGAGTGAGTAGGGAGGGGACTTAAAGGAACATACCATCAGTGACATGTTTCCACAGCTGAAGGACTAAACTTTGAGCTCAGTTGTCTGCTAGAAATTTCTTTTTAGAAATAGTCACACATACAGTGGGTTTGTATGTAGTTGGTAAGGTGTGCTTTATTTTTTCATACCACATATGCATACGAGTGGGAATGATGGCTCTTTCTGCTTCAGTTGAGATGAAATCTGATCATTATATCCCTCTTCTCTGCATGTGTGTCTGTACGTGTTTAGGACACTGGATGACGGCGTGTACAGAATCGCTCTGTCTCTGGCCAAGCGCTACAGTGTTCCTCTGTGGGAGGTCTACATGACTCACCTCGAGTTCCTCTTTACAGATAGCGGGTACATGCACACACGCACACCTACACACACACACACAAATACAAACACCATCACATAACCTCTCCCTGAGCATTTTTCATCTCATTTTACTGTTGTTTTTTACGTTTGTTAGTTCACACCACTTTTGCCACCTCACCAGATTGAAATATTTAGCCCTTAAAATGCATTTGTGATTTGATAAAGAAACATCTGTTGCTCTTGTCTACTTATGTATTCTCATGCCTGTTAAGTTTTGTATGTGCACACGTCCCTGTCCCTCCTGTATTTAAAATTCTGAAATGGAAAAAAAGTGAATTTAACCAGCACCACTGCCTCTGAGTTATGACAAAACCAGCCTACATAAAAAGCATACTTAAAGCACCCCAGAGTAAATCAAACATGTTGTGAATGTGTGTGTGTATGTGTGTGTTTGTGTTTTAGTGGGAGAGAGGATGGGAGTGTGTCAGAGTCTATTTCCATAATTTATTTGCTCTCTGACTTCATAGCTGGGGATCTGACTAGCTCTGCACCTTTCCTTGTTTTAATAGAATGCCTTTTCAGCAGAGTCGAGATGAGTGTGTGTGTGTGTGTGTTTGCGCGCACACGTGTGTGCATCTGTGATAAATATCCTCCTGTCGCATTCTGATATAAGGAAATGGTTTATGGACTCCACTTAACGATAAATTACAACCTATACCTTCTTCAAACCCTACCACAGCTGCTGTGTGTGTGACTTTCTACCAAAATCTCAAGATCATGACAAATGCGTGGAGAATTTTCATAGTATAATCTTGACTAGAAGCATCTGCAGTATGTGTATTGATTTAACGGATGGATGGACACAGGGACTGACATAAATAGAGTAGACGGGGGGGGTGGGCATACAGACAGAGACACGGGTGCGAGATGGAATTTAGACTTTTATTGATCCCTGTAGGGAAACACATTCTTTGCATTTCACTCATCCTAACGGTTTAGTAGAACAGCTAGCCACAGTGCAGTGCCCTGGGATCAGGTCCACTTCTGAGGCTAGTACTTGGGTTAAGGGCAATAACAAGAGTTTTCCTAATACATTTGTTTTACAATAATTTGGAAGACACTTTTGTCTAAAGCAGCTTACAATAAGTGCATTCAAACTCAAAAGGTTCGAGAGCTAGATGTTATTAAAGATGGCAGAAAAGTGTGTTAGAGAGCATGCGGCAAAAGGCAGTGACTCCAATGTCCTGACTTCAGTGGGGAGTTCATTCCACTGATGTAGGGCCAGAACAGAGAAGAGCTTTGACCGAGATGAGCGACCGCAAGCTGCTCTGAATGACGGGACAGCCAAATGTCCACAGGTAGAAGAACGCAGTGGTCAGTCCGGAGTGTGGGGTTTGTTCAGGACTTGTTCATGACAGCACCAGCATCTTGAACTGGATGCGAGCAGCAACAAGGAGCCAGAATAGTGAAAGGAGAAGAGGAGTGGTGTTGGAGAATGTTGGGAGGTTGAACACGAGGCGAGCAGCAGCACTCTGGGCCACCTTCAGAGGTCCGATGGCAGACGCAGTAGTTGCAGTAGTCCAGGTGGGAGATGAGAAGCGCATGGGTGAGCACCAGAGCAGCCTCCCTCGTGAGGAAGGGGGTGAATCCTCCAGATGTTGTACAGGAGGAATCTACATGAGCGGGCTACTGTTGTGATGTTTAGTGAGGACATGGACCAATCTCAGGAGCTTTAAGCAGTGAGAAAACAGCAAACAACAGCAAAAGTACTTCATTTATTGATGGCATTTGATGCAAAAGTAGTACAGTATTGGTATTGGGTATAATAGCAGCGTAAATTGTTAGTACACAAGTTCACCAAAGTTCTGATGCCACTGTAGAGATCTGAAGCTCTTGAAAAATAAGCACATATATAAATAATGTGGTCAAAGGGTGACAAATGGAAAAATGCATAAATGTGTCTCCGTTCAAATGAGTGGAAAGAGCTGCTGAGCATTCGTTGTTAAGTGTTACAAACAACAGGATGTAGAGGAAGGTCGTTAGGGAGAGAAATACCCACAGAGGGAGGAGGGAGGGGAGAATGGGCCAGATAGATGGAGGAAGAAGAGATGGATGATAGAACCAGAGTGTCCCTGAGACAGTCCTATTAACACAGAATGAACGCTTTAGAGGAATCAATGCACTGCTAAACACCGCCGTCGTCAGCCGTTCTCTCTGTGTGTAGGTTTTTGTAGATGGATGCAGCAGGGGCCCTTTAGGGACATGAATTTCAGCCGGTTTTATTGACAACTTAATGACAGCTATTAAACCATTTAAATGACTTGTCCAAAAACAGAAAGGGTGTTGACGTGTTACTCAGAAATCAGCTGCCAATTCAGTTGTACCCGATCACTGTTTTTTTTTAAAGCTTTGGATGTTATCCCCTGACTCACCCATCCAGATTAATTTTTATATATATTTTTTGGCTTCACCTGATCCAGATTCATTTAAATACATGTGTGAATTTGTGTGAAAGTGTCCTTGTAGAAGGGCTGAACATCAGTTTGGCATTTCCTTTTTAGTTAAAGCTAATTTGATGTCTTACAAAACAAAATACTGGCAAAACGTCCACCAAAATATCAGAAAATGTTGCCATCACAGCTTGTACCTAACATCGCTGATACCAGCTCGTTTTTGCTGGATGTGTTGTTGTTTTGTAGGTCTTCATGTCAGGATTCAGTTGATTAATTCACGCTGAAATGATGAAACCTGGATTACTTCAAGCAGGGCACACAAACATAACGCGTTCCACATCAGTTGACAGTCAGCTGATCCAAACAAACATCTCGTTTGACATTTCAAACAACGTGGCTCCGAGCTCCTCGTTTCAGTTTCTACCTGCAGCCAGCAGCCACTGACCCATTGTGCTGCTTTTTCTTCAGATCAGTGTTTGCCCGTGATGAGAAATAAATAGTCTTTTGTGGCACCTTCCCTTCTGACTCATTCTTAAGATGTGTTTTGCTTTGAGCCTAATGAGGAATCCGCAGAGATGGAGAGGACACCTTTGAATTCTCTACCAGCTCTTTCCAATTGTACATCTGGTGACCTCATCTGGCAAATAAAAGTTCAAATGATATCAGAAACTGGCAGTATTACACACTATACAGCCATAACCTTTTGGCTTCCCTGCCAGTTATTAAGAACTTTTCAGCTCCTAGATAATAATGTCCTGGATCAATAGAAAGCACCTTTTTCTCTGTCTGTGATTCCTGCAATTTCAGAATCCAAATACTGGTTGCAAAGACCCCTCACATAAGCTGAGCCATTTCCTTTTCTAAAATCCCCTTCATTTGAACCTACTTTGCTCTGTCTACACCAGGCACTTGCCACTTTAACCTTCAAGGGACCTTCGGCATGCAAATTATATCAATACTTTAAGAACATTGTGAACTGCAGTCACCCCTGCCTTATCCAAGCCCCCCCTCTTCCCTCTGCCACTGCAGTTTCACATCAGCTATTTTATTTCTTAAAAGGCTTGTTCTTTCCTGTGATGTTGCATGTCCTGTATTTTACATTTTGACTTGTTTTTAGCAAAATATGAATTATCAGGAAGTGATTGACTGTTGATTTTCAATATCAGGTAATTTCTACAAACAAGACTCTTCTTTTTGGCATATGCACAAGGATGCTGGCAAGCTACTAGCTGTCTAGCTGTCGCCTGAGTAGAAATACATGCTTTTGTTTGCACCATACTGTTCTAGACATATCAAAATTTAATTATATATTTTCTCTCAAATTAAATTACTGCAAGCATGTATCTTGCTGCGTGTCCATTTGAATGTGCTTACAGTTGCATGCAGATGAGTTTTCCTGCCTAGAATAAAAGAGCACATTTGGAGCATTTAGTGGGAATGTGGATCATGCTGTTGCTACACACAGGTTAGGATCAGTATGTGCTGTTGGTTCTGATGTTTAGGGATTATTGACGTGCTGTCCACAGAAACTCTGCGAGCCTGGAGCTTGATGATGACCTGGAGCATGACTGTAAGCGTGCCTCTCGGAGTCATGGGGGGAGCAGGACATGGACTGACAAATACAACTGCATAACCTTTGGTTCAGTAATACAACAACAGTATTTCTGACTGAATTTAAACAGGGGCTACATGTGTGGCACATGGGCAATCAGGGTTTGGCACTTCAAACACAGCAGTCAGTCCATTTATGCCATCACCTCTTCATTTAATCTGCTGTTTCTAACTGCCACATGCCACTGTTGACTGGCTGTGCTGCATTTTCCCTCCACCACCTCGGCCTCTCCCTGCTGTGTGTGCATGTGATAGTATCTTTGTATAAGCTTGTTTTTTGGAAAAGATATATGTTACGTAAAAAAATCAATTTCTTGCCTGAAAATATATACGTTNTATTTTACATTTTGACTTGTTTTTAGCAAAATATGAATTATCAGGAAGTGATTGACTGTTGATTTTCAATATCAGGTAATTTCTACAAACAAGACTCTTCTTTTTGGCATATGCACAAGGATGCTGGCAAGCTACTAGCTGTCTAGCTGTCGCCTGAGTAGAAATACATGCTTTTGTTTGCACCATACTTTTCTAGACATATCAAAATTTAATTATATATTTTCTCTCAAATTAAATTACTGCAAGCATGTATCTTGCTGCGTGTCCATTTGAATGTGCTTACAGCTGCTGTGTGTGCATGTGATAGTATCTTTGTATAAGCTTGTTTTTTGGAAAAGATATATGTTACGTAAAAAAATCAATTTCTTGCCTGAAAATATATACGTT
>NTHP01000157.1:70495-105415 GCA_003416845.1 Oplegnathus fasciatus
TTTCATTTCTTCAATAGTTCAAAACTAATGACATTTTCATTAACCTCAGCTGTACTTTGTGTGTAGTGCTAATTAGCAAACGTTAACAAGCTATCATGGTAAACTTAAAAATGTTAGCATTTAGCTCAAAGTACCACTGTGCCTAAGAACACCCAGACAGAACTGCTAGCACAGCTGTAGACTCAGTGTTGTTAATATTATTATTAACAATATTGTTATTATTGTTATTATTAACAAGTCATCTAAATGTGATTTTGGCAGCTCCAACATGAGTAAAGCGGCTGTAATCAATATTTTTTATATTAACAATAGATCACATGACTTCTTGTACATGACAGGGGTTGCTTGTAGTGACAAACCCATAGAGAGCTATCACCCAACTCTACAGTTCCCTTTAGCTCTTTGGTGCTTTATAGTGACATTCAGCTCATTGTTCTGGTTTCATGGCCCACAGCCTTACGGTTTCGGTTGACTCTCACTGCTCTCATTAGCATAGTTTCTAAACACAACAGGCAGCTGTTGTCAGTGAAAAAGCTCTGATAGAACCAGTGTACGCTACCTGCCCAGCACCAAATGGCAGAAAGTTAGCGATTAGCTGGTGAAGAAAGTAGAGCATTTAGCTGCTAAATAGCCAGATATTTCCCTCAGGAACAGGTGGAGACCAAAAACGGAGCTAAAAGGAGAGTCAATTTTGGACTTACATTCATCAGGTGAACAAAAAAATGACTCCTGAATGCTAATGTTGCTCCGTATCTGCTGGATATGTAAATCGTCAGCTGTGTGCGAACATGTTCGCCGTACTAATTTAAAAGTTGATAATATGTTTAATTTAAGGTTTAATTCATTCAGTTCTTAAGATTTAAATGATCAGTAATTTTAAGTGTTCATTTGTGTGTAAGTGGGATTGCTTATACTTAATTAAGCAAAAGAATTACGTTTTAAAAGTAGGGCTTGAATCTACCCTATACTGTATGACTCTTTCGTAAGGATCAAGTGTCTGTGTCTGCAGATGGTGTGTGAAGGCTTGGGGTTGATGCATGTTTGGTGTGTGTGTGTGTGTGTGTGTGTGTGTGTGTGTGTGAAAATGTGTGATGATAGACAGAAAAATATTGCCTCACAATGAAAAAGTGAATCAGCTGCATGCCTCTCACTGTCCTCTAGAAGAACTGTACTGAACTCTACAGCAGAAAAACATTTTTATAACCCCCTGCTGGACAGTCATTTGTAAACAAATTAGCAACATAGATCGTAAAAAAAAAATACAGCTTGCATAAATTCAAATAACAATGGCTTGCTGAATAATTATCACTGCTCCGCCAAAGCTCCCCCTAGGGTTTAATTGTGGCTGTCAGATTACCACAGCAATTAAATATGCTTCTGAATTTAAAAATATTAGAAGCATATCTTTGTTTGGACATGGTGGAAGAGACAACAAACAGAACATGGTCATGTAAGACAGGGAAGGAGAGAGGGATGAGTGAGGATAGGACCAGCATGGAGAATGAGGAAAACTCTGCTGGATTCTTGCCCCGGCTTTTGAAACGAACAAGAAAATACTGTAATGAGAGGCTCCTGATATTACAGCCACATGAACACAACAGGGAGAGAGAGTGGGAAATTGTGTTGTGCGCAGAGAGAAATGCCACCAAGCGAGCAGCAGTAGACTAGTTATAAAATCAGTGGGACAAAGAGATGCTGAAAGCTGCAGAGAGAAGAGAGGAGGTGCTCACAACCTTAGCAAAGAGAGGCACTAAACACGTTTTGTCATTGGATAGAGAAGAAAGACAAAGAGGAGATGACAACCTGGCTTTGAAGAACTGCTGTAACACACTCAGCCAACACACAATCCGCCGGTCACAGCTGCCTGTATTTCTGCGTGCTTGCCAGGGAAAACTCTTAACACCCCTCAAACAGTCCTACCTGGACAAGTTGTTGTTTCTCTTGCCATTGTTCTCTTGCCTTGGTGCTTTCAGTCACTTTGGAGCTAATGTGATTAAATAGTGAAAAATCAGACTTTGAATGGGGTCTCAGGCTGCCCGTGAGTGTGTGCACTTAGAAAAGAGACGAGAGGAAAAGTGACTGAGAGAGTCTTTACTTGGAGTTACTTGTTGTGTTGGCTCCAGTCTTATTGGAACCCCTGTTGTGAGGATGATTAGTGTTATTTACATTATTGAGCTTATTGTCAGCTGCCTCCACACTGCTGTCTATATTTTTTTCATTAGCGAAAGCCTCCCAGCTAGCTCTGATGGAGAGCCCAGAGGAAACATTGTCCTCTTTGATGTTGTCCCGTTCTAACAGATAAACAGACTTGCACTCGCACTAACGCACTCCCAGACAGCCACAGATTGCTCAGAGCCCCTCGGTGACTCCCAGCAACTAGCTTCCCTTCCTTTTCATCCCTGGTATCTTTCCTTGTTTAACCTTTGTTTGCGGTTCTCTGAGGTTTTTCTCTTCCGATTCTCCTCTCTCTGGTGTTTTGTTTGTGTTCTTTTCACTTGTCCTCTCATTCTTCAGGACCACCTGCTGCTGTTGACTTAGAGTTCTGTGGTAAAACATGTTTTCGAAAGGCAAAGAAGTGCACAAGTCGTTCGCAGCTTGAACAAATCGCTGAATAGGTTTCCACACACGGGTTTTTTCCAAATCGCGTTCTTCTGCTCTTTTTCTCTCTCTCTCGCTGTCTCGCTCTCTTCTCTCTGTCTTCCCCTTTTAACAACTTATCCCCATTTTGTCTGTTTTTATGTCAGTGCTGACCAAGTTCTTAAATGTACTCTCAGTGGTAATCTATGAAATCCTCATCTTTTTTCGAGGGACTGTATCTTTGGTGATAAGCCTGCAGATCACTGTGCTGCCTTTGCACTGCTGTTTTCAAATACTACTTTACAACCAAATAGTCTCCAGTGACGGCTGTCTTCCTCCTTTCATTTTTTTTTGTTGATGAAATTTGGGTTTTTGTCGGTATTGCTGCTTTCTCTTATCTTTTTAAGGCATGGTGGCTATTGCTGCTTATGTGAACAACTTAGATCTTAATTTGTTTCTTTCAAACAAACTGCTGTTTCTGATGCCAGCAACTTACTGTCGAGTGTTTTCACATCCCACGTACATGGATATTTTCCACAGGGAAGATGTATCTCACGCAGCAGATGTTTACAACAGCAAATGTAAAAGCTGAACTTGAGATAGGATGGATTATTGTTGTGTGTTTATATTGCTATGAACACTTTGTGGATTATCACGTTCCATGTGGAATTGTCAAAAACATTCAGCTACATGCAGTCATGCTTTTATTCTCTTCTCATTTGTTCCCTTTCCTCCTCCTCATCCAGTCTTTCCACCAAGGATATTGAATCCCGGAGTGAGTCCCTCGGTCTCTTTGAGACTTTGAAGTGCAACCCTCAGGCCTTTTACAGCCACATGACCAAGTACGTTCTGCCCACTGTGGAGGGAGGCGACATGGGCCGCCTGCTCTACTACTACACCTTATTAGACGGTGCAGGGTGTGAGCCTTACGTCAGCACCACCATCAAACCAGACTCCCATGTCAAACTGCTCAAGAAGCTTCGAGCTGTTGCCAACGGTAAGACTCGCTCTTTTTTTCTCTGTCATTGTAATGCAGATGGCACAACTACTGCATAATTCGTAGGTGGTTTACAGGAAGGACAAGAGGCAGGTAAAATGGATGCAGTTTGCACCTAAAATCCGATTTAGTCAGTGCTGAATACAACAGTAATAAAAATGTTTCACTACCACCAGTTAATCAGATCAGCATAGCTTCTCTAATATGGGTAACTACATTTTATTCTCCCTTATGAAAAATGCACACTTTTCTTGTGCATTAATCTATGCAGCAGGTATATTTCATAAAGAAAGGAATTCATTTGGCTAAGTAGTTTAACTAAGTAGTTTTAAGTAGTTTAACTGAGTAGCACCATTTCTAATGGTCGACAAAAGCACCCATTAGCCAATCAATTAATGCTCTTTCTGAGAAAGAATTGCAAGGGTTAATGCACCTCTATTGTTGGTGGAAAATCAGCCCCAAGCCTTTTAATGTCAAGAAATCCATTGTTAAAGACTTGAACATAATCCTTCTTGACATGACTGATGACTCACATACAGATCTTGACATTCCTCCTAGCCGGTAGATAACCTCAAGTCACTATCATGTAGAATCTTAAAAAAAATACAACAGCTGAATGCCTAAATTCGTGGCACATTTCTGGCCCCAGATAATATTTCTCTTTAAGTGACAAATGAAATACCCCGATGACATACCTATACTTCAGATGTACACATATTATCTTTTATCTCTACCTTATCTTGTCCTTTGATCTTAGTCTCGCACCCTCTTTTTCTCCACCAGCTCTCATGTTGGTTTCCAAAATTGAAACGTAACAGGGTTGAAACAAACTCAGCTGTTCACATTTTCCTGTAAACGGCAAGGGAAGCAATCCGCCTCTGTATTAGTTGTCAATCTACCCGACACACCAAGCTCCTGAAACAGCAACAGCATCGCAGTAAGATTTCCACTTAGATTTCTGTGGCAGCGCCCTCTCCAAGGACGTCATGTCCAGGTTGTAGCGTGTCACCGGTTCAGCGGTCCGGCTAGAGCGCTCAAACTTTGTTGTGTACGGGTGGAGGTGGTGTCACTTCTCGATGAAGTTCAGTAAAGGTCAGCCGGGTGTCAGCTGTGTTTTCACGCCTCACTTCCTCCCTCTGCTCCTGATAACACCACAGCTTTTACCGGTGACACATGTCTCTGTTTAACACACACATACACAAATCACATACACACACACCTATGAGTCATCCACATCAAGACTTGGATGCATTTCTGCATAAACTAACAAAAATGCACTTTACTTTAAGCTCGCACTGCCACTGCTATACTTTAGTTTCACTCACACACAGTTACCTCATCGCATCACTATATTAGCAACTGACTGCTAAGTTACTGTTTCTCAAGCTTTACGTTCTCGTACTGTACACATGCCGTTTACAATGACAATGGTTTCAGATTTACCACTCGAAATTACTGGTAATTTTTGAAACAATCATTCCTTGATTTCTGACAGAGGTAGATTAAAGCAGGTTTCTCAATTTCTGACCGCCACCCGGCTACAGTGACAACTGTTGCTGGCAGATTTCATCAGCTGTAGCTTGCTAGCTAATTAAGCTAACGTTAACTCCGTGAATTGGTTGAAAACACAGTTTATAGCTCACTTAACGTCTCCAGCTGACTCGTTTGAAAACAACAGTCTTGTGAAAGGCGTCTTAAAGCTGAAGTCGATAAGATTGAGAAGAGAGTGGACGAACGAGTACAACTTTCAGGTCCCTCCCTCTCTCTCTCCGCTGCGCTCCTGCTCGTCTCCAAAGCCCCCCCCCACCTTTCTTTTTATCTTGCTTTTCTTCATTGGTCTTCTTTTGTTTACTTGTATTTGTCGTGTAAGCTGTTGTTGACAAAGGAGGGATGGGCAGTTTTCTCATTGCTTGGTTGTTCGGTGGTTATTTACAAGTCCGCCATTGCATCCACTTCGAGTTTGCGCATGTGCGGGGGAGGGGAGCTGCCCGCAGCCTGTGCAGGAGACGCTGTCAGATACTCCTCCTGCTCTGATTGGTTGTTTTGACTAGGGAGTGTGAATTCTTGCAAATGGCCTTAGGGGCAGCAGGTGGAGCCAGAGGAGTATGATTTTTTTCACAGACTATCTGTCTCATGTACTACTTTCAAGACATTGTGACAGTTTTTGCAAATATGACTAAAAGTTATTTTTATACAAGTTACCAACTTCAGCTTTAAACATGCACTTGATGGCTACATACATGATATCGTGTTAAAATATTGAGGCTAAAGCTAGCGTTACATGTCCCAGGCAAAAAGTGCATCCTCACAGGCTGATGATCCAAGCAGAAGACATGAAAATAAAGAACAGCATTGTTCGTAACATAACGCTATCTGAGTTAATGTTGGCTGGGCTGGGTTGCTATAGTATAAACTTCCCCAGTTCCTTTTGCACTTGTGTGTGAAAGGTAAAAAAAACGCAAAAAAATAGACAAAATGCTGACAATTGACCTTACAGCATGCGTTTCAGCAACAACGAACTTCTCTGACTTTGTTGTTGTGTCTTCACCAGAAGTGGGAATGTGTCACGTTGTGTAGATTGACATCTGCAGCTTGTGATCACTTTAGGTTTACATTTTAACAAACCAGTTTTATAATATTAATGTACAGCAGGAGAGACTTTCTTCTGCGGCAGTCTGACAAACATCGAATTGAAAATTTTCATCATAGAAACAGCTAGAAAGCTAGTTACATGTAACACCGAACGTAACTTTGCACTGAAGATTGTCTTTTTAATCCGATACCTGTGGTGTATGTGGTGTTGTCAGGCCATATGACCTCCTTAAAATGTGGACGTGTGTTCCCAAAATGTGTAGTAGGCTGTTTGAACCATTTGAGAACCGAGACATTTTACTTGTATTTACCGTAGCCAGCAATAGACCCTTTTCACTGCAGACATTTTGACTTGTCAAAGCAGGAAAAGCACAAGTGTAAACAATGACATTAACAATGACTCCATTCCATTAAGTGTCCCAGTAAGCCATGTCAGTGAGTGAGCATGCACAGTACCAGAGCCTTCGAACTGGGTCACCTAAATGGAATGCAGACATCATTAATGTTATTAATTAATGATTACTTGTGCTTTTTCTGCTTTGCCAAGTCAAAATGTCAAAACAAATGAAAACATGAGGAGAAATAAAAAGTTCAACAGGGCTGCAATGTCTAGTTGCAGTTGCTAAGCTGTAATTGGACAATTGCTGTTCAAGGGAGGGGTTTAGCAAACTGTCAATTGCACAACTGCAGCAAAAGTAAAACTTCTAGTACTACTGCACATTAGCACTCACACATCTATACATACATACGCACTTCACCAAAGGGATTAATACTCACGTACTGGCACATATACTGACTTTGTGACATTAACACTTACAAACTAACACTCTCTTTATCTCTCTAACGCACACACGTTCATAAACACTGTTCTAACGTAACCCACACATTCACGCTCTTGTAGCAAAATTCACACACAGGCTGTCACAGTGTCTCTAGGGCCACCAACTTTCTACTAACATTTTCCAACTCAAAGATGCACACACACATCCAAAATGGCTAATTTGCAGACCTGAACAGACACATGCAAGCTCACACACAGACACACATTCAGACAGTGTAGGGACAGGTGGTGTGTGTCCAATATTCATCATAATTTCAGACACAGTACCAGGTGACTGTCTGAGAGGGCTCTCCTGAGGAATGGGTGGGGCAGGAGAGAGACAGAGAGAGTGTACATGTGTAAGTGCATGTAACTCTTATCTGCGGTTTAAGTGTCCGTCTGGGCCTGTCTGAAAGTATTGTGTGTGTGTGCACTTGCAGTTTTATGTGTGTGTGTTTGAGGGATTCCGAGCAGCGTTGACAGAGACCTCCCCACAGGCAGACCAGTGTTAAATATTTAAAGCCCAGACAGGCTGTGGTGTTGCCACAGTAATGTGTCTGTCTGATAGCGCTGGAGACCGAGAGCACGCCACTCGCTCTCTCTCACAAACACACAAACACACTCACGCACACAGTGCTGCATTGGTAGGAGATATGATGCACAAAGACAGATCCACAGACAAACTGTACACCTTTGCAATGCGTACACACACAGACAGACAGACTGACAGCACCACTTTCACACACAGGTCACACGCAATCTTTGTTGTTCACATCAACCTTTACTCTCTCCTGTGCATTTTTCTTTACGCATTACTGTCATATGGAATATTTAACAACCTCCGAATGTCAAATCACTGTAATTATCCTGCAAGTGATGCATGGTTTGCACATATATGTGAATACAGTAGAATAGTATATACTATAACACAAAGAGCCTTTAACTAGGCCTCTAGTAAAGTGCTAGTTTCTGAATAGTGTATATAGCTATTATATTCTGCCTTGCCAATTAAATACTGTATGTATGTGCTAATACTGTATGTACAAGGCCTGAAAATGCCTTTTGTGTTAATGTAAATGTCACGTCTTTATTTTTTATTTTAAAGCGTAGCAGTAAAAAATGTGTGTATCGTGATCAATAATTTGTGTGATATATTCCACAATGTAAAGCTAAATGTAAAAGCTTGCCTCATGTAATGGTCGTATTTTTTTTCTTTCATCGCATTACTGTGTTGAACCTTTGAATATTTTCCTTTAGAAAGTGTTGAATGTGTGAGACAGACTGTACAGTATCACAACAACCAGGGCAAAGTGCAAGGATGGAAGTGTGCTTGCTGTTTTTGCTCATATATGCGCAGAGCACTACGAGCACTACGAGCACAAGGGTTGGATGAAGTGGAAAACACATCGTCGTGATCTGTTCATTATTATTTTAATGTCTAAAATGTAGTATATAAATGCCAGCATACATAAATGCTTAATAAAGTCATGTTTCTAAATAATAAACCATCTGCCCTGCAGGTTTGAACTACCGGAAGCTGACTGATGAATCGTTGGATCCGCTGGCCACTCTACAACCAGTTCTGACCAGTCAGAACGTACTGTCCATCTCTAAACTTGCTAATAGGCTGCCTGTGCCTGGTGGTGGAGGGACAACAGTCTCCCCCAGTGCGGTCCACGCAGTATGGCTGCAGAAGCTGTTTTGGAATGGAGACCCCCAGTTATTGAAGAGACCCCCACAGAGTGAGCAGGACTACCTCCATGCGTACGACACCTGCGCCAAATACCTGGACAGGCTGGTCCCTGCTGACGCTGTCCACTTCCTGGACAGCATCACCTTCTCACCTGATGCAGCCGAACATGTAAGTCAAACATTAGTGATGCTGAAATCCAGCCGTCTTTTTCATATGAATTACTGTTTGCCAGACAGAAAAGAGGAAAAAGTAGTATGACACAGTTCTGTGTGATGGAGGCTCTATTTTCTGTTACCATCTCGGACAGGAACTGGTGGGAGTTGGGCAGACAGACAATTTGTAATTGCAGCACAGAAGGTACTGTGGTTGGTTCCAGGCAGCCACCCAGACAGGATTCATATTGTATAAAAGGAAGGATTGTGGGGATTTCCAATCACTACATCAAACTGTCATATTCCTCACTCTGTGCTCTTCATCGTCTGACCGGTCGTCTCTCATGCCTCCGGCTCAATTTTTGGAACGTCAAAAGCCCTTTCCTAATTTTAAATATATTATTATGTTCACATCCACACTCTGTCGCCTCGAAGCACATACCAGTCATGATTTATAAAAGAAATTATAAAATTGCACAAGAAATGTCAGCCACATAATTACAGCACTCTGAAAAATTGTCCTGCAGAGGACTTAAAGTGCCTCAGCGCACCTTATCAATACTAGTCCACTGTGGGGGTTTTTGGCACACTGCCACCTCCCCTCTCCAGACCTTCCCTTTTCTTCCACTTTTGTCTTATGCACCCTCTCTTTCCCTGTGACTCCACAAGAGCGAATTGATCCCTCTCTACTTCAGAGCCAATTAAACTCCAATTCCCAGCAGGCACTGTTTTCCCACTGTGCTTTTTAACATGCAGATTAGCTCTCAGAAACCCACTGTCTGCTCCCTCACCCTCCCTCTCTTTCCTTTTTTTCTATCCCTTTTGAACCCTCAAAGGGAAAAATCTTGACCCTTCTTAGTGTTAGGAATGCATCTGACCTTTCACACCCCATTGCCCCCCACGATGGATTGATCCATTTCCCACAAGGCCTAGGGGTGAGACGGATGGCTGGGACTTAGCTTACCTCCTGCTGGAGGTATATTATGAAGGGAAACAGAGAGTGTTGGCATTTTTCCCCCCTCTGAAGTATTGATCTTAGATAGCGGCTTTAGTGGAAGCATCCTCCCTTGCTCAACTTCCAGCTCAACCTTACCTAAGGCTTTGACTGATGGTGGTTTTGAACGCCTATGTCTGATTCTATACCCACTCATGCATAAACCAATAGGCTATGTACACACTCGCACACAAATGCATATACACGCTTACCCTTAAAAGGAATTGCACAGGTTTGTCAGGAAACTCCATTTGAGTGATCATCCTGTCCTGGCAGAGAAAAGTGCTGTCAGTCTGCGTGAAGATATCTAGCAAATGCAGAAGTATGAGTAGCATGTGTCTGAGTGTGTGGCTGAGGTAGTTTGAAATGTGAAGTTGGATGATTTTGAAGTGTCTTCTTGGTGTGAATGTGTGTGTGGTGCTTGTCAGCGCCTGTGTGCTTCCATACAAGAGAGTAAAACCTCCTACAGCCAAAGGCTCTCCCTTCTCCCCATGAATGGTTAACCTGCCCTCACTGAATAGAATCAATTACACCAGGCTGCCAGCTATGATCACTCTCTCTCTCTCTCTCTCTCTCTCTCTCTCTCTCTCTCTCTCACACATATACATGCTCAAGTTCCTGATGGTATTTTGGTGCAGATAGATTGGGTTGTACCTGCCCCTCTTCAACATGTTAAGTTTGAAATTAATGTACATAACTTGTGCACCTTTCTCTCCCTCTCTTCGCTCAATTTGACCTCCACCCCCACCCCAATTTGCTTTCCTTATCCTGTTCCACCATCTCCTCATTCTGTTCCTTCCGTCCATCCTTTTCCATCCCCAGCTGAGCATCCAGGCAAGGTCGGAGGTGATAAAGCGAGCCACCAAAGCCCTGCGCCAGCTGGGCGAGAAGAGCAAGAAGAGAGGGGGCGACGGTAGCGGGGAGCAGGAAGGGACAGACCCAGCAGGGATGACTTTTGATGAGGCTCTAGCACACCTGCAGCAATCACAGGCCCACCTGGACACCCTGAGCCATGCCTTCATTCTGTCACTCAAAGACAGCCAGGAGGTAGACCCTTTATGACAGACACTTTCATTTTAAAGAGTCAGAAATCCTCTTTCTGTAAATGTGTGGCAAATGATCGATTAAAAGAACACACAAAGTTCAATAGAGATTTCCCAGTTGTTTAACGTAAATTTCAAGTAGTGTGGACATAGACAGCTAGATCATTTGCTGCTTGATTCATGGCCGTGCTTTAGCATAAACTATGTTGAATGATCAGTTCAAAGCTTAAATGGTAAGTCGTTGTAAAGTAGATGCAGCTAAATCTGGTGGCTTTATGTAGGAAACTCATAGAAATTGCATGAAAAGTGGTACAAAAATTTAAAGAATACTGAACTCTTGGATATGTGCTTGCTCACCTTAAAATAGTTCCAAAAATAGTCCTGGCTTCATTATCTGGAAGAACTTGATGATATACTGTACTTGATTTTTGAAATGTATTAATCCACAGACCACATAAGAAATTATAGTAACTTTTTATTACTGAAAGGGCTGAATACTTACTTTGGATAAAGCTAATCACCTACTTTATGATAACGTACTGTGACATACTGTAATGCCCATCCACGAGGGACACATGGTTAATTTTCATTTCATTCTTCTTGTTAATTAACAGGCAAATTGACCCCATAGTCATCCTCCAAAACTCTTTTGATAAAGTGATTCGTTCACAACGTTTGAGACACACACATACACAAGGACACACACTTGATCACTCACATCCTATTCCCTTGCCTGTTCATGGGGTCACCTTTACCTGAACATACAGATTGTGCCTGTATGTACTTTTTGTGTTTGTGTGTGTGTTGTATATTCCTGGGGTGGTTCTGCTCGACTAAGCTCTTCCCAGCCTCACTGGGACCAGTCAAGGGTATATTAATGTAAATCTAAGGTCTGCTGTTTCAAATGAGCCCCGCCACATGGCCGTATATGCAGTACGTACACCATGCTGTATCTCATTAAGCAAAGTCACACTGACTTACCCCACTGTCACCTCCCTGTGGCTGTGTGTGTGTATACACAAAATGAATGTGGGGCTACAGAAAGAGGGGAAGTTGTGATTTGGCCAGCAGAGTGTTGCTATGCGACCATGAGATTCCCGTGAAAACTGGTCATTTCTGACCCCCACACTGTGCTAGTTTATAATATTAACCCCTTTTATATCTCTGTTTAAAAGCACATACCCTTCGTAATAGCGAAGAAGATTCAAGCATTTCAAGGCAGAGTTGTAGGCTGAAGTCACAGGTGTGTGCGCACGCACACACACACACACACACACACACACACACACAGTCCAACCTCTACAATGTAACTTCTCTTCTGCTGGTGCAGGAAGCGATTGTATCCTTGGAGATAGATAAAAAGGATATAAGAACCAGAAAAGGGCAGATAGGTAGAGAAAGATAGATAGAAGGAGCCCTGTAGGCTCCATTTGGCTATACTGTGGTCATTCATCAAATGTACGTGACCAGCTGCTAGGAATAATAGTGGATCGTAGAGGAAAATCCACCACAGGCGCCTTGACCTGCCATGAGGACAGCAAATTACACACTGCAGATATTGTATATGGTGCAATGGTATAGTGTTTTTGAAAGCATGGGTCAGTATCCAGAGAATAGCTGCGAAAAGATAACGACAGGCCAGCTCATTTTGCTGTGGATAAATTAGTCTATAAGTTAGTACAGTTCTGTATTAAGGCTGTCCCCTGTTCCTTTGATATCATGCGCTGTGAATCAAATATTGTACAGTATAAAAACATGACTGTGATGATTAGGCTTCATAGTGCTATAAGATGCAAAATTGCATCCATTTTTAAAAAAAAAAAAAAAGATCTTTTAGGACTTTTTTCACCTTCATTCGATAGCAGAGAGATGACAAGAAATTAGGGGAGAGAGGGATTGGGAATGACATGCAACAAAGATCCCCGACTGGATGCAAACTGCAGACAATGAGGTTCATGGTTGGCACCTTAACCCCTATACCCCAAAATTACCACCAATAACAATTGCAGTTTGGTGGAAGTTTTTATTATAGCACAAGGGCTCACAGAGTAGCCAAATATTCTTTAAATATTCCCCACAAACTTCCTCCAGCTCTTCCTTCATGTCCTGGGTCTGCCCCAGAGTTTCCTCCTAGCTGTTCATGCCCACAACACCTACAAAAGGAAGCAGCCAAGGGGCATCTATACTAGATGCCCAAACTACCTCATCAAGCTGCTCTCAGTGAAACCAGCCACCCCGCGGAAAAGCCTCACATGTGTCACTAGTACCCTTAGTCTGTCTCAGTCAGTATCCTAAACTTGTGATCATAATTAAGGCTTCTCATCTTGTGGCAGGAACTTCCCCCACACGTGTTCTCAAAGATCTACCATCATCTACCATACCACCATAATCAAGCTCGACTCCCAGACTGTGTCACACTCAGCTGCAGAAAAAAAGCATTGATGCCACCCAAATGTTACCCCACCAGACACTCTTCAGTCTCCAGCTAGGCCTTGATGAATATAATATGAATATCATATATCATAAATATATGATGTCTATATATCATGAATATCATGGATATAATATATCATATGAATATCAATATCCTGGCCTGAATATCCTGTCAATGAATATTACAAACAGGAGAGGTGACAAAGGCCACTCTTGTTTGAGTCCGATGCCAACGCTGATTGTGCTTGACTCAATGCCAAGAATGTCAATGTCAGTTACTCAGAGTGTACAGGGAATCAATGAAAGCTCTCTCCCAGCACCTCCCACTGAACACGATGGGTGCAGAGATCATCAGTGCTTTCAGATTGTTTTCTAAAACTTTGCCATCCTGAGATGCCCGAGACACCAAAATGATACGTTATACAGCAACACCTCTCCTTGTTTCCTGTCTTTCCCCTGGCAAACAACAAAACTCTGCATTACTAGCATTACTGTTCGTCTGGCTTCTTCGAAACCTGTCACACCCCCAGGTTTTCACCTCTGTGACTACAGTAGCTGCAGACTTTTTTCGTTTGTTGATACTTGTCCATTTACTGTGGAGTTGCCCCTATCAACCACCCTTGGAAGTCCTGTATCTCAGGCTCTTGAGAGCCCACTAGTGTCAGCAAGCGTGTTCTTGGGTTGCCGCAATGACAAGCACCAACCGCCTTCAGACCACAGCTCTTTGCATCTGCTATTAAGATATGACAGGATCTATTCTGCCTCCATTTACCCAACCTTTGTTTACTAAAAGGTGAGAGTTCTGCCTATGGAGGAACAAAATCAGTAATGAGTTTACAAAGAAAACGGAAGAGAAAGAATATAGAAAATAATCTTAATTTTAATGATAATTTATGCTGAAAAGATTTTAAGATAAGGAAATATTGTATGTACACACATCTACTTAAACACACACATGGACTGACAAACACATACCCACAACCAAATGCCTTCACTGACTTTCCAGGTTGAGATTCTCAGCCTTTTCTTATTAGAAGAGAGAAAAACAAGCAAAGCAGAACAGGACAGTGGAGAGGGTGAGCAGGTCCGGGCCAGTGCTGACCTCTGGGTTAATACCTGTAGAGAACGAAGCACTCAGCAACAACCTTCACTCACTAAACTCTTCCAACACCACACTGCACTTCTTTCACTCTGCCTTTCTTTTTTTCTTCACTTGCTGCCTCTGAAATATTGCGTTTTTCCTGCCATTTCACATTATTATTTGTTTGTCTCTATTTGTCTTTTCTAAATATTTTTGAATTTTTGACCAAGGCTGTGAACTTGCATATTGTGAACTAGTCTGCCACCTTATACTTTCCTTTATTTCTGTCTTCTTTTTTCCCATGAAATACATTCCCTGTCCTCCCATACACTCCCATCTTTCTTGTTTCTGTATTACAGCGTTACAGTCAACTTTACGATTTGTCCCGATCGGAGAGGTCAAAAGTACATGAGCTGGCAGTTACCATGGCAACTGATGGGCAGCCTCTGGAGCGCATTGGAGAGCTTCTGCGCGTTGCTGTTGGACCCCTAGATCTGTCTGTTAAAACGGTGCTTGAAGATGCAATGGAAAGAGTAGTGGCCGCACTCAGGTATTATCTCTCTCCCTCTGTTTGCTCTGTTTCACACACAATAGAAAACACAAACTCTGGAGTGGTACGATTAAGTCAAGTCTTGTCAGTGCACATGTACACAAAATCTTCCCATTGAGAACATGCACAATAACACAGAGAAGCTTGGTTGAAGGAGTTACTCTGCATTTTGGAAAATACCCTTTTTTGCTTTCTTGCCCAGAGGTAGATGAGAAAATCGATAAAACTCTCATGTCTAAGCCCTAACTATTGGAGCTGGAGCCAGAAGGTGATTATCTTAGCTTAGCATAAAGACTGGAAGCAGGGAGAAACTGCTGGCCTGACTTTCTCTAAAGTTCAATAATAAACCTACCAGCACCTCTAAATCTCAATAATTAACATGTTGTTTAAACAACGTAATCTATACATAAAAAAATTTAAATAATAATGTACAAAATGAGAAGTTGTATGGCTGTGTGCAGTGATTTCCTGGAGTCTGCTGGTTGCCTAGCAACCTCACGGTGATGACAAGACTTTTATCCACAAAAAAACACACTTCACACAATGACATTGTAAAGTAAATAAGAAATTTTGATTACAAAAACATAATCTAATAATAATAATTTTAATAGACACTAACTTAAAAGTACAAAATATACCTTTTAGACTGCAAGAATTAACACAATTCAACTTCAGAGTCAAGATGTCAGGTCTAAGAAAAATAATGACAAAATCTCCTTTACACACTTGCATATATACCACCATCATTTAGCTAAAATCACAGCATCTCCTGCTTCAGAACACTTTAAATTCTACACCTGCCTCTGAAGCTAGTGTATATTTTTCACTGGGTTATAAATCATAAATGGTGTTGCACACTAGTAGGCCCCCTGTAAGCCCTGAGTCGTTCAGAAAATGGTTAGTAATAATAGGACAGCGTTGAGGAAATGACACCGCTGTAGGCTCGTGCTACCAAACATACTGCCCACTGTGACAAACCTAACGAAGACGAGAGGAAAATCAAGTTGTCAGGTTAGTACATGTATTTCCCTTTTTCCTTATTTTAATCTCTTTTGCATTTGCCGTCACACCTTGTCAAACAACATTATCATCTACATGAAATCCTTTCATATCTGCCTGGTAAGATTCCATACATATGTATGTAAAAATATATGTATGCATTTAAAACAAGTCAGATTAAGAGCAGCATCTATATCTACCTCAAAAGCAGGCTTTATGATGTATATTCTAAAATATTAAAGGCCACCTACTACTTGATCTCTGTTGCTTGTTATCTGAAAATATTCTGTATATTGGTCCACTTTGAGCTCGGCATGTTGGTGGGAGAAACACTGTCAAAACAAATGCCTGAAGTGTTGAATTGAATCTACAGTAGTTGCCTGTGGGAATTGGACTCACAGCATTTTATTGGTGTCTTCCTGCTCCCCGCATTCAAAAGGAAAGGAGAGATGATTCACCCCGACACGTCTGCAGGGCTGCTAGATTTTAGGGCCATGGAAAATACTTGGATATTGTACGGCTTTAACATCCAAAAACAACATATTTTCATCATTGAAGTTATTAAGAAACAGGAAACTAAACACATTGCAGCAAGTTGCTGTCATTTAACACACACATAGGCTTAAATGGAAGGCTTATTTTAATGTTTGTCCTTTATGCCCTGAGAACCTTGTGTGCTATTACTGACAGACCAAGGAGCAAGGTTTTACTGACAGGGCCAGATATCATCGGGCAATCTGATTGGCTTGATAAATGAGTGCCAATCGCCTTGATTATATTTCTGCCTCATTTCCTGCTTCTTTATGGCTGCTCAATGGCGCATGGTGCAGATAGATGGCACCTGCAATTTACACACTCCAGAAAATACTTGTGCACATGCACAGACACTCGCACATTCCTAGTTAGGTAGACATGTCGGCACTATCCCAGATGAACACACACACACACACACACTCTCTCTCTCTCTCTCTCTTGCATGCGCACGCTCTTCCCCTTTCTCTGATTCATTATCGTCTTATAATTAATGCAGCCTAATACAGCTGTTCCCCTCCAGATCTCACTCGGCTCCCACAGCAACACACACACACACACCACACACACACACACGCACGCACGCACACACACGCACACACACACGCACACACACACACACACACACAGACAGACTGTGTCCGTTCATGTGTGTGTGTCCTGTGTGTTGGATGAGAGGTGCACACACAGCCTTATGTATTCACCGGAGGTATTATTTCCCTTGAACGTGTCACTCGGTGCTCTTGCATATGAATATCCCTTTATGCATTCAAGTACAGCTGTGTGTGTGTGTGTGTGTGCGTGTGCGTGTGTGTGTGTCCGTCGTTGCAGGGCTTTCTCGAAGCATTGTGTTTGGCAGGTATGAATGAGGCGCTCTTGTTTTTGGCTCTCTCGAAGCCTTCAGTCTGGCGCAGCAGGCGTACCTGAGCCTCACACTAATGGCCATCTTTTGTATCTGTCATAACTATTCTGTGTTTGTGTGTCTTTGAAGAGAAAATGTAAGTGGTAAAATGCAATAAAGAAAATGCTGCGTCATCTTTCCACCTTTTGCCAGATCATTTGTATGTTGTGTGCATGCATGTGTATTGTGTGTGGATGCAATGGGCCTTGGTGCGTTTGTGTGTACGTGCATGCACACGAGCCCAGCAGCAAAGGGGAGTTGAGTCAGGGGAAATCACCCTNNCTGTCTTTGTGAAAAATGGCCCTCCTCTTGCGACATACAGTACACACACACACACACACACACACTGCAGCAGAACCCACAGCCACACCAGGAAATACACTAATGACGCTGCAGAAAGATCACATATTACCTTTTCAAGCTCACCTGCTATTATGTGCCATTAAACCTGCCTCATTTACGCCTGGTTTGAAAAGCGGAGCCTCTTTTATCAACATTAAATGATTAAATTATTAGATTTCTGGTGAATTTCACCAACATTATCACAGAGCCTGCGAGCTTGTAACGTTGGAGACGGGTTTAAATGTTTTTTCCGTTGCTTCATGTCTCCAGGACTTTAAATAATTTCATGATGGTTAATTTTTACAAAGCTGCGTTTGCTTCAAACATTTAATCGCTGCCAGACACGTTTTTAACTAACACTGTCCCTGAGAAGAGAGCCTTTGATTTTTTTTTTTTCCTTCTCTCAGTTGTTGTCCCTCTGTATTGTGGTAATTTGAAAATCTTATCTTAATTAGCGTATTATGTAAGATGATTGTGGTGATGTGGTTTGTTTTTCAGTGGAGACCCAGATGCCCTGACAAATTACCCACAACCCCTGAGGGTCCTGGAGGCCACGGTGACCGCTGTGCACAACAATGTCCAGAGTGGGTAGGTTATCTATGTCTACTCACACACACACACATACAAACCACACACACTTTTCTCCTACTATATTTGTAAGAACCTTCTATTGATGACTTTTATTGCTCTCCTTAAACTAAATCATCCTCATAGAGCAGAAGGTCAGATAATGCTCAGATAATTCAATCCCAAGTACATTTACATAATGCAAAATTGTGTTTTTGAGTCCTACATAAATCACACATGCTTCAAAGATGTTTCTCTTCCTCTCTCTTCACGCCCTCTGCCTCTTCTCAGCTCTATTGAAGGCCTGAAATTAACACCTGCTGAGTGTCAAATGCCAGTAAAATGTCTGTTTGATAGTTGAATCAACAAGAGGCACCTGCCAACCTGGCTGGTGGCTTTTCTGAGATGGCATTTTGACAGCACCTGTTATACTCTGGTCAGCTCTTTTGTGACCATCGGTCAAACAAATCAAAATGGATCTATGACAAAATTACTTATGATTTGCTCCCTGTAAGTGTAGTTATGCACAAAGCGATACCATCTAAGCTTCTTTTTCTCTGCTATCTAGATTAGGGCTGCAACTAACAATTATTTTCATTATCCGTTAATCATTTAGTCTATAAAATGCCCATCACGGTTTCCTAAAGCCCAAAGAATTCCGTGGTTTCAGCAAATCCTCACATTTGAGGAGCTGAAACCAGTGAACCACTAATTGTTTTGGCACTAATTTGGATAGTTTGCTAGCTAGAAGAATAATAGGTGTGAGGACAAAAATAATTTGTGTAAATTTGTAATAAATGAGAGTGTTCTTTGCACACATAAATGGCATTTTTTGCAGGCTTGGAAGTCATCCGTGTTTCTGTGAAAAATGTCATTTTTGTGGTGGTAAACATTTTTCTTGGCAAGTTCATGTACTTTTTCAGCCTTACAAAATATGAGCCAAAAATGACTTAAATTAGTCTCCTGACCACTTGATAACTTCAGTTTTATTTTAAAAGAACCTCTCCACCTTACCTCTTTATCTGTGTCTCTTTATCTCCGCCTCACTCAACCTGTCTGACTGCTGTCCCTCTCACTCTCCCCTCTCAGCGACAGCGCGGTGACTTCAGATGACCTCCTGGCTTGGTTGCATCCATTCTGTGGTGACGCGTCGCTGCCCGTGCGGCCCCGGATCGATGTGCTGCAGATCCTGGAGAGTAACTTCAGCCTCCGAGACAGTGACGTTCGTCTTTTGCTGCTCTACAGAACTCAGGCTGTTCTCAAAGACAGAGAGGTAACGATGCGCTCACACATCCAAGCGGCCATGACTCATCAGCCCCTCGCTAACAGAGTGCGAATTTGAGAGATGTTAAGTATACATTACTTCAGAAACAACTTTAATCCCATGCACTCTAAAAACAGAACACTGGTACTTGTACTGAAGGAGGCTACAGATGTCTGGACATTTTTTTTTCTCTTTTCTCTTCTCGAAGGTCATAACATCAAATCCTGGGCGATAAATTTTGAAAAGGTACTAGAAATTGATGGATGGCGAGAAAAGATAAGTGGATGGAGAACAGAGTACAAATGGGGTAGTGAAGACGCTAAGAAGGTGGATAAACTCTCTCATCCCATCGTGAAACGTGAATGTTGACTTATACATTCCCTTTATGTAACATCATGGTGTTGGAGCTATGAAAAAGGTGGTGTAGAGATAAATAAGATGTAGTTAATGTTTGTGTATCACTGTTGCTGCTAAAGCTGATGCTAACACTGTGATTTTGAAGGAGTTGAGATCATGATCGTGCTTTATTTGACCCATGAACTACTGGGAGGTGTTTCAAACTGGAAACTGTGTTGCTCTCTATTTAGATCTTCATAAAAGAAATGAAAGAAAATTTGATATTAGTTTTCAGAGTGTGATTCACTCATGCCTTTTCATGATTGCTCACAACAAACATTTTTAAAGGAATTTCAGGCGCAGTTGTCGAGCTTTGCAAACAGTTGTATATTTATAGAGCCAGTAAAAAGGGAGCAAATAGCAATGTTGGAGAATCTGATGCAAATGGCATCTAAATTTGAGTAAATGAATGTTCTGCATTTCACAAGAAATCAGAAACCTCCAAAATATGTCTCTCTTCAGTTTGTAGCTATATATAATATATATAGAAATGTATAGAAATATAGAGTGCAGTCAAAACAGTCAAAAACACACAAGGCTTTGGGTGGGATACGTCTCCAGTTTAGGATAACCTGCATAAGACTAAAGCAACACACAATTGAGTGCGTGGAAACAGGTCTTCAGAAGTGATCTGAAAAAAAACCCCATAATTCTGCAGCTTGTGGTACTGAACGTTGGGAGGTTATTCACAAGTGTAAGTGGCTTAATCAGGCATCTTTTAGTCTTTCTAATGGAGATAAATTAGTTTGTTTGTCTGTGTAAATGTAAAATCAACACATGCCAACTCATAAATGCTTGTAAGTATTCCTAAATCCTCTCTGTATTTGCAGTAGTGTTTAATACACAGTATGCACAGGTGTTTGCACATGCGTATGTTCGCATGTGTGGCTCTGCCTGCGTCCTCCCCCCTCCGTGGTATAACCTACCTTTGAGTAGCTAGTCATTAAGTTTCCTGACTGACTAATTAATGGCTCGAGCTGGTTAATTAATGTGTAAATGTATGCTCGCATCCATGGGCCATTGTCAGTGCAGGTAGACAGGTGTGTGGGCCCGGACTCTTTAACTAATTGGGTGCGCTCCCGACATTTGGCAGGCGCTGACGAAACACACACACACAGGCGTGCACACACGTGCGCTCTTAAGGGAGTGTACATCCAAGGGATCAGTTAATTAATCTTGTAAAAGATTAAGAGCGAGACTCATTTCAGATGACGTGCCACTTTCTCTTATTTCTCCTTAAGGCAACCAAAAGGCCTTTAAATATGTGAGCAGGGTTTTTGTAGCCAAATGTCTCATTTAGCGTTGATTAGTCTAAATTTTTGTTAATATGAAAGATTTTTCATATCCACACCTGCACTGACAAATTCAAAGCCATGAACAAAAACACTGTAGCACGCATGCACTCACTCTTTAATTTATTACATTTTGCCTCCTAATTGGAGCGACACTTCATTGTCACCGCTGGCTGTTGCCGGGCTGAAAGCAGCGGCACAGTAATCACGTTAACTCGGCTGGTACTCATGGTGGCATGTTGGTGCCCCGAGGCCATGCCAGAGACGTGGTGGTTCCCCAGTCTGACCTCATCTCGTTGGCTTAGAACCAGAAAGAGAGAGGAAGAGGAGAGAGAAGTGGTCTGAGAAAAAAGTCAGACGCTGACAGAGACGACAGGGGGAGAAGAAGGAAGGAAGGAAGGAAGGAAGGAAAGGAGCTGGTATTGTTCCCCTTCTGTCCTCCTGGTCCCTTAACTAATCAGCAACTCCCTTCTAACTGTGTCCCACAGGCTACCCTAGAGACACACACACACACACACACACACACACACACACACTCACACATAAACCACTGTATCAATCTTTCACTGCATACTCAGCCCTCCCGTGCAGCACACACATACTTCTGCACACTCACACACACACACAGACTGCCTGCTGTGATTTCCATGACAACCGCACTGTCAAGCCACAGTTTGTGAGTGAAACGGATACCAGTAGTATGTTTAAGTTGGAGCTTCTCTCATCTTTCCTTTTCCGCCGCTGTCTGTTTGCTGTTCTGACAAAGGTGTCTGATTAGCACTGTCGCCTACAATCAAAGGCAGCTGCAAAATACACTCACAGCTGTTCCCTCAAATGTACAAAAGTTTCCATGCATTAAGATGCACGTACTTCTGCAAACACACACATGCACGGAAATACTGTATATACCCACTGTCTGTGTGTCTTAATTCAGGAAAGAGATGTAACTGAAAAACAAGGTTGAAGAAAACGTCGCTTTGATCTTGGAAATGAATCTCTCCCCATCCTTTCCTTCTCTCCCTCTTTCTCTCTCAGCATGTCTGCCTGTCTCTGATGAGCAAAGTGTATAACTCTACCTCCCTCTGTATTCCTCTCTGTCTTTCCTCAATATCAGCAATACTAAAACGTCATTGATGAATCAAAAGAAGAAAGAAGAAAAAATTTATTTGAAAGAGCCCCCAAGGACCTCAAAAGTCATTAATATTACATTTTTTATTTATTTTTGTGGCAAATTAAGAGGAAGGAAACTAATATTTCAAAAGTTTTTTGGAAAGAATAATTCTAAGAATGAGCAGGAAATGAAAATTAGTTCATTGATCAAGAGAGAGGAGATTAGAGGGGATGGAACCACAGGTTGTCTTTTTAAGTTTTTTAATTGATCAAGTAATTATTCAGGATCAAAATTGCTGTCATTTGTTCATTTCAGTGTGCTACAAACCGGCCTGGTTAATTGTCATTGATAAATTACAGACATTACGCTAGACTTGAAAACAGATTGATGTAGAAATGTGGATATTACTTAAAAATACAACAAGGGGGCTAAAAGGCAAGTAATTAGATGTGGGTTCTGAAAATGCAGACTATGAATACTAACTAAGGTTTTTTGGGAAAAATAACAAAGTCATGGATGCAAATGATAATGTCAGGGTGGTGTTGGTCTGCTGTGACATCGTGCCATTACTACTCTATCTGAATTCATCTGCCCTGCTGAAGTGACCTGACCATGACTGCTGACCTTCTGGCAGAGGGGACAAGCAGAAAGAAAATTATGATTTTCTTTTACAATACAACTGGATTAGTTTTGATGCCAAAAGATGATATGACTTACAGTACTTACTACTGATATGGATTTATTAGTATTAGCTCAGGCTGCGACTCCTTTGGTTGGAGACCTTCCAGGCAGTTGGCAGCTTGTCAGACCAAAATGAACAGCAGCGAATAGGGTGAACTAGAAAAAACGCTTTAAGCCAAAAAAATCCCCCAAACAAACAGATTTTTTTATCCGCCATAACAGAATAAGATACTTTATTTTTTTGATCACTGATTCTAATTCCTCTCAGACCTCACTTCTGTGTCTCTGCCCAGAGGCACTTAAAGGAATAGCAGTAATGCTTCGATTTTTAAGAGTTAGATAAGAAGATTGATACCAGTGTCATGTCTGCACGCTAAATATGAAGCTATAGCCAGTTAGCTTAGCTTAGCACAATGACTGAAAACTGGGGGAAACAGCTAGCCTGACTCTGTCTGATGGTAACTGGTTAAACAAAAAACAGATTAAACAATAAAATATAACGTAGTGTTGATTAGCGAGCTTTAGAAGATGCTTGTAGGCAGATTTTGTTAATGTCGCACAGAGCCAGGCTAGCTATTTCCCCTTGTTTCCATTCTTTATGCTAAGCTAAGCTAATCGACTGCTAGCTGTAGCTTCATATTTACTGTCCAAATATGAGAGTGGTGTTGATGTTCTCATCTAACTCTCGGAAAAAAGGTGAATAAGCATATTTCCAAACTGTTCCTTCCAGTCAAAGTAAATTAGCTTATAAACTGTAGGCTTGGAATTGCTATTATAACTTTGTCAAATATGTCACAGCTTATGCAGTATGTACTTTATGTAAATAATGCACTAAATATGTCTTGTTAGCTGTCCCTGTTTGTTGCTGTTCATTTCTGTCTGATAAGCTGCCAGCAGGCTCTCGGATCTCTGACAACAGGGCTCACAGCCTGAACTAATGCCTGTGCATCAGTATCACCAGGGACTTATTTAACTAACCACCTCGTGTAAAAAAAAAAAAAAAAGACTGTCCCTTTAAACCTGCACTAACAGATTTTTTGGCCACCGGGGAGCAGCTGAAAGCTGTAAACACAACACTGACATATTGTCACAGTCTACTTTGATATGGCAAACTTGGCAAACAACATTAGCATTCATATGGAGTTGTGTGTCTGTCCACCTGACAAATTAAGTACAATATTCACTCTCCTTTCTGAGGGAAATTGGCTCTTTAGCTGCTAAATGCTCCACTATATTCACCAGGTAGTTGCTAACTTCTGTGTCTGTGTGCTGTTTGGTGCTGAGCAGGTAGCTTAGAGTGGGCTTTTAAAACTGTTACAATGAAAACGACACCATAAGAGCGCTGGGACTGAACAAAAACAGTAAAGTTGCGGGCCAGAAAACCAAAACAATGAGTTGAAAGATGCTGTAAATGTTGGTTCGTCACTTTGAGCGAACCATTTCACATTACACATAGTCATGTATCCATTGTTATCATAAAAATATTGATTTTTCATCCATCCATCCATCCCTCCATCAGCTATAGCTGCTTATCCTTTAGAGGGTCGTGGTGGGCTGGAAGCCAATCCAAGCTGACAAGAGGCCAGCCACTCAATCACAAGGCACTGTCTTACTATTTTTACTAAAATACTTTCCAATAGCTCACATGTCTAACTTATACAATTGCTAGGCATTACTATGTCCTAACTGAATTTGAATTCAGGGTAACAGGTACAGTATCTGTCATTATCACAGCTGATTTAGCTCAACGGGTATTGCTTCTATAGCTCCCTCTATGTTTTCCAGTCTCCTGATAACCCGGTTGTGTGTGTTTCAAGGCTGCATTATGTATTCCTACACATCTGATTCGCTTACTGTATAATCCTCCATCCTTGCCTCATTGCCTTGTGCGCACACCTCTTTGACAGTACGTCAAGAAAACCTCAGATCACAGTCTGTGAGGATCTGAAAAGTCTTGTAGTCTTTTCACATCGGCTGTCCAAGCCGCCGCCTCCTCCTCCCCCCTGCCTGCCTGTATCTGCAGTCTGCATGCTTCTGTCTATACATCCTCATCCATATACAGTGCCTTTTTAATGTTTTATACACCCAAACAGACAAACACACATGCATGCCAGCCTGTGATGGGACTAGACGAATGCTATTATGATGGATGCCGTTTAGCCCAGTGGTGTCCAGACTGGGTCAGGCCGGGCCGTGTCAGTGGAAAGGCCACCGCCTGATTCACAGCCGCTGCCTCACACACGCCCAGCGATGATGGATCAGAAGGAAACCGGAGAGAAAGAATTAGAGAGAGGAGGGAAATAATGATGGATCAGAGACAAACAGAGCGAGAGGAAGATTCCGAGATGATATTAAAACAGAAAAAGAGAACAACAGCCCACTTACCATTCCAATACATCATCCTTCCTCCCTCCCGCAGCATCCCAACACACTACACAGGCACAGACACACACAGAGACACCTAAAAAGGAAGGTATTAATGAGCCCAATTGAAATGCTGACATTTAGGTAGTGTGGAGGAGGGGGGGAAATGATACGGGAGGAAAGGGAGGGAGGGTGGGAGAGGTGAAGCCAGGGATAGATTTTGTGACTTCATTTTGAATGATTAGTCATAACAGCAGGGCGTCCAAATGTCACCACTGTCACAATTGGAGAGCCTGTTTTGTCTGTGTGTGTATAGTGGCCTTTATGTCACTAATAACAATATACTTTGGGTCATTTGTTTATGGCATTTCACAGACAAAGAGGTGGCATCTGAAAGCAAGTGTGTGTGTGATGTATGTATGTGTGTGTGTGTATACATGCATGTTAATGGAATGCCCTCTCTACTGTAGCCTTGATGTTTTAGTGCGAAGATAGTAATCATTGTGCTACGTCCCATGGCAATGCTAGCACTGAGAGTGATAACACACACATATAAACACACACACACACACACACAGTGAAGGAAGGTGAGCCCGGTCATTGCTTCAAGGTCTTAACCCCTGTGTGCACTCTAAATGTTGCAGAGCACAGGGGGAAGGTTGCAAGGAAAATCAGTGAACGTGCATGTCCGTGCATGTGCATGAAAAGTCATCATCTAAGCTCATCAACAGTGATAACTGATTCATGCTACAAACCCCCTCTCCCCCTGTCAATGTCATGGATCATTTGCTGTAACACACATACACACACTTTTGAGATGTTTGGCCTTGCAGTGCGCCATCTATCCAATATGGATGATGTGAGCTGAGCGGAGCAGGCTGTGTAGTTGCACTCTGTCAGCCTCCAGTGTCCGACCTAGCCCTGATTTGACTTTCCTGAGGCGCGCTTTCATTTCTTTTCATTTCACCTCTCATTTCATTTTTTACCTGAAAATTTTGTTGAAGATTTGATTTGATCAAGGTTTAAATTTTGAGTCAACTATTAACAAAAACATCCCATTTATTCTCAGAGGTATGCACTTTTTTCTTGCCAATTTCTGATTGTTGTTTCTGATCACATCTCTGCTTTGGACAGATTTGGTTTCATGCAAAATTACATGTTGATAGATTACTTTGTTATGCATGCGAGAGCCACATACTCTGACCCGTGTGCATCGCAAAAACAAAAAAAATACTGTTATTCAGATCACTCTGTATACTTACTTCCATACATTATTCAATTTTTTATTCTTCTCTCTCAACTTTCTTCGCTGGTCTTGCATGGCCAACCATATTTATGATCATATAGTCAAGTCCTGCTCCTCCTTTTTTCTCTGTCTCCTTCCCATGTCTCCCTCTTGGTCTCTTTGTCAGTCTCCTAGTTTCTCTCTCCACCTTTGTTTCTCTTTCTGTAGAAAGATAGGGCGATTCTCATTTTGTATGCACCAATTAAGCAGAAAATTACAGAACTCCAGCATTTCTGGACAAAATGTAATAGGGGTGGGCCGTATGCACGCATGCACACACGCACACACACACACACACACACACACACACACAGAGACAGACCTGGACATCTGAAACAGATTCATCATGTGCATCGGCATACAGTCCGCACACACGCATGGTTACCATGTATAGTTTCTTACATGAGGTATTAAAAGCCTTAGGAACTGTGAATATTTGAAGTGTGTGAGTTTTCAAGAGTGTGCATGCATTTATCAGTGTGTGTATTCATGCCTGTGTGCATCTCCCCTCCTGCCATACTGTAGCGCATCCCACTCCACCTGATGTATTTTTAAATATTAAGGCTGCAGTCTGAAGTATGCAAAACCACATTGACTAGATAAGCCTCAGTCCCGACACACATCCAAGAGTGACAATGAAAGAAGACAAAAAGAACCGCACAGATGGATGGCACACCATTTTGTTGCAATTACAGTATTAGTTTGATATGACAGGAATACAAACAGAGACATGAGTGGGAGTGTCATTGGTTGACAGAACAATGTGTTTTATCTGCAGCTGACCATTGCCATTTGGCCCCTCTGGTGCACAAACACACACACACTCACGTATTACTATATTGACAAATGGGCGGATGGGCTGTCTTGATCCAGTGTTAGAAAAGTTGAAAGCTGGAAAAAGAACTTCAGGAATTGCCCCACCTGGGATTGTGTGGGGGGGAAAAAAATGACAGAGCTTTGCAGAGGTGAAGGCCACGTGGAGAGGAGAAGCTGGACAGGGAAGCTGAGAAAGATTTGTGTGATGAAAGTGAATGAGCCTGGACTGGAGGGAGAGGGTTATACAAGAAAGAGTGAGAGAGCAGAGTCTCTTTCCAAGTAGATAAATAATAAATGTGATGGGGTTGAGTAAGCTATCTTATGGGCACACTCTAATACAACAGGTCAGGGGTCATTGTCGTGATAGCCAAGCCCCAGCTATAATTCCACTTGTTTTGGCAGCTTTTATCTATCCCCCTCGGCTCCTTGCGAAAACTTTATTTATGCTCCGTTTTTAACTCAGAGCCAGGAGAGAAGAGCACAACACTTTGTCATCTCGGTGGGATCGCTGATGATTCAGTCAAAAAACACCAGAGAGGAGGCAGTGCAATAAAATAAACAAGAGAAGAGGGGATGCGGAGAGGGAGACAGACAAGAGGAGAAATAAGGAGAAAAGAGCCTGAGGACGGTTGAAGCGATAGGAGTGGGCAGCACGGAGCCAGATGAGAAGGAGGGAGAAAGATGGTGAAATCTGAAATGAAGTGGGGCCACTCATGCACCATTATCTTTTTTGGCACGTTCTTTGCTGCTCTGTAGCACCAGGTAAAGGCTTTACTTTAACTGCTGTGATTCAGCCTGAGTATATGTCTGAGTGTCTGAGTGTGTGTCTGAGTGTGTGTCTGAGTGTGTGTGTGTGTGTGTGTGTGTGTCTAGGCTTAAACATCCTCTCACATCTACATCTGAAATAGTGTAGTAATAGTTATAACTGTAATTTAAATGTTACATTTAAGGCATTTAACTGATACTCACCTTTAAGATGTTAATTACCTTTTAATAATTACATGTGGGTTTTTGTGTGTGTTAGTACACACACATCAAATCATTTAGTATCTCCCCTTCTCCTTGGCCTTCCTCACACTTATGAATATTCATCATCCCCTATATGCATGCATGATTAAGGAGAGGTTGGAGTCTTGGCACAAATCAGTTTAACATTAAAATATACTGTGAAGGCTGTTTATGTGCGTGCGCTTGATATTGATGTCGTATCAAGCAGGTGTGTGTCAAGATGGTTTCAAGCTACAAGCTCGTTCCTCCCTCCCAACCTTGATCTGCTCTTTCGTTCTAACCACTCCCTTTCTGTGTTTTGTCTTCTATCTCTTATCATACTCTTCTTCCTCTCTCGTGGCGTGTACCATTATGTGTATACTCAGGTGTCATGTTATACAACGTGGATCTACACCCAGACTGCAGGGAGGGAGCAAGAAAAAGCATAACAAATAGAGGGAGAGGTTAGAGAAGCTGTATTTGTTTGTCATTGCACTCATCTTGTCATGTCATACTTTGCATGCACAAGGGGGTGTGTGTGTGCATTTGTTTGTTCTCTACGGGCGTGCGTGTCTTTATCTTCGCGCTTATGTTTCCTCTGCATGTTTTATGTGTTTCACTTTCAAGTCGTAATAAACTCCCTAACCCCCTACAGGCCCCGAGGCTTTGCCCTTTTGGTGTTTGCTTCTCTTTGCTCTCATTTTGTCTGAAACCTGCGCTCTCTTATCATCCCCGCTCACTTTCTCAGCATCGCTCATTCCCCTCCTCGCTCTCCCCGACTCTCTCTCCCCTTGTGAAGTGTACGACCTCTGCAACTTTATTCTGCCCGTCGCTGGGGACATTAGCCAGAGCGGGTCAATGAATATTGATGAGCTCATTCGGAGCGCACTCAGTAAAGGCCAGACACAGAGATCTCTGGATCCCAGGGCTCCATCGGCACTCCCAGTCCGATACACTGACATGACCACATCCCGTGTTTTTCCCCTCTCCCTTCCCCTTCTCTCCCTCTCCTTCTCAGGTCAAGGACTGAGATAATTGCCAAGTCACAGAGAAGATTATCAGGCAGATTTGTTGATGGGGGCAAAAGTTCACTTGTGTTTAACTAACGGCTCATACAAATTCAGGAAGAAACAAAGCATCTTTGACTTAACTCAGAAACAATCTCATGAGTCACATTACCTTGATTAAATTGCCACGTGCAGTGTCGCCTGTGATGCAGATACTTTTAAATAGATGTGGTTTCTCAAGAATAAAAACCTCTCAGTAAGTTATTCTAAGTGTTAACACCTATGCATCTTTATTGTTTTTGTTGTTGTTTTTTGTAACGACATTCCTGCTTCATTGCAAGAAGTCAGGGTTACCCTGATTTTTTAATGCTTGTAATTAAAGTAAGTGTTGACTGCTATGCTGCCCTCCAAAACCAAAACGCAGTAACTACCTATTTTGTCAAAACTGAGCTAAAATCTGACTCTGACTTCTGTTTTATCCTAAAAATAATTATTATGCCATAGAAAGATATATACTTTCTGTGAACATGGCATGTGAAATTTGCAGTAACTACATTATTGATTGATCACACTTGCTACTTTCCCTATTACAGACAGACAGCTACAGCAAGAATGGTATATCAACTGAAAGCTAGCTAGTGAGATAGCCACAGCTAGCCTTAGCTAAAGCTAAAACTAGATTTACTTATTGATTTTTTCCTAACTGTTATGAAAAATTGCCATTATTGACAACTTAGTTAGTCAGTTTGTTATTCCACATAACTAAATGTGGCAGCAGCTAAATGCAGTCATTTGTAAAAAATCCAGCTAAACTCCTGCTAAAGCTAACGTAATTAGCAGTTATGCTACTGATGCTCTAATCAGTAGTTTAACTGCCATCTCAGCTTTTCACTCTAGTAGAATCTATGCAGTTTGGTGTAGTTAATGTACCGTTAAATCATATATTAAAATGTATTAAATTCTAAATTTATTTATTATATTGATTTTAAATAGACACCTAGCAAAACAGAGATACTTTTAATTCCTATGAGCTATGACGTGTAAATAAAGTGTATCTTCTTTTTCTAACAATCTAGTTAAAATAGACAAGAAATCTGAAAGAACGCATTTTGTTTGTTTTAGTTCTGCATTGTCCCCTTGCATTCCCTGAAGATTATCCAAAGATGAAGTGGATTATCTGCATATTGTTATTGTCATTTTGCAGGTTCTATGGCAGTGGTTTTTAGGGTAAAATAATCAGCCTAAAAGGGATAAAATGAATACATTAAAATCTTTCTATCTACATACGTTGTATGTCTGTAAATAAGGAAACCTTGATGAAATATTCACAAAAATTGGTTACTATGTCGGCAGGAGACCTTAGGACAAGTCCCTGGTCTTCTCCCAGAGTGCTGATGGCTTTCGGGCAAGAAATTGATTCCAGGATGAAAAAAGAATTTATCCCGTGGGAATGACAGTCACAACATTTTAACATCAAGTAATTTACAACTAGTCGTGAAAATGTTTATTGTAAAACCTCCAGAAAACAGTCAACTGAAGAATGACTTGGGTGATGGCCATTTTAATTTCCCAAACTGACACCATTAAATGATGAAATTGACTCTGGAGTATTTTCCATGTCATGGTATTTAATTTTAAAAAATGCTATCCTCCATTTATCCTGCTCGTTTGATTGAAAGGTGGGATTGATAGTGCTCGTCATCATGATTGGCAGTGGTAATAAGAGGTGACAAGTGAGAGCGAGAGCGCCGTCAAGACAGACATTGATGGTAACACTGATCATTAACCTGTCTACCACAGTGTTTGGCACAGAGGTGATGATTTGTTCACCACATACTTTAACAGGTCAGTCACAGGGTCAGCTCTCGTCAGCTATGAAGACATTACATGTGTTTTAGGTCTGCATGTGTGTGGCGTGATATAATAACTGGAGTGGAAATCGGGCTTTTGTTGGGTTTATTGTGTTGTACTGCCCATATGGATTTGTGTGTTTCTCTGTGTGTAGTGTCTGTTGACACGTATACCTGCCAGGAGAAGTGGTAATATAAGTGTCCTTTTCCATTACTTAAATGTTCCATATCAATTTCATTCCACTACCGGGTTGTTTTGAAACAGTCAATACTGGAAGACTGATTGAACATTCCCAAAAGCGTCCAGTTTTCATCTAAATGTACTTTCAAATTACATTCATGGCAGTTAAATTGTCTGTTTGAAAAGTTTTGGATTATATAGCATGCGAGAAATAGGCTATTTTTTAGTTGTATAATGTGAGGGCAAAGGTGTGTGCGTGGCTGCATGGATAGCAATGTCTGGTCCACCGCTCCAGACTGAAATATCTCAGCAACCGTGGGATGAATTGCCGTTCAAATTGGTGCAGATATCCGTGGTTCCCAGAGGATGGATGTTAATGACTTTGGTGATCTCCTGACTTTAATCTAGCGCCACCATGTGGCTGATATTTGTGGTTTTGAGTGAAATGTCTTGACGACAATTAGGTCGATTGGCATGATACAGATACAGATACCCATGTTACCCACAGAATTAAGCCTAATTTTTTGGCAATCCCTAGATTTTTCATCTAGCGCCATCATCAGGTCAAAATTTTTATTTGTCTAATACTTTGGTTTATGACCAAATACCTGCAAAAGTAATGACATTCCCTTCAGCCTCAGTTGTTCTTTGTATTGAGTGCTAAATAGCATTTAGCTCAAAGCACCACTGTGCCTAAGTACAGCTTCACAGAGCCGCTAGCTTAGCTGTAGACTCTCCCTACACCTCCTCACTGCCTCAAAAACTCAGTGAGAGAAGATGCTTGACCCCCTAATTCTAGCCACAGGGTGTTTTGTAAGGGCAGACAGAGAGGCTGAGCTGTGACTGTGTACATCTTTCTAAAATGAACCTGAGAGTAATTGATGTTAAAAGTTCAAATGGTAATTAATAAACTTTAAACAAACTTCAACTTGGTGCTTGACCAGCAGCATAACTGATTGTTATGTCTCACAAGTGCTGTGAGTTATTCCTCAGACATCCTCTGCTGATCATGAATGATTGAGCTGTTCTCGTTCAGCGTTTCCAGACTGGAAATATCTCAGGTTTTCTGTTTTTAATCCAACATGTTGTTTTGATTAATTCTAGCAAAGCATACATGCGATATGTGAGCCTGATTGATCAATCACTGTAAACCTCTGAGCTGCGAATGATAGACGGGTTCTCATCTTGACTGTAATCCATTTAGTCACTAGATGACTGTATAAACAATTGCCTCACGCCTTGAATAAATAGCCTTTGCTGCTTGAAATAGTCGCTGTCTGTTTCACTGAGGGTTTCATGTCATTTGGTGGAAAAAAATACATGAAAGTGTCAACAATTAACACTCACACTCTAAACCTTATCTGATTCAAATCCTGGTGGAAGTGTTTGAAGTACCTCTTCAAGTTGAAACTAATGATACTAAACTAATGATAAATACAAATTTGTGTGATCGTTAGTTTCTCTGAAATCTTTGTGTTAAAATTAAGTCAAAATTAATCTGGAAGATTCCTTCATTTGCATGTGAAATGAAGTGTTTGGGTTTTAAACAGCAAATATAACCACTTTCATGTACAGGTAATAAGTTAAACAGCTAATGTTATTTATTAGTCTGTGATGGAAAGTATTCCATCATTCACTGTTGTGGTTATTTATTGCCATCTAGAGTCTGTTAATAAATTGGTCATTATCTTTATTTGTTTTGACTCAACCTCAGACACGGAAAGCACGTCCATCTAATCAGTGCTGGAGGAGGGTTCTCATTACAAGTGGGGTGAGATCTTTCAAGCAGGCCCCTAATTTGCACATACTGACCTACACTTTGATCACAGTTTTCTCATTTAATATCTGAATTGTGTGATGCTCAGTTTCTCAGGGTGTGGACAAAATTAGTGCCTGGACAAAAATAACTCTAAGGGCAGCTGATACACACCTGATATTTATTTTTTATCTGTAAGTCTAACTCTATAACTTCTGTTAAACATATAAGTGAATGTATATAAAAGAAATTGGGTGTTTACTGAACATTTTAAAAGGCACATGCAGTATATTAGTAGCCATTTAAACTTCAGAATCACTCTAAAAAGCAGTATATTTCTGTCAGGCTTGCTTGACTGCCATAAACCACAATAGGCTGTTCGCTATGAAAAGACAACCGTTTACAAACAATCAGCCAGCCAGTTCATCAAGCCATGGTGTGAATCCCGCTGTACTCCAGCGGGATTCACACCGAGCATTCCCCAGAGAAGCCTTTCAGCACCATGGACAGCGCTCATTCACCAACAAGTGACAGTGCTTTATGTGCTTTATGACTCGACCTTGAACATTCATGTTCTATTCTGTAACCTACGCTGTAGTCTTTTAGGTAGGTGTTGACATTAAACTGAAATCCCCAATGAAAAGCATGTTTTAATGGAAGGAAAGACACTATAGTTTCTTTTTTGAAATCCCTTGTTTACCTTTTATTTCTTTAAGGACGTGTGGACTGTTGTTGTTTTTTTGTAGTGCTGTTTTGTAGGCTGACATTTGACTTAGCTAGCCGACCAAGTCCAAGCTGATGTGACACCATTGATCAAATTGAGCAAACAACACATAAAACATGAGCTTGAATCCCCTATGTTCTGTGCATTTTGGCACCATGTCTTTTGCAATAAAAATGGCAACAGCATGTTTGTGGCTCAGGAGGTAGACTCGGCCGTTCCCCACCTCCTCCTACAGTATCTGCATCTCGAAGTGTCCTCGGGCAAAACACTGAACCCCAAGTTGCTCCCGATGCTCAGGCCAGCACCCTGCGTGGAAGCTCGCTGCCATCGGTGTGTGAGTGTGTGCAAGAATGAGCATCAAAAACCTTGTAAAGCACTTTGGATAAAAGCACTATATAATGTAGCCATTTACCATTTACAAGGTAGCAAGCGCTCAAGTCCCCTATAGACCCTAAATATGAACATGTTGGCTCTTTGCTGTTGTTGGCAAACATGCTTATTGTCTGTAAATAGAAATCCCTCAAAGCCTAGTTAGGGGCTTGAATCACTGGATGCACACACTTTATCACTTGAGAAAACATTTAGTGTAAAGCAGGGCATTCTTCCTTCACCCTGTGTGCATCTAAAATTATCCCCAGTATTACCTTCAAGTGTCACCTGTGTGCTGAAAGCAGTTCAAATTTAAAAGACTACAGTAGAGCGCTTTGATGTCAGAATATTTATTTAGTGAGAGTTTATTCCTTCAGGAAAGACGGCGACATATGGAGGAAATTATTTCACAGAGGTTTATTGAAGCTCTCTTTCACTGGCATTTGGCTGATTGTTTTTGATTACGTGTGCACACCTGGGTGCCTGTTTGCATGGCCCTTATTATGTTTTGGTTTGTGGTGTGTGTGTGTGTGTGTGTGTGTGTGTGTGTGTGTGTGTGTGTGTG
>NTHP01000157.1:115360-168026 GCA_003416845.1 Oplegnathus fasciatus
TTTCTTATCATATAACTAAGGATTTATCAGTATGTTACCGAAACAAAGCACGCGTTCATATCAGATTCCTCCTTTCATGTCCTCCTTTTCCCTCTCAGTCTTTACATTATTTAATGCACTGCTTGTCATGTTAATCACATAGGTAACTTCCAGCAGTGCTAGCATGTCAGTGCCTTTTTTTTTAGCCACTTTAAGTTAAGTTGAATGATTTTCCTTACAGCCTCACTAGGGCTTAAAAATGTGGTTTGACTCTCTTCTTGAGACTTATCGCAGCTATGATGAGGCCTCTGCTTTGCATTAACAACTACAACATCCAAAACCAGTTAGAAGGGGCTCTCATGTACTTAGCATCGACTCCTCTCCATGCCAGTAATACTAATAAAATTAATAATTTAAACAAGATCCATCCGTCAACCAAGATCAAATTAACAGATAATGAGTTGTTCTGTGGTTTCCATCTTCTTCTTTTTTTTTTTTACTATGACTGATATGTATTAATAAAATCCATGAAGGTCGTATTGCCTGGGCATCATTGGCATTTGCCGGCCTTGGTGGGAGCTAATCGGGTACTCTGGAGGCATTAGCAAAGGTCTTGAAGACCTCATAAAGGAGCGTGTCAACAAAGTGGCACCTGTCACTGCTGGCAGCTATCCCCTGGTGTTCACACACAGAGAGAGAGAGAGAGAGAGAGCGAGAGAGAAAATACATCATGTAGGTGTTAAATATTAACTGCAGGAGTATTGTGGTCAAACATCTTTCCTCCTCACTTACATGCCAACGTCAGAATTCATTAGATCGTCTGCAGACCTCTTGATAATTCTCCCTGCGCTCATGTCGGCCTCTGATTTGAAGGGAGGTTGATGCTGTTATTCCTATGTGGCAGTTGTATTTATATTATTCATAATGTACATTTTTGTGCAATATGGTGTACACACAGTAGTGGGCTGCTGTGACCCAGTCATTGTCTAACAGGATTACCATCTGGTGACATAGGAATGCAGAGTAATGGATGACAGTCATTTTACATGTTGTTATATTGTTTTGGTTTTAGTCCCAAACACACTCACTGATATATCAGATATTTATATACTTCACATGCTTACTCTTTACCAGTCTATGTTGTTCTCTCTGCATTCACCTCAGGAGACATAGAAGCTCAGCAGAAGACTACACACACAAACACACACACACACACACACACACACATTCATATTCACAGGTCTGTCTCGCTCTCTGTTTCCAGGGCAGAGTCTGAGCGTAACCCCTGGGTGGTGCTGACCTCGGCCCTGCTGACCCGCTGCCAGGGGTCGGAGGTCAAATTAGACCTGGGTCAGCAGGTTGTCACCATGGTGCGATCCCTCTATAACACCAAACACAAGCTTCCTGTACAGGTAAACAGCCAGCGCTCCTTGGATAACTGTACACTGTGACTGCTTGTGTCGTCTTTTCTTTGCAGTGATCTAAAAGTAGATGAAATTAGTGTGAAAGTCCACAAACAGAATTTCACCCTTTTACAATTACTGAACACAATGACTGAATGCTGAATCTGTGAAAAGTAAACGCACAGAGGAAAATAATGTGTCAGTCTCACACAATGCAGCACTGGTGGAATGTAACTAAATACATTTACTGTAAGTAAAGTGATTTTTAGGAACTTGTACTTTACTCGAGTATTTTCATTTCATGCTAATTTGCAGTTTAACATTTATATGGTGCAATATATGGTGCATTGTTTTAGATTAAACTACCCAACAGTGTTTGAAATAGTGATAATTAGCTTCACCTTAATGAGCTACAACAATAATATGCTACTTATGTTCATGCATCTGTAATAATTACCAATAATAGAAATATAAAATGATATAACACCCTGAAAGGGGATGTTCTCCACAATGAATACTTTTTATACTTTTAAGTACATTTTGTTCCTAACACTTCTAAACTTTTAGTAAAAATTTAAAATGCAGGGCTTTTACTTGTAACAGAGTATTTTTACACTGTGGTATTGCTACTTAAATAAAAGATTTGAATACGTCCTCCACCACTGCAACACAGTGAGGATAGTGAAAATTAATATTTTGAAATTAGTAAAAAAAAAAAAAATCCGACCAACACATTTTCGATTCATCCGCTATCACCATTCTTACGGGGCTAAGCTTGTTTGAATTCAGTGTCACTGCAGTGCCACGGTTTTACCCCGTATCTTAATACAGGAATCCAAAGCTATTAAGCGTGTAACCTACAGCTACATGTTAGCATCAGCTCAGTGCTTTTTGCAATGTACTATAGGCACTAGCCGCTCTTTGATATCTGACGGTCCTTAATGCTATTCATGCCCTGCTGAGCACCATGGAAGTGGTAAGCCTAATGCCATTCTGTATGTCTAGCGCCAGCTGACTGTGATATTAGTTTAGTGCTAATGCTATTCAGTGTGAATAGGCTACTGTCTGCCTGGCTGTCTAATATTAGTGTGGGAAGGGGGTGGGAGGTGGAGAAGGAGGCCTTTTACTCAGTTCTGAACAGCTTTAATTTGAATCTGCTGGAATGAAACCGCCAGAGCATGGGGGAGTCAGATTGCATTGTGATATCCATATATTACTGGATAGGACTGCAACAGGGCTGTGTGTCTGTGTTTGTGTGTAGACCTTTTTAAAAGTATTATGTTCCTGCGTGTCTGTACAGTATATGCACATCGATTAACCTTCACTGTTACTCGCCTACTCTCTCCCCTCCTTCTCCTCCTCTCCTTTTGTATTCTCCTTTGCTCTCTTTTACTATTACCTTTCCTTGTTTTCATCCCACTTTTGCTTTTATATATCCCTCTCCTCCTTTCATCCATTCATCCACATATCTATTCATTCATCTCTCCCTCTCTCTTCTTCTCCAGTGTATCAGACACGTATCCACCCTGCTTCTCCAAAACCAGCTGAGCCTCCAGCAGCCTGCACTCAAACTGATGGCTGAGAGTGGTGACGAGCAACTGCTGCAGCTGACTCTGGATCAGATCAGCAGCATGACCACAGTAAGTGTCATTGTAACTGCCTGCATGGTCCATATTCAAATGCAGACCAAGCAGAGTCCTTAGTTTGAATGCAGACATTGCACACCGTTTTTAATTATCAATTATTTTGTCTCTAAAACTTGAAAATACAGTGAAAAAATGCACTTCACAACTTCCCAAAGCTCAAGGTGATGTCTTCAGATTTCCTCTTGTCCAACCAACAGTCAAAACCCAAATGTTTTTAGTTTACAGTGATATACAGTGCATGGCAGGAAATCCTCATATTTGAGAAGCTGGAGCTAGAAAAAGTTCAAAGGCATTTTTACTTGATAAATGGCTTAAACGATGGAACTGATTATGAAAAATTGTCATCAAGTAATTTTCTGTTAATCAAATAATCCAGTGGTTCCCGACCTGTTTGTCTTGGAGCCCTTTTAAAATGAAGTAATGTCAACTTGTGACCCCTCATCAGTCTTGTTGTGCTGTGAGTTATAGTTAAGCAACAAGCCCCAAGAGGGCCTGGTTTACAGTGATTTTTGAACAGCTAAGAGGCGTTGTTTGGCACAATGCAGAGCTGAGTTATATTATAAGAAAACAGACATAATTTTGTTTTCTCATTAGTTTAATCATCTGGTGACTCCCCCTCTCAACTCCTCTCAACTCCACTGCATCAATCAATCCCCTAGTCGTTTCAGAGATAATGCACTCCGGCTGTACATCATTTGATTTATTAACACATTAATGCCTATTTTCAGTCAGATTTCAGTCATCATCATTTCTTTTGTTTGTGTATTAAAAGCAATAACATAATGTTCTACCAGGCCTCAGAGACTGCACACTATATACTGTATTAAAAAAGTGTTAGACGGCATAGAGAAGGTGGGATACGATAATTCTATTCCTAGCTAAAAATTATGTTCTGAATGAAGTTCTCCAAAAGAATCTCAACATTCAAATAAGCCAGCATTCATCCACTTGCTAACTGTCCTCTTGTTTTGGAAAGCCACAAGATAAGAGAGTAATAGTTTAAGACTGTGTGGGCCGCTCTCCACGGTTTCCTGATCAGATAAGCAATTGTCGCAAAGTAGGCCTCTCAGACCCAGCAGACCCTCTCTTTGTTCCTGGATCAGATAAGAGAAAGCCTCTCTATTAAGTGACAGAGCCCCTATTAAATGAAACGTTAAAGCTCCTGTATCGGTATACCTGAGCAACACGCTGCTTTTATCCCGCAGAGAAAAGAGAGCAGGGGCAAGGGAGGCGGGGTGTTAAAGGGGGTAAGACAAAAGATATGTGATTTAGATGTGGGAAGATTAAATCAAATGGAGGGGGAATGAGTGTTGAGAGAGATAAACAGGATGAGAAGGAGAATTAAAAAGACTGAGCAAATGTATGAAAATGTAAAGTTAGACAGACCGAGACGGAGGTAGAGTGGACAGAGCAGGGTCCACAGCCTGACTGAAGAGAGGATGGGAGGAAAGACAGAAGAGATAAATCAGGGAGAGTTAGAGAGGAGGGTGTATGAATGGAGTAAGACAGGTGGTGTGTCACACCGCTTTGAGAAATAATCTCGCCCCTGCCACCTAAGAGCTGAATGAACAGGGGCATGTTCGAGGCAGCACAGAACAGTGTTCATCTGCCGATAACATCAGTAGAGACAAAGAGAAGTCGTCTTACATCTAATACATCTGATAATGTGTTGGCTTGCTGCTCACTGTGCTCTGGAGTTGTATGCATGTGGGTGTTTGTTTGTCTGTGTGTGTCTGTATGCATCTCTTCTCTTTCTCTTAATATGGATTGCCACATCATGGCCAATACACAGTCTTGCTGTCAAGAGTTTTATGAAGTATTTCCAATGAAAATTTCAGAGACAGATGTCTGAAAACCTAGACAAATTAAAAAAAAACTACCTCCCTGGTTTGATATCATCAGTGGTTGGAAAATGTTTTTTTGTAATTTGGGTGAACTGACCCTTTAACGTGATTGAGGAGCTGACTGCTTTTCTTCTAAATACAAGAGCACAACACTGAGGCCTTTTATCAGATCTACAAATAGCCGGGACTTGTCAGCAGCTAGCCATTAGCAGATGTGTCGATCTTATCAAGGGAAGATCAGAAATAATTGATTTTAGTTCAGCTTGGTCGATCAGAAATTCAGGTGAGTGTACTGAGGAAGCTTAACTGTTAATTGACTGTTCATATTAAAATACTTAAAGTGTTTCTTTGGGGTTTGCTCTTTTGTCACAGTTTGCTTCACTCCGACGTACCAGACAAAATTACTTAATCGTAGAAAACCATGTGGAAGGTTTCTTAAGTGTCACTCTTCATTTATTCATCTCCCTTTTCATGTCTAAATTAACAACGCTGTGGTTGATTTTTGCCACGATGCACCATATATTTATCAACTCTCTTGATTAAATACATGAAAATAACATGCCACTCTGAGTGATTGGCAGGCCTTATCTTCAAGCACTGCCCCACCGGTGTGTGTTCCCTGGCACTCCGCTCTGTATCTGATGTCATAGATTACTGTGCACATTGTTTTCCCCAGAATCAACACATATTTTTGTTTTCGTCATAAAAGAGATGCCCCTGAGATCACAATAAAAAAAAAGATTAATTCAGGAGATTAGTTTTTAATTAAAATTGTGCTATAGAAAACCACTTGACACAAGAAGTAAATGAAAAAAAGTAATTTATTTGGCTGTGGTGTGAGATATGTGTTAATTTTGCTTCACATTTCCTGTGTCTTGCTTCGCTGCAGAGGGAGACCACAGTGGGCGTAGTAAAACAGAAGGAGGGAGGAAAGAAAGAAAGAAAGTGGGAGTGGAGTATATGAATTGAAAGGGAGACAAAGAAGTAGAGAGAGCAGGTAATGAAGAAGAGGTTGTATTGTTCTTAATGATGCAGGAAAATACTGTGCATGCGTCCAGGCTTTTATTTCTTTTCACTGGGAGCAGAAACACATGTGGCCTCTCCTCTCCCTTTTCCCACTTTCACTTCCTTCCTCAAACTCTCTCCTTCCCATCATTTCTTCCTTTTCTTCTCCCTCCTTTTCCGCTCTGCTCTTCCTAGTGAAGATGTATGGACCATGGAGGAGCAGAGGGGAGCAGTGGAGCAGGAGCCCGGGGTTAACACCAGCCTGACTAATGGAAGACAGAGATAAGGGGCTGATAAGAGCTGCCCTGCCAAAATGAATGAGCTGTCAGTGCAACGTACTGCATATATAGATACGGCACACAGATACGCAGCTGCAGTCCACACCGAAGTTGGCTGCAACAAAGTGTTTTAGCAGTCCTTGTGTCTTTTCACCTTCCTTTAGTCTTTAGGCTCTTCTGCTCACTTTTTCTTTCCTTCCATCAGAAATGATTTTAAATGTTCATTAAGCCCCATCTCCCTTAGTTGCTGTTGCTACGCCTGTCAGGCTTCCAGTTCCTGCGAGTTTACAAATGATTCAGTAATTAGCCCTTCCTAAGTCTTGCCCCTTTTCGCTCTGTGATCCAATAACAGTTGAGTAAGCTTGGTACCCGGATGAACCTCGGTCAACTTTCCCCTTTCCTACGTACTTACGTACTTCTGTTCAAAGGTAACATTACTATGTAAAGCTACATTACATTGGTGTCACAGTCTTCATGTACGCATTGCATTGTATTTATTCACATCTTGAGTTAACATATAGCTAACGTTACAAGACGAGTTAGCCTAATGTCAGATCACCAACGTCAGCCAGGTTTGCTAAGGACCAGAAGGGAAAAGGGGACACATACCCGGCAGTGCAGGAGCAATGTTGACTGATAGTCTTGTCATCCTCTGTTGAGACTTTGCCTCCGTTCGCGTCGTTTTGCCTTGTTCATGAAAGTTAACATTCACATACTGTAGTCCTTGCTGTCGGCTTCTTGAAGCTATATTGCCTGCCCAGGAAATCACACACTGCGGCACCCGGTTAAACGGAACCAACCTAGCAACAGTAACTAAGGGGGACGGGACTTTTGTTTGATTTAGACACTTTCAAATCCAGTAAAGAGCAGGACAGAACTGCTAGCATTAGCCTAAACTTTGATAGCATCCAGACAGCAGGCAAATACTACACAGTGGATGTGCTAGTCGTGGATGGGGCTTTTTTAACATAACTTGTAACCCCGCAAACTAATGTAGTTAGTCAATGATATGCTAACCCCTGGCCTTGGAAGCAAAGCTAGAGGACTACTGTAGGTAGTAAGCTAGTTAGCCGGACATGCTAACAATTGGAGCTCACGTTAGAGCAGATGAACACACTGAGCATCTCTATTACTACACCCTTACTATGGCATATGGAGAAAGCCACAGTTCAACAGACCTGCCATGCTATGGCCTCTCCTAAGGATCACATACACATTGTCCATCTGCCCTGAGGAGTGAAGACAGGTGTCTGTGTGTGTATGATTGTGTGACTGAGTGATTATGTGTCTAATTGCGTTGTTTAACTGGGCTTGTTTACAGCTTTTGTGCCATATTGGACCCGCTAATCTAGCTGTGTTTGCTTGCAACTCAGTGCGTTGATCCCTGATTTGCTCGCTGCGTGCGTGTGTGTTTGTGTTTGCTCATGTGCGTCACGGCCCACTTTTATTTATTTATTTATTTTTTGGCTTCACCGCCTCTTCTTCTGTCACTTTCAATCATGTCGCGCTGTAAGCAAGGACTGTTTGGTGTTGTGTGTGAGTGTGTGCACGCTCAGTTTGGTGCGCCACTAAAGCCTAGGGACAGCTAGAATGGAGGGATGGGAAGCAGAGCCCTGAGGGAAGGAGGGAAGGAGATAGTTGTGTGTTGTCTGGCATTCCAAAGAAGCTTTATGATTTAAATGATAAAAGAAGGCTTGGCCATGCATTATGTATTAGGCATTGTACGTGTACGGTAATTCCAATTAAGCTCTCAGCCGGGTTTAGCTCAGGGAGAGAGAGGGCGGAGGAGGACGTGTACAGGAAATGAGAGACGTGCAGAGCAAGAATAGAAAACAGGGGTGTGAAAAATTGACCAGACCAATCAGCCAACATTTAGCGGCCACTGAAAACACACAGGAAAGACAACCTTGGCTGTCTTTCACAGGGCGAGACAGCAAGAAATGAGAAGGTAATAACAAGAGCGAGAGGGGGGTTGAACATCTTATGGCTGCAGTTTGATGTGTCAGTTCTCTTGTCACGCTGAGTGTTTGTTCACTCACTCATGGCGCATGCCAGCTGCGAGTGCGAGCACACACACACACACGAGACAGAAGATGCCTCTTGTTTTCGCTTCTCTGAAGAGGCAGACAAAGTGTTGTTTGAACCTTTAGAGAAGATTTGGAGGGGCTTTTAACCTGACACACACGCAGACACACCTGTGCACAAAAATACATACACCGCAGGACAGGTTTTCATGTTCTCCAAGCTGTTGACCTTTGAAAAAGAAAGGAAGGCATGATGGATGTATTCCCTCTTCAATCAGATTCTATTTACGATGGAGTGTTTGTAAAGGCGAGGCCTGGACAGATCTGGAGAAACTCAAAAACTCAGAGAGAAAGAGAGAGAGGGGTGAGGAGGGAGGACTAATGGATGGATATACAGGTGTGTGAGAGGCACAGCAGACTGAATTGTTAGCTGTAGGGTGGTGCACTTTGGCTGCAAATGTCATATTTAAATCATGATATGGCAAATGTAGCAAAAACACATTTAAAACGATCAAATTGGCCTTACCAATTATAATTATATGAGACCAAACTCATGAAGAGTTTGGTCTCATATAATTATAATTATAATTGGTAAGGCCAATACAAAACTTTAATAACTAATTTTTCTGTTTGTCACACTTATTGGCTTTCTTCCTGAGAGTTGGATGAGAAGATCGATACCACTCGCGTCTGTACGCTAAATATGAAGCTGGTGCCAGCAGGCGGTTAGCTTAGCTTAGCATAAAGACTGGAAGCAGCAGGAAACGGCTAGCCTGTATCTGTATGCCAAGATAAGCTAATTGTCTCCTGGCTGTAGCTGCATATTTAATGGACGGATATGAAAGTGGTATTGATCTTCTTGTCTAACTCTCTACAAGAAGGTAATTAAGTGTGTTTCCCAAAACTTCAAATTATTCCTCTAATTACAGTTTGCTTGGAATCATTAATTTTGACAACAGAAATTTGCAGAACGATATTGTGGTATGATCGTATCGTCATGATATGACCCCACTGAAAGTTGATAAATGAAAATACTGAATTGCCACCCATCCCTACCAAGCTTTCTTGAAGTTTCACAGTATTAAGAATAACAGGAAGTATCTTCCTAGAGTAACTGTATTTCTCAGTAGCTGCAGAGGCTTTAGATTCAAGACAGTATGTATAGGTAGTGATCATCTGATCATATACTGCATACTTACAGTAGGTGTGAACTCTGGACGAACAGCAGTTCCCGAAATGTGACAGAGCTGTTCGTGTTGTAAAAAGGACATAAAGTTATCTGCTCCGCTCTGATATCAAGATTCCCCTCCATCCCTCCATCTCTCAGCTGCTCCTTCACATCTATTTTCAGCTCGACTGTCAATCCGACTGACTCTAAGACTCAAATCTGCTGTTTCTCTTGACACCGTCAAACAGTAATAGCCTGGGAGGTGTATGTGTGTGTGTGTGTGTGTGTGTGTGTGTGTGTGTGTGTGTGTGTGTCAGTGAGCATAGAGGACCAGGCCTGATGTTCTGTGCTTTTCTCTCTTCCATAATGGACCAGGAAACACAGGAAAGACAGAATTTGTATTAAGTATATCGTGTTTCCTCTTCCTTATTTGGTCATAGCACAATCTTTACCCTCTAAATCTGTACACATCCCGTGTAGCCCAAACTCACTGGACTTGATAATATATGCGTGTGTTGTTACTTTCTGAGCCGGCCTCCTCTGCAGTGCCCCGCAGGTGAGATATTTGAAGCATCCACAGCACTGGGGACCTGCATTTCCCCTTCCTGATGGCTGATACAGTCACACATTTAAATCAGAGTGACATAAATATTCTGCTTCCTATTTGTGGATGCCACCTGGTAGAGCTTTCAGACCAGTGGTCTCCATGTACAGTATGTGGCAGGCAGAGTGTATTCTGTAGGCGTGAGCCCTCATTATGCCGCAGAAGGTGATTTCAGTGATTAGCACATCTTCAGGTCAAATCAAGTTAAATCTATTTGTAGAGCCTTTAATCACACTAATAGCCTCAAAGGACACCACAAGGCCACATTTAACAAAGTAAAAATATTGAAGAATGATTCCAGTTTAGTACATTTTTGGTGTCATTTGTAGCCATGCCAGCGGCGTGGGCATGGCGGGCGGTCTGTTGGTCCACCACTTTGGTTCAAACTGAAATATCTCAACAACTCTTGGATGGATTACAATGAAAATTGGTACAGACATTCATGCCTCCCTCAGGATGAATTGTTTTAGCTTAAGTGATTCTTTTCATTTGTCCAGTACTTTGATTTATGGCCAAATACCTCCGAACTATTGACATGCCCATCAGCCTCAGCTGCACTTTACTTTGTTTAGTGCTTATTAGCAAACGTTATCATGCTAACACGCTAAGCTTAGCATCTTAGAACAGGCTCTCAAAGCTGCTGTCATGGCTATAGACTCTTAATCTTGTGATAGTTTTGACCATCATCTCTATGGGTGTTAATAAGATTGCATTAAACAATTTAGTAGCTGAGATCTGGTAATGTGGTGATGTTGGTGAAAGGAAGTCCGACAGTTCAATAAACACAAAACGGTCAGATGGTATGACTTGTTTTAAGCAAATCCCCAGGTTTGCCAAACTTATTTGTAAGTAGGGCTGCAACCATCAATTATTTTAATTATCGATTCATCTGCTGATAATTTTCACGATTAATCGTTTGGTCTTGTTTTAAACAACCAACCAACTGTCTGTTGTAAACATCCAAATGTGACCTGCTGTAGTTGCTGTAGCTGTGCGCCCAATTTTCCTGTGCACTGAGGGATTTTTACTGACCTTACAATGTTATCATAACCGATAGGAGCGATGGCCTAAACTTTGAAAACAAGACCCAAGTTGCAAGAAACCAATTATCCTTTTAAAAAACGATGATGGAAAAGTCTTGGGTTGGTGAAAACTGAACACACACAGTTCCTGACAGCACATGTTTGGACACTGGAGATGAACTATTTGATCATATTTTGTCCATACTTCTGAGAAATGTACATAGCTTGATCCTTTATCCGTAAAGTTTGAAATCATCTTTGGAAGATATTGAGCTTCAAAATAGGTCAATGTTCAGTGCAACTGCAGAAATCCCATGTAGAACATTTGTTCTGGGCCTCTGTTGAGGCTCCAAAATCAAAAGTTTGAAGCTGAAGTGTTAAGTTGTTTTGAAGTGCCTCTCCTTGGTTCTAGTGTGCAGTCAGCCCTTGAAAACAGTTGGTGCACTTAAAAATGTATGTATCTGATGCTTTCAGTGCATGTCTGCCTTTCTCCTCTCCAGCTCTCACCCTCCATCCTTCTCCATCATACATTTTCCACACTCCGCACAAGCCCTCCCTTCTCTCTTGTCTTCCTGTCCCTTAACTCTCATTATTACCAGATGACCTCCTCATCCACCTCTGTCTCAAGATTCAAAGATGTCTCCGTCTGTCTCCTCTCTCTGGCTCTCCTCCCTCCACTGGCTTGTCATGATTCATCTGGTCCTGTCTCTTAGTGGAAGGGATAAATTAAATTATTAGTCATGCATGACATACTGTATCTCTATAACTGTTATATGTCAAATCTCCGTTTCCCTTTGGTACCAAAGCAACCATGAACTCGTATTGTATTTAAATGGTAAATGCATCCAACCCCAGAATACTTTGACAGAAACTATGAATCTTGGGACACAGTGACAATGTTCTATTTCAGATCTGAACTATAAAGTAAAACTTACTTTATGTGCAAAATATGATTCCACAAGGGGACAGTGTCATTGTCAAAGACAACAGTTGAACTTCTCTCAGCTCTCGCGTGAGACGTTCAGATTCACTAATATCCGCCATCACATGAGTGAAGGGATCCCTTTTAAAAGTTTTATGTTTTTAAGGATGAATAGTCCTTTAAGGAGAGAAAAATGGAGCGAGGCCGACACAGAGATGAGATATTCTAGAGGTGAGGGAGAGAAATTCATCCGGGTCTGCTCCCCTTCTCTACTACAGAATAGAAGACATGAGCTCCACATTTATAATTGATCTGCCTCAGCTCCAGAAATACCCTGACAGGGGCTCGATGTTGTCTGTGTATGTGTGTGTGCGCGCATATGCGTGTATAGTTGTGCAAGTGCAAGCTTAATAATAGAGACAAACAGGTGAGAGGATGCAGAGGAGAAGGGCTGAGTCACACAGAGAGAGGCAGAGAGACGGCCTTTCAACCCCCAGCACTCAGCCTTGCTTCTCCATGGCCTGTAAAGCACTCACAGCAGCCCCAACGGCTATTAGCTGTTTGAATTTGCATGGAATTCATTGATGTAACGAGGCGGAAGATAGGATTAAAATATTACGTAAAAGGTCTGTTTATGGCTGTGCGAACATGTGTTCAGAATTGTTTTGGTAACTGAGAATGTTCCCCTCAAAGCTGCAAAGAACTGCAGAAGAAGAGGAGAAAGGTGTGTGTGTGTGTGTGTGTGTGTGTGTGTGTGTGTGTGCGTGCGTGCGTGCGTGCGTGCGTGCGTGCGTGCATGTCATGGGACTGGTGGTCAGCCACACGGTCAACACAGGATTTGACTACTCTGACCTCATCAGGTTTCTTCAAGCGTGTAACATTGTAATCACACACAGCCTCGAAATCCTGCTGCTGCAGCAGGAAGCTATACCTCTTGTTTCTACAGACCGCTGTGGCTGGTAAATCTCCAAAGTTAGCAGCCACTTTCAGTGTTTTATCAGCCAGTGGGTGTTTAGAGTAGAATAGGTCTGCTGAATGATAGCTGGTTACCTGGCAGACAGACTGGTTGCACATAAGCCAAGATTCTGGCTATTACTCTTGGCGTGTATTCACAGGGATGAGAGAAAAAATGCAATCACACTTCAAAAAGGAAACTTAGTTTCTCCTGTCTCTATCACCACATGTGTGTTTACACTTTCTCCCTCCTGTCTTTTTCCTCCAGGAGACCGCTTCCTCCTGCGATGTCGAGCTCCTCTCGTTGCTCCTGGACGCGGGGCTCCTGGTGGGCTGCGTCTCCTCAGCCCTGTACCCCCTGCTCAGCTCCCACATGCTGTCCCACCAGCGGGAGGGAGGCTGGGACGTAGAAAAAGCCGCTGCCGAGCTGCTGGCGGCAGGCCACGGGCCCGAGGCGGGCTCCCTGCTGCTGGCTCACCGCGGAACCCACCAGGCCCAGTTCACCTTCAACTCTGCCTTGGCCGTTCTCAGGAAGTGGCTGTGAGGGTGAGGAGGGGTTGGAAAAACCTGTGAGGGATAGAGCACGACGGGGAGGCGGTTTGGACCGCAGCCACAGACTGCGGTGATAAAGCAGATTTAAGGAAGGAGAGCGGGAAGATGTTGAGAGAGGAGAGGAATTAGATTGGATTGAGATCTGAAGAAATTAGCGTGAGGTGAGGACAGAGGCGATATCAGGCTGTACCGCTGCATTTTGTTCTGTAATTGGGTTTCGGGTTCATCAACTGAAGACACGTCAACAGCAGCTGCAGTGTCTGCCTTAAGGTATAAGAGCGGATACCTTTAATACTGAAACATCTGCTCAATTAGAAACACACACATTCGCATAAATACACAAACACAATCTCTGCTGTCTCTCAGTCATGAATGAATGTTCAGACTGGGGGCTGATCAGAAAATACACTTGCTGCTTGCATTTATTTGTGTGTGGTTGTGTACTGTGTCCTATTGTGTGATAAAGTAATTGAGCAGTAGCCGGGAAGCAGTGGGTGGATATTAGCCTATTGTTCCGTGACAGGTTTGCCTCTTTGACGTCCCACCGTTAAACACCCTGCCTCTGCTCCATTGTTTTCCCCCTAATAATGTCTAATTAATTCCTTCCAAACAAATTAGCCCCGCAGCTGCCCCGCAGCTGTGTGTACGCGCGCCTGTGTTTGCACAAATACTGTATACGAAGCACCCAGCGATATCATGTCGCGCTAATGATGATGAGGAATAAACGTCTATGTGCGTGTTTACGCACACAGTGATGCTGTCAGCATGGTTTGTTTCACTTTGTCAAATACAGGTTTTATTCTGTCCCACCTTTCAGATCTGAAATAAAGAAAAATGTATTGACATGAGAATGAGTCTTTGTGTTTTCTGTATTTCTTTCTTTGCAATCTTTTCAATAGACGACTGTGAGTCTTTGGGGTGTGGAGAAAAGATTTTTCAAAGTCGACCCTGTTAACATTTCGGGAAGTTTTACTTTTCTTTCTAATTAATGGGTTTTATAAAGATTTGTGTTCAATCTCATAATGAATGCACTCAAAACATTTGCATTATAATTACAGCATTTCCACATTGTTCAAAGATAATTACGGCCCTCTGACCCAAACATCCAGCATGTATTTTTGCGTGCCCTCAAATGCACTTTGTGTTTTGTTACACAATCATTTCAAAGCAACTTTATAAAGTGTTTTCACTGGTCAGCATGCACGACCAAGTGCTTTCACCTTTGCCCCGAATTGGCTGTGATCAAAAGCATTTGTAATCTTTTTTCTACTGATAATTGCAGACGGGGAAAAAAATTTTTTTTCAGAAGTTGGTTGCAGGGCAAAGAATGAAAAAGTGTCTAATTTATCTCGTTTGTCAAAGTGTTGGAAGTGTGATTTTTAGGCTGTGTGTTCAAAATGAAACTAATGATGTGGTGCTGACTGCAGTTCCCGAGAGCAGCCAGTTTTGTTTTGTATGTGCACTAAAAAATAAACCTGCCCTATCAAAGTAAAACATCACAATGATGAACAGTAGGGGGGAATAAAGGGTTTGGATGGTGATTAGGCAAGAAATATTTTATTTTCAACATTTTTTCAAAACATTTTTAGTACATTGAGTTACTAATGAGACAGCTATAACCTTAATATAATCACTGTGGTCACTGACATTAAAGGCCTTGAAACCCTCTTTTCTCTCTTTTCCTGCATGAACATTATCTTTGCTATTCTCACTGGTTTGAAGTGGACAAGGCCCTGTTGGAAAAAGCTGATGTCATGTACTTCCATGTAACAATCAGTATTAGAAACAAAATGTGATGACAGTTGTCGGGTTGTTTTCTTGTGTTGCCAGGCCACCGTTGATCAAATGTGATCGAGCCACACCCACACAGTCCGGATTAAGCAGATTTGCTTGTTTTGTTTTGGTGGAAAACTCTTAATTACAATGTTTAGATTGTTGCTTATTTAGTCATACATGTTTAATATTATAGAGAAATAATACTAATACTTTAAGCCACTGAAAACTTGGGATCAAATCTGCAGAATTTCTGTATTATATTAATTATTGATGGGTAAACAAGCACCAATCAAAGTTAAAGTTTTGAAAAAAACACCCATAGTTGTAATTTATTAAGAGATTACATTAAAAAAAACTCACCAGGACTGTGTGGGTGTAGTTTGATCATATTTGGTTGACAATGGCCTTGCAAAATGATCAAAAAAGCTCCCAACTGTCATCGCTTTTTGATTAAAATGTAGCTAAACTCTGATTGGTGCACAGAAGTATGTGACATCACCATTTTCCAACTGAGCCCCACCCACTTGAAACCAGTGAGAAGAGCAGCCAAAAACAAAAAATCCAGAAAATCTCTCAAGGAAATAATCAAAATTGTTCTAACTCCGACAGAAAATGTTGTGTTCATGTAGAACTCCATTGCTCAGAGTAAAAAACTGACTGGGCCTTTAAGATTTGAAACCAAGTTTTCAGGGGCTTTAAAAATACTGCACTCATGTCTGCAATGTGCTTGAGTTAATCATCCAGATGCAGCTTGTTGAAAACTAGCTGTAACTGTTTTTGATGGCTACCTTATGGAATTGTGGCACCAGTGGCTTCAAGGCCCATTTAAATCTGTTCAGGCACTAATAAGCAGATCATGTTTCCATATTTGCTCGTTAACGTTCTCCTGCTGTACTTAATCCTTTAATTTAATGAATAAACTTCATAATGACTTCAGAATGGCTTTTCTGTAAAGACTCTGCTTTTTCTGCTGCATCCAAAGACTAAATAAACTCAGTTCCTTTTAATTCCCCCATGCTTAAGTTTAATATATTTTGTTTGAGACCCTCTTATCTTTTTGCGCCATGAGTGCACAGTGGTATTTGCCTGCCTAACCCCTCAGTCATTTGCAATACTTGTAGGCCAGCTAACATAAGAATATACATTTTTTCCAATATCGTGAAATATTCGACAGTAATTCACTTTGGCAGGCAACATTTAAAACAGCTGCCGGAGTAGGGAAGCTCGTGTCAGGCCAGAAATTGAATAAAGGGCCGTGGCTCAGAGGTATTTATCCTGACAGCAATATTGCTGTGTTTCAGGCCCATATATAAGAGATGGGGATGGTGTGGGTGGGTGGTCCATATATCAAACAAGAGAGTAATGAATTTCCCACCTGTGGAGGGGTAGAGGAAAATGAGACAATGCTTCTGTCAGTGATGGCATACAGGAAAATACAGCCAGAGACAAAGCCATCAGATGGGCTTTTTGCAGGCCTGGCTGCGTTAAGGAAGTGTCAACATTACACCATAAGAGGGAATAATACTGTAGAGAGGGTCAGTTTCATAGCCTTCCACTCCTTCACTCATGGCTCTGCCATTTAGTGCTATTCTAAGCTGGTGTCAGACATTGATAGTTATAAAGATGACTGGGCTTTGCAGTCTTAAGAAAATACACTGATGCTCATTCCCTTGTGTCAGACATGTTCTCTCAACCCTGCAAAATGAATTAAATTGGTCTCAGATAGTAATCGACCCAGGTTTGTTCTTACCCTTGAGCTACAGTGGGAGTCCGTTTTTAGTCCTGGCCAGCATGAAATCAACTCTTTGTGCTAAACTAACAAGATTATACGAAGCCCTGTTGTAATCAGTCTGAGCTGTAAAATCCTGCAGTCATCAGGTTGATCGAATCAGCGCCAGCAGGCTCAGACCTTTGGCTTTTAACACTGCAACAAAGTGGTATATCTCGGATAATGTTAAGCAAAAACTACTGCACCGGGCTAACATTCATCTAAAAGTACTCGACCAGTAATTATACATCTGTGTGAAAGAGAGCAGCACTGAGAGCAGTCATTTAGGTAAATCAAAAGAATGAACGTATGTAGTAATCTCTGAAGTAGGAGAGGGGAAGCTGGTAGAAGATTAAGACAGAATATTATTAACATATTGATAAACCGAAAGAGGAGAGAGATGAAAATAGCTAAAAAAAGAAAGGCGAGGGGACAAGGGAAATGAGGAACAAGTGGATTAACACTGCAGTATTTTTTTGGCACCATACTTTGACCCATCTTGATTAGCAGAGTTGACCCCCATAAACCCCTGGGGCCTCTGGTGCGTGTTTGCTTAAAATACTCACACACACACACACTGACACCTGAAATGCCAAACAGCCTCTCAGTCATGTCCGCACAGCGCTTGCATCTTATTTCTCAGCAGCCTCTCAGCAAGGACAATAAAATGTAAAAGGTTTTTTACCTTAAACTTTTTCTGTTTCTCATATTTCTGTATTTATACTTTTTTTTTTTGAAGCAGCTATAATCAATATTTTTATATTAACGATGGATCAAATGACTGTATGTAATGTAAAGGGAGTCTGTCGAAATGATGAACCCACAGAGAATGATCACCTGACTCTGCAGCTAGCCTCTCAGCTCTTTGTTTTGGTTTTCTGGGCCGCAACTTTACTGTTTTGATTCACTCTAACCACTCTCATAGCCGTTTGTAATGTTTTTACCCACAGCATGCAGCTGTTTTCAACAGAAAAGCTGTAAATACTTACTGTACGCTACCTGCCCAGCACCTAACGGCAGACAGCCAAAGTTAGCAACTAGCTGGTGAAGAAAGTGGAGGAATTGGTGGAGACCATAGACTGTATATAAAGATGGACGACGCATCTCCACTTCCTCCCACTGTACAAAAGTGAAGCCAAAATATCCCGGATAGGGCGCTGCCATCTTGCGCTGGTGATGTCATTTGGAGCCAGAGTCTGCGCAGCAGTGATCAGGGAAGGAGCCGCGGTATCGAGGTCCCGCCCATACACCTGCCCGACTCGATCAGTAATCAATAATTAGAAACTGCTAACTAACGATCACCTGCTAAAGTTAAAGTTACATCTCCTCTCGACGTTCCTACCGACGTACAATTCCCGAAAAGACGTCTGCAGGTGCCTCCGCGACTATTTCACTGTGATTGACAGCTGTCAATCATGACATTTCACCCCGTTTTTATAGCGTCAAATAACTAATTAAAACCAAATTTATCAGAAAAACGAACACTTGAACAAACATCAGCGTGATAAGAACTACCTAAAATGACAGAAACCATCTTTGGGAAAAATTTATTTGGAGTGTACTTTGATTTTTTAGTTTGGCTCATGTCCCATCTGCTAACATGGAGGGGGCGGGACTTATGAACTATACTGGAACCAGCCACCAGGGGGCGATCAAGACGTCCATCTTTATATACAGTCTATGGTGGAGACAATAACAAAGCTATAAGGAGAGAGAATATTTGCCATGTGGCCTGAAACTCGACTAATGCTAATGTGTCTGTTGAATGTGTAAACTGTTTGCTAACGTGTTCACCATATCAACTTTTTAAGGTGATAATATGTCAATGCTGCCCCCAGGTAGCCAAAAAAATCTGTTATTGCAGCTTTAACAAAGCAGATTTCGCCATGACATAGGTAAACCAATCATCTTGTTGCTGTGAGAATTTAAAAACTGTTTCTTTCTATGCTGTTATCAGCTGTCATTTCTGTGTCTGACTGACCCACCTCCACACATCCAGTTGGGTAATGGGTCCCTCCAGTGAGCTCATCAGGAATCCAGATCCATCCCGATTTCCAGCCATGCTCAATGTTCTTCAGATCTTCACCTCCACCAGTGTCAAGTACGTTCTCATACAGCTCCTGGTGTTGATTTCCCAATAATGTCTAATCACCAAAGATAATTTCAGTTATTCTCTCCCGATTGAAGTCTTGTAAGTAAAAATGGATCTGGTGCATTTTTTCAAAAATGTTCTTTAGATGTGTAACCGGTACATTTTTGTGTGTTCAAATACATGTGAGAGTTTGAAAAGAATTTTGCCAAACATTCCTTTGAAATAGCCTTGCCTACTTTCATTATGAGCCCTAACACCCTGTAAATCTCTTCTGAATATTAAAGCCACCGTTATGGGTTTTTTTTCTGAAGAAACTCCATCAAGTCTCACATAATATTCATGCTTTTAAGAACTCCTAAAAAGTTGATGCTGACAAAGCCATGCTGAGGATTAAAGGGCTCCTGTCTGTTTGGATCTCAGCCTTCAAGTTCCCTTTCAGCTTGCACCACCTTCTCAAAGATGATTTCACTTTTATTGACTTCCACCTTGAGTCAGACCTCTTTACTAACACATTTCTCATTCACATAGAGCATTTGTTAACATGAGCTACGTACACACACAGATATGGCATGAAAATGGGCAGGAATTCTTATCTTTACAGCTTTTCATTTTACTCGATATCAAATTTCACTACTGCTAACATAATATCAGCATCCATAGTTAAGAATAATGATGAAGGACGCAGGGTTTTATTTACATCTGCTGGCTTTTAATGGAGTTTAATAGTGAGACGATCTTTCTCTCATGAACTCTTTTCTTCCTATGTATCATTTGAAGATTTTTCGTTCTCACAAAACAAGATCACACTCTCTTTTGGGCTTTGCTTGTGCTTGTGTGCACGGATAGACTGCAAGCAACTCTGGGAAATGTTGTTAAGGTCTACCTCCCCTACTGCCGGGGTTTGGTAAACACAGTGTCACAACCTGTCAAGTGTCAGCATCCTTTTTTTTATCTGTCAGACAAAGCTCTCTGTGCAGGCAGTGAGCCATCATCACAATCCATCCAGAAGGTGAGAGAGGGGGGAGAGAGGAGAAAAAGAATTTGTGTCCCCCCAGGGGGAAGCTGAATGAGACGGGATCTTACAAACTCTCTCCTCTGCTGAAGAGAGGTTATCTCTTTGAAACACGGCATTTAACTTGCGCCTAGGAGTCCTCTGTGGAGCCTGCAATGTGAGAGAAAGAAAAAAGAATACACTAAAGGAGAGAAAGGGAGTAAAAAATAGTGTTTGCATTCCAGGAAATCCCTCACACGCCTTCCACCTTGTCAACAGACTGAATCCTGGGAAATCATTCACCCTCCAAGGCCATGTTTGTTTCCTTTACCTCTCTATTTCTCATCCATCCTGTCTTACCTGTTTTTGACCAACAACCTTGCCCTCCACAGAGTAACTGTCCGTCTAGCAACTCCTTTCCTTGTAGTACACTGAAATACACACACAATCCAAACCCTTACGAAACAGATACGGTAGGAGTAAGACAGATTTTAAAAGAGAGAGTCGTAGTATTGAATATAAAGAACGGAAGAAAAATGAATGAGGTGGGAGGCCAGATAAGTGAGGGAGATGGGAAACGGCTGAAGGTCAAACACGACGATGACTAAAGAAAGAAAGAAGAGCGAGTAATTGAAGCTGTAGATAGTACTGCAGGATCTGCATCACATGGGAGGGCTTCAGTTAAACAGAATAACAGAGCAGGAGAGAACAAGGACATTGGTGCAGGACTGCAACCTCTATTAGCACTGCAGTGGAAAAAGGTAACAGCAGAAATGATGTTTTTTTACTGATATACAAAAATAAAAAAATGGTTCATTATCACATTTTGTCTCTTTGAAAAAAAAGCAATTGCACTCAGAGGATTTACTGCACACTTATTGACAAATTAAGTGTGTTAGGTTGAGTGGTAGGCTCATACTGTATTATTAGGCTCACATTTCTTTCTTTTTGTGGCTGGTCAGTCGTTCTCACCAAAATGCATTGTGTGGATCCAACCGACTCTCGAGAAAACAGGTATTGCGTCGCCTTTGTGCTCATGCATGTGCATCCTCATGCGTGTGTATGATACATACAGAACGGGGACCCACGTGTAAGTGCTCTGGTGGCCAAAAATTTCCCCAGGGTACCTTTAAGTTCTCATGTGTAGCAGCAGAGTGTCAGCTTCATTGAGCTCCTGTTGGACTGAGAGACAGCCAACACCTGTTTACTTGTCTTGCGCTGAGAAATGCTAAGCCGACTACTACTAAAGATTTGTTTGAGAGTAACAGCAGTACTTTGAGTTATATTTAGCTCACCAAAGAATCACACCCTGTGGGGCTATTAGCTTGGAAAGGCGTGAGTATTCAGAGTGTAGATTAGCCATGCTTTATTGACTGGCACTAGCGTTTTGCCTTTGCCTCTGGGCCATGGATGACTTTAAGTAGCGTATATGCTAGCTTGGTTTGGTAAGTTGACTCCTGTGGTGGCTCAACTCTCAGTTAATGTTAGCTAGGATGGCTACTTTTAATGTGAATTTTGTCAAACTGATTTTGGATGTAGTGATTTCTGTGGAGATCAGTTGCTTTTAGTGGCTCAGTACTTTGACAAAGAGTTTGAATTACAGCTTAAAGGTATGACGAGTAGGATCTGTTGGTTGCTGTTTGTAAACACAACATTCAAAGTTGACCCCTCCTCCCCAACTCAAAGCACACGCGCTTCTGGTAAGGCTTACGATCTGGCAAGTGGTCGCTACGTTTTTATAGAGTCCAGCACCTCACATCCTGCACGCTGTTATTGGCTGGGGGCTACACACCACTGCCCAAAGGTCAATGCCCAGAAACATCCCGAGCACAGCAGAATAAGAAAATCCAGGCAGAGGGCAGGGTCTCTGCTGATACAGACACCGCCACACACTTCTAGTAGGTCATAAGTGATGATTGAGAGAGGTTATTTTTGTGTGAGTCTATATCGTTTTTTTTAGGAAAATCCTACTCGTTATACCTTTAAAAAGAGGGAGATTGTTGATGTCCTCACAGAAGCCTTGCAACTAGATCCAATGATGGAACAGCAGGAAAAAGAATCAGCAAAAAGATGGAAGGAAACTGATAATATGAGCCTAATGATGTGAGCTTACTACTGAACCAAATAACTCTGCAACAAATGACCAATACTGAGAGTCTCTGTGATAGTGTTGCTAAAATCTCTGGAAACTCCTGACATCTTTAGTGTCATATTCGACTTTCAAATCTTTTCGACTTTTAAAATTTCTTAAAACAAGTGAAACATTTTGCCAGCAGCATAAGGTTCTCCTCAAAAGTTAAAGCATGGCAGAATGAGGCCGATCACTGCATAACTGAGAAGGAAAATGACATTTGATTCGATGAAACTGATGAAATGAGTGGATTTGCATTGGAGACACGTGAATTTTGACTCCCACGTCTGGTGGAGAGTCTGATGGATTGTAACATTTAATAATAGATCAATATGGCGTGTTTTTCGCAGTGATTCTATAGAAGCAGTTCTGTGCCGCCTGTGTGAATACTACTACAGTATGTGAATGATAATGATAGAAATAAAAGAAGCCTTACTCCGCATTACAAAAACTGCTGGATGTGATGAGACGGGAGCAACATGAGGTTATGACATCACACAAATGCCTATGCGCTTGAGAGAAGTGTATCTGTAAGCATCAAATGTTTCCATAACAGCTGTTTTATTACACTGAGGATGAAATAAAAGTTGGTAATGGGTTGCATTTCACATAACGGCATCAACACCCCATCCCCTTTTACAGGCATGCACGTATTCACATCCTCCAAGCTGTTGCTGACTGCCGTATGTTTCCCAAACTGGCAGGTTGTTCAGTTGTTTAGGTGAATGAAAGAGAGAGCTGGAGAGGAGGTGGAGAGCTGGTTTGAGACCTGGGACAGAACAGTGTGGGTGGAAGTGCAAAACTGGGGATCGAGAATGACTGGAAGATTGTTTGTGCACGTCTGAGGACAGAGCTGAAGCAAGAAGCAAAGCAGGAGATGGTAGGAGAGAGAGGACGTGAACCGAGCAGATCTGCCAAATCGATAGGAGCAGCAGGGGAGATGTTTTTATACTTTTTTTTTCTCTCAGCCCCGCTGTAAAAATGAGTATGCTGTCTCTTTTTTTAAACACATCAAATGGAGGAGGGGAAGAGTGGATGGAGAGAGCAGGAGGAATGGAGGGATGGAGAGAGGGAGATGAGTTGAAAGTCTGGGTAATACTTCAGACTAAGTGGAGTAAAAGTTTCATCAGCAGTGTGTGTGTGTGTGCGTTGGGGAGCATGCAACTACCTGTGTTGCATGCATGTTTCTGTGTGCATACAGTACACCCACATGTGTGCAGAATATCAATTCTGTCTCCTCTGTGTGTGTGTGTATTTGTATTTTCCACTCCCTGCACATGTGTGTGAGTGTGTAGCATTTAGTATCTCTTCTCCTGCAATCAGACATTCATTGATGCCAATCTCTTTGGCTGAATGAAGCAAATTACCTGCTTTGCCAGCAACCGTTATCTTCTCCGCTCCCATGTTCGAGCTCTGCTTCACCTCGTCTCAGCCTATAAGGCCACCAACCTCTACCTCTAAACATACACACATGCCTCAGACGCAATGGAAGGTGGCGCTTAGGAGACCTTTGCTACCTTCCTGAGTGTAGGCAGGATGATTAAAAAAGTTTAGAGAGAGTGGGAGGGCTGTGTATTTCGAGTCTGTTTGCTGTTTATGAATTCTTAAATCTGTAAGGTCTGCAAGTGTCACGGCTCTCTACAGATATGTGCATCTTAATTCTTTTTGCTCTTTTGTGTAGTGTGCGACAGTTTTTTTGGCCTTCTCGCCAGGTTTCTCTTGGAAATGAGAACTTTTCAAGAAAAACATTAAATTCAGATTTGAACATCCACAGTCTTCTATGACAAGTAGGTAACTCACTGTCACACTGTTACGTCAGTGTTTACAAATCAAATTTGATTCAAATCTTGGGTTAAAAATGTGTATAAATCGAGACCATTTCCTGTTGATAAAATTATGTGGCCATTAAAAAACATGGAGCCTTGGGTTTAAACATTTCACTCAGGGTAAACATCACACAGCTTCAGTCAAGAGTTGAAACAAGTTGATACAGAATACGTGATACTGACAGATAGGCTGTAATAAAATGCTTTTTCTAACCTAAAAGCTACTTATTAGGGAAAACTGGATTTTAAGAGGTAAATCTCAAGGACACTTTTACCTGGTTAAAGCCCCTCAAAACATGGTTTCAAATCCTAGATATTTCTCTCTAACATTAAATATTCATGGCAGAAAGTGTATAAAATAAATATCTTTAGGTATTATTTTGTTTTTATTCAGCCGATCTGCTCCATTGAGATTGTGTGGGTGTGCTTTGATCAGATTTGATTGACAGTGGCCTGGCTACATAAGAAAACAACATAAAACCCCACAACTATCATGCTGCTAAACTCTGATTGGTGCACATAAATACATCCAACCCCAACCTTTTCCAACTGAGCCCCACCCACTCCAAACCAGTGATTTGATACAGACATTTCTCATGTGAAATAAACAAAACTGTTGTAACTTTGGCATAATTTTTTATGTCCATGTAAATCTCACTCATAGTAAGAAGCTGACTGATAAAATAGGTTGTCATGTGTGTGTTTACAGTGTAGAGCATACAGCACGTACATCTTCATGTGTTTACTAGAGGAGCTTCTGGTTTACTCTGAGCGAAACTTTTCCGAACAATCCGACATAATGACATTCAAAATCGAAGCTAACCAACGACGGCAGCAACAACAGGAACAACAGGTGTTTGTGTTTCCGAGGGATTCAAGCCAGAGGAGAATGAGGCAATCAGTTACCATGGCGATCGTAAAGGAAGAGGCGGAGGGGGAGGAGGAGTGGGCGCAGAACAGTTTCGTTTGGAGGGTGTCACTTACAGGCTTTGATGATGATAAGGGCTGCTGCCGGGGTAAACAACATCAGAGCGTTAAAATACTGAGAGAATTGGGCACTCCAGAGGATCAGGTTGCGCTCACTAACAGCTTTTTCTCTCCTTCTCCTCCTTCTTACTTACCCCCAACAACATCTGCCTGTCTGTCTCCATCTCCTCACCCACACACAAACACTCACCCATCATCCCAAGCTACCTGCTACTCCCTCCCTGCAGGTGTCCTGCCGGCCTCGTGATGAACGGCAAGGATCGCCGTAACCATGGCAACACTCTGACACAGACTTCCATCTGTGTGCAGGGTGGGTATTTGGTCAAAAAGAAAACAATTAAAATATATATATGTGCTGTTGGAGTGTGCGGTTTTTTGTGTGTGTGTGTGTGTGTGGCATGTTTGTAAAGAAAAAAGCTGGTTAAATGTTCATCGGCTGCTCTTTTTGGAGGGTGTGACGTCCTCCGGGGTTTGTTAATGCGTCACATAGTGAACGGATGTCACACTGCCACTGGATAGATGTCATCAAGCATACTCCAGTGAATGATTCTCTCACTTTCACAGGGTGAGAGAGGGACGACAGGGAGGATATGGGTGGGGGGGGGAACGAAAGGAGAGTGATGGACTGAAAGTGAGGCAACAATCACTATGGCAGGCAGCGAAGCTTTTGAAGCCCATTGAAATGGCAGATAAAGAAAGAGGGGAGTGTAGAGAGGGCAATGAAAAGAGAAGAGGCAAAAAAAAACAAACTAAACAGTGATGAGATAACACTCCTGGTAAAAGCAGAGTGGGAGGATGATCCAGAGCAAGAAGAGGAGAAGTGATAAATTAAGAAAGAAATACAGCGAGAACTGCAATGGAGATGTGGACAAAGTGTGTGTGTGTGTGTGTAAGAAAACGACAGCTGAAAGAGCAGGAGTGTGTGTGTGTGTGTGTGTGTGTGTGTGCTCGCTCAAAAAAGAGAGAGATGAGACAGAGAATGAGCGAGAGGGAGGGCGAGGGAGAGATGAGAGCAGTGGAGGATGTTGAGCTGAAATCTTAACTAACAGAAGCGCTGGCACCACACTGAGAAGAAGAGCTGGAACCAGACATCAGGGCTTTAGGCTAATTAAGAAAAGAAAGAAGCTACACGTGTGTGTGCGCGTGGGTGTGAATGAGAGTGTGTGTGTGTGTGTGTGTGTGTGTGTGTGTCCGTGTGCACGCCAGAGTGGATATAGTCGTGCATGTGTTTGAGTATAAGAAGGAAAAACAAGGTGTTGTATGTATGAGTTTCTTTGTCATACTGTAACAACATGTTACCTCATGTACCCTGAGAGAACTTACCTTACCTGCCTCCTCTCTTCCATATTTTGCTACGTATCTCACTCACATCTATGCCACATGTCAAACTGCTGCCTCTCTTTCCGTGCGCCTTCGTATCTGCGGGTGTTTTTACCGGCTTAATTACCAAAAGATATCCATCTGGCGTGGTGTGAGCAGTGGAATGAGTTTCAGAGATCAGGCAGCAACACAATATTGTCTCCTTATTAGCTGGTTCATAGTGTTGATTACTATTCAACGTGACTGAACAGCAGTTAGGCTGCAGTAATATCATACAACACATTGTACAGTAACCCATGATCTATATATTATCATAATGTACTATAGGAAAATTCTGTTTACTGTTTTTAATAGGTTTGGCCATCATTCCTCTTGGTTATGTCAACATTTTATTTACTAACCTTATCTCGAGACGCATGAGCAGCACAATTACAAACAAAAACCACATTTAGTCAGATTATCTAAACCACTGATTTGGAAAGCAGAGCTTCATTTCAAATTCTAGTGTAAATTCCTAAGCTTCCAAAAATACAAAATATGTCTGGCTGAACTTTGGGGAAATGTGTGTAAAATGATGCCCAAGACATCTACAGTATTTCCATTTGATGAAATGGTGCAGCCATGAGAAAAACGACCTGTCTTGGGTCTTGAGTCTTTCACTCGGCATAAACACCATGTAGCTCCCAAATAGTTAAGATTTCTCCTTGCAAAAATGGTGTGTGTGCACAACAACTCTAGGTCAAAGTTGAAGCAAGGGTGGTGTGCAAAATCTAATGTTAATCAGAACAGATTGGTAAAACTTTGCATTCTCTTCCAAATAAGTAGGGTAAATGTGCATGTTTTTTACTGGATTGATCATCCGACTGCTCGTGTTTCTTGCCCTGTCGGACGCCCTTCAAGTAATGTTGCCACATGCCCAGATTCCAGTGAGTAAAATGACTGATAGAAAATAGAAACAGTGTAACAGAACATCTTGGCGGTTCACTGATATTGAAATGTTGTCTTTAAAGTCATAATCCTAACTTTGAAGATTTCAGTCCTGGTTGAATGCAACACAAGAGAAGCTGGTGTATCTGTTTACAGAGCAGCCAAACAGACTCACGTTGTTTTAATAAAGAAGTCAGTCAACAATAATTGCAACCGCGATCTGATTTCATGCTGCGCACTACTAGAGAGGTAACTACTGAATGTAAATACACTGAATGGCTCCTGCAGATGAAATGCAGACTATATCAAAATGGGGTTTCATGAAATGCAGAAGGGGGTGACCTGGTAGCCTAATGGTTAAGGCGCAAACCACATAACTGTAACATCTGTGGTTTGATTCCTAGCCAGGGATGGAAAATCTTTAAAAAAGACTATATCTAGCAGAGGCCAAGATTAACTGACTTTTAGATCCAGTTTCAAAGATGCTTGGTCCCACATAGTGCAACTCAATACCATCTTTTCATTAGACTCCCTCTGTCTGGTAAACACAGATGTAATGTGGTCTCCAAGGCCAAGCCCAGATAACCCTGATGACATCACCAGGGGTATTTTCTCTGACTTGAAAGTTCCTCCAGAGCCACAGAGGACTTTGTACAACTGTTTTAAACTATCCATCAGCAGTCAGTGTAGGTTTAGCCGTCAGCACTGTAGTTCTTACACTCCAGTCATCACAGCTTTTAGCTTGTTGTCTCTGTGGCCACTGGAGAGTTGCTGTTGATTCAGTTTCTCCTGTGTCCTCTCACCACTCTTACATCTCTTCTTGAACACCTGTACTCATTCTGTCAGCATTTCTGTGTCTGACTCAGCGTCTGTGTCAGAGTCTAGGTCATCATGACCGCTTGGTTCTCTGGTCACAGATGTCAGTGTTTGTGCTTCATCCGTCCTCCCCGGCTGACTGAACATGTCTGTCTGTGTCTTGTTGATTCCAGAAGTCTGAGCATAACTCGAGGCAGTTTAGTTGTCATGGCTGTCACAGTCGCTGCCGTGGTCATTTTCAGTGACACTAATCCCCTCCCACCATACTAATGTCTCACAGAAGTTGTTGACTTCAACTTCTTCATGTTCTTACTCTCTTGGAGTGCCTACAAACACAAACAAGATTTTCCAAAATACATTAAAAGAGATGACTTAACTTTGATGAACTAACCATAAATATCTTTTGATAATGGTGAAGTTGTCACATAATCACACCAGTTATTATGTCTTTTACATGAAGGTGAGGCTCATCATTTCCATTGTTGTACCAGTTTTCATTTTCATTTTTACTCTGGCTGATTAGACCTCTGCTCAGGTTCAAGGGGTGTGGAGCTATGCTGGAATTATGAGGTCACCAAAGTCCATGTACTATTATGAATGACAATGTTGGTAGTTGTACTACCCTAAAAGGTGCAACAAAGCTAACAGATAAGTGCATGTCAAGTCAACAAGATGACATAATTAAAAGAGCACCAGTCAAACCTCAAACGGTGGAAAACCATGTAGGAAACATGATGGAAATATGGCATTTATGTTTATTTCATGTATTAATTTGAGGAAGGTTACAGTACAGTCCTCACAGTCCTCTAAACCCCGTAGGGCTTTCCCATTGGGGTGCAGGTCCTTTAATCTGGTTTTTATCCCTATTTTATTGCCACATTTTTCCTGTTGTGAGAGGACACTGATCACCGCAGTTTACAATGTCAGTGTCAGAATCACCAGAACCCCACCAGCTTTTCATAATAGTCAACATAACAAATTAATTGCTGGAAGTTCATACAGTGATTTTTGCAGTGTTTACCTGCCTTCTCTGGTCGAAAGTTTCAAGTCTGCTGTGTTCTGTTGCACCTGTAACCACACCCAACAGTGATGTGACTGTCACATCAACACACCCTGGAGTACACTTTTACATCATTGCAGCAAGGTGAAAAGTTAAACCCCTGGAGGTCAGCAAAAACAAGAGTTTTAGGGGTGTTAGGTGGCTTTTTAAAGATTTGTACAGGTTTCAGATATATAAAAAAACACACGCAAATGTAAAATGCAATGACATTTATTTTAGAAGAGGGTGCACAATACACAACACTACAGTTTTGATGAACCCAAGTCACTACAGTAGTTACAGCCTGAGTCACATTAGAAAAACAGTTTATGTGGCTGTAAGTAGCCTCTAGTCAGTATCTGTCAGACTCTATAGTCCAAGAATTCATAGAATGAATGTTTTTGTGGACTTGAACTGCGACATTCTCCTGTACGCCCTTGAAATGACGTCTGTCTTTGCAACTTTGAAGAGAATACAAAATGCTAAGAACAGCATTTTGATAAAAATGTAGAAAAGCAACAGTTTGCTTAATCAGCAGGTCTTATTTTGCTTTTAAACTAATCACCATTATTCAAGTGCTCTATTTTTATGTACCGTGAATAACTTTGTCTGCATATTTGTCTCAGAAACTGTATATCTACCAAGAATTTAAATTGTAAATTACTGTATGTTGTGTTTTTATAGATAAATGTGTATAATATCTTTCTCAGCCACCTGTGGTGCTGCTGATTAAGCATCTCTCTGTTTGCTTACACACTGCATGTCCCCCCTTACATCTCTTATAGCTCATGTCCATGGTAGCACATTGAATTATAATTGATCCCCCTACAGTACAACTCAATGCATGTTCACATTTCAAACGTAATCTTCACCAGCCGTCAATCAATGGGCTCAAACAGAATCAGTCCGCCTGATTGGTTGGGGCCGTGGCCTCGGTTCCACAGGGAGCTGCAGCCAATCAAAAGGTGTTAACCTCAAATGATTCAAACATGAGGGGATCAAAATTAAATTTTCCCACCTGTTTTCACAAATCCAATCCAATACTGGTGAAAAATGAGAATGTGCTGTCTCAAGAAAAGAGCAAGACTATTGAAAAAAAACACTAATTGAGTTCAGCCAGGTTAATGCAGCTCTCCAGCGACTAATTAAGTTGACATCTGTGGTGGTTTGTGTACTTGTTAATTCATCCCCTTAACAAAACACATTTTTTCTTGTGGTGAAGCCCTTTCCAATACTCCAATAGTCAATATAAAGCTCACTAATGAATGATACACTCACCCGCAGAGCCATGTATTAGAGTGAAAGTCCCCCTTTCCTTTTTCCATCTGTTTGCAAGCACTTAGAGGTGCTGCATGCAAGATTATTTGTCTGATCACAACCTGATTGAGCCTACGCCTACACAATCAGCACTGCAATGGACACAATAATGTAAAAGTTTTCAATCCATTTAGTCATGCCATTTCATTGCCATAGTAACTAAATACAAAAACAAGCCAGATTGTCTTGTATTTTGTGCTCTAATTTCACTGATTGAGGGAAAAAAGTAGCCAAAATGCAGGTAAACAGCAATTTTATTGTCAATTTATGGACCAAAGACGGTTTTACGAGGACCAAAGGCAGACTCGGTACACACAGAGGTATTGTAATAGTACCTTCTTCTGTTGGCGCACACACCACTTGAGTCCTTGTGCATATTTGAAAGCAAATGCAAGTCCCTTTAATCTTTGAAACCAATAGTTAATGTTTGGACGGTCCATCAAGTGAGTCACAGCGTGCTTTTGCCTTGGAGACACTTACCAGTTATTAGTTTGTCATTGGAAGTTTGTCTTCTGACCAAAGTTTAAAAGAGCCTAAAAGCGTGTGTGTGTGTGTGTGTGTGTGTGTGTGTGTGGGTGGAGACATTCAGAAATATCAAACCAAAAACAACGGGCCTGTGATATTTTCAGTGTGCAGAATAATGTTTCTATTGCCTGTAATGCACTGATATGTGTGAATATGTGATTAAGAAGTATGCATCTAAACATGCATGTGTGTGTGTGTGCGTGTTTGTGTGGGCGCGTGTGTATATTTCCAAGTGGATTTTTAGTAAATGTGTTCTCAAGTCTTGGCTGGCTGAAAGGATGATGACTGTAATCAAGTGGGTGCCTTTCCATCACACCAAGCTCAAATGCAGCGATGACATTTCCAAAGGTGCATGCTAGATGGAATATTAAAACGCTGTGTCACGCGAACTCTTTTAATGGCTTGTCTTTGTGCCTTAAAAGCCGCTTGACATTTCCTATCAGGGTCCCCGGCTGTTTGGCTTGGCTGTTTGAAGTTTTGCTAAAGTTTAATCCATTGCTTTGGATTTTTACATGCTTTATGTGTATTTGTTTCTTTCAATTCTCCATTGTGGTTACGATAAAATGAGCTCTCACTGAGTGAGACAGGTGCACATTATTTTTCCTCTGAAGGCGACAGAGATTGTATAATGAGTTAGAAGGATAAAAGATTCTTTGATTGGCTTACAGGATGACAAAAGAGGCGTGTAAGAATGTAGGTTAAAATTAGAGAGAGCACGGGGAAACAGGATTGGACATAAAAAAGAGAAAGAAGTGTGTGTGTGTGTGTGTGTGTGTGTGTGTGTGTGTGTGCACAGTAGGTAGGTCAGCATCTCTCCATTACTCTATCAGCTTGTTGACTGAAATGGAGCAGGACAGCCCCTCAAAATACTGTACACACACACACGCATGCACACACACAACCTCATCTGCTGACCTGATAAGATCAGGGATAACAGCATACCTGCCTGCAAAAACAAAAAGAAAATCCCTTGGGTTTTGCGGGTAGATGAGTAACCACCATGTCTTGTCACACTATGCTGTCTCATTGCTCTTCTTCACTTTCTTTCATTCCCTCTGCAGTGTCTGTTGTCCTCAGTCCTCCCTCCATCTTTTCTCCTCCTGAAGCTCTGTTGTTTTCTGAGGCTCATCTAAGCACCGGAGACGTGCCTGGAATCGATTGTCTGATTAATACAGGAGACAAACACAATTAAAAATTGATTTGTGCATCATTATTGACCAATGTGAATAATTAACCAAGGTCTCACAGCCATGCACGCAAATGTGTGTTTTTGTGGATGGTTGTGTGTGTGTGTGTGTGTGTGTGTGTGTGTATTTGGGATTTTGCTGCATATTCAGATACTGTTAAGGCCATGTGCTGCTTTATAGCAAGTGGTGGCCACTTGCTATAAAGCAGCACACACACTCACATGGGCTGCTGCAAATCTTTAGTGTTAAAGTCTTAAATTTTTCACTGTTAATGAGTGTTGATTTTTCAGTGACGTTCTATTAGGTGCTCATAATGTTGATTGTTTGTTCGCGGCTCCGGGGCAAGAGTTCACTGTAATCTAAGTGTTAATGTCAAGTGTTAATTTCACACCATCTCTGTTATCAGAGTTCATTTAACACTGAGGGTTTTGATTTTTGAGATGTGATTCTGAAGATAATGTCTGTGTGTGTTAAAGGGGGGATGTTTACAGGATGAATTGTTTTGTCCATTAAGTCATTATACGTGACACTGCATCCCTTGAACCTCACTGGTCTCATTTAGAGACAACACAGAGGGATGAATTTTGACACTTTGCTCCCGCTGTGGAAAAAAAAATCACACTGACGGCCAAATTGGGGGCATTCTGATTTCACCACAGTGTGCATTTTTGACAACACTTTGCTGGTGCAATTTCAGACAGATTTGGAGAAATGATTCCATTTTGCTCTGTCATTTACAAAATAGATACCAAATAAATATGGCACTGTCAATAAAAGACATATTTGTAAACTTGGAAATGCTAAACTGAATCCTGCACTTAAAGTACGGCACGAAACTTGAAACACACTTTTAGGAATCTCGGACAGGCTGAACTCCATGGCGTCAGATTTATATCATATGTTGCGAGCGCGACTGAATGTGCTCATGAGCAAATTGTCGAAGTTTGAAGTTAAGTTCTGCTTGCACGAATATACCTGACTTTTGACAATTTGGGGGAGGAAACCTAGGGAGGCACTGGCCCTCTTATGATTGGTCACTTTCAACGTGATCCACATGACCTCCTTGAACCTTGATTGACAGCTTCTGTTAACTGAACAACAGGCAAACAGTTTGGATATTAGAAATTCTCTGATTCAGACTAACATTCACTTACCCCATGAACTCTTCTTCTTCTGGTGGTACCCCCACTCTGGACTTCCTGTAATGATAGCTGTCAATCAAGGTACAAGAAGATCCGTTTTGTACGAGTGGCAGTTAATATCTGCGCATGTGAAATAATATAATTTACTCCTGAGCATTTTTTTATCGCGCTCACAACATATGACATAAATCTGACGCCACAGAACTCTGGTGAAACTTGGAGTGATAATGTATCTTGTCATAGTTTAGCCCAAAAGTTGTCAGCATCATTTGTAATTTGATTGAACTGTAACTGAGTTGTAGTTTTGGTGTGGGGGTTTATGTATGCACATGACCATTGTGGTTTTGGGTTTCATTTTCTAATGGAGCGTGAACATTATGGGGATCAAGGTTTCATTTATACATTCAGTAATTAATTGCTAATACTACAAAACAAGAACAACTCATATTTGTATTTTCTGATCTGAAATCTAAAAGATTAAATTTGTATGGTTAGTATGGACAACTGTGGTGTTTTCAGCTCTTGCTGATTAGACCTGTGCTCAGGTTTTAAGTGGGATGAATGTTTCATGCAATGTTTCAACTAAGCACATTTCTCAACTTGGGGTGGAGCTGTCTTTATAGACCTCTCTCAAACAATACAATCCTTTACAAGTAGTACAAAAAGTCAATTTTTCTGCAAATGCTTCCACACTCTTAGTGAAGTATTAATGATAAAAGTACTTATTAGGAGTCACGTCCAAGCTGCACATGACAGCTGGGACATAAGAAACATGCAGCTGTGGAGAGGCAGACACTGAAGCATGTTCTGATTGGCCAAAGGACTTACGGAGAAGAAAGAAACATCCTATATGCAGATTTTGAGCCATTATTTGCTTATGAAATGCGGGTGACATGCAGTTGGTGGCTGACTGTAAATGGTGTTGAATTAATGGCTTTCAACAAGTCTTGAGCACCTGCCAGAATGGCGTATTATCAAGAAAAATGGCGATAAGAAACACACTAGACATGCCACACTTGGCTTGCGATACACAGGAGAGTGAGGGAGTTGTCAATCCAGCACAGCCCATATACACCCACAAAGAAGAACTGTAATTAATTGAAATCACCTGTGTGGGTGTTCCATAGGTGTGTAGGGGCACTGAAGCCCACTATACTATGTAACTTTTCTCTTATATTGAATTCAGAAGACAGTAATTATTCTTTCTACTACTAATGAGGTCATTTGTAAGAGAAAACATTGTTTTAACACATAATCAATCCTGTTAAGCTGAGTTTAAGATGTGACTGGGTCAGCTGTTCATCTCCATGAACTGCATGACTTTGATATTGTTGTCTTGTGCGACCCTCGTGAGGTGTCTTGGTTGGCTAAAAGGGAAACTTGAAACATATTTTCAGAATATGGAGAAAGTTCTCTCATGAGCCCTGCTTCTCTAGCTGTGCTTTAAACAAACCAGGACTTCATCCATCGATCTCACCTCACTGTCGCTTCTGACATTTTCCACATCTAAGCTCCCACCTCCTCACAATTACCTATCATTGTGTTGTCATTGCCTCCGCCATCCTATTATGTACAAATGGAGGAGAGGGTTTGACAGTTTGTCAGGCCAGAGAAGATAAGATGGCCATTTAGCAGGCGTTTGCTCTCCTATCGTCTGTCTAGGTTTAATTATACTGTTAGCTCTCCTCCCAGGAAAGGCTTTGAAGTCACTATGTCAGGAGAGCAGAGAGACTAAATGTGATCCGCTTTACCTGCAAGTGTACAGTGCTGGAGCTTTAGAAAGATTTAGGGAAGGATTTTCATGCACTGCAGCCTTGCAGTTCTGATCTTGAAATTAATAACCCTGTGTATGTCCAGTATTGTGCAGAATTAAAAGGGCCCCATCATAATTCAGGGTTCCTATACCTTTTCCAAAGTCAAATTCAAGCAGTTTTCAAGCATTTTCAAGCTTTTCCAGCACCTTACGGCTGTGGTAAATTATACTCAAATCAGTCAGGCTCTCTCTGACTTATATTATTTCTTTATTCAAAAAACAAACTATTCAGTCAGATAGCGATTTATTATTTTAATGCAATTAGAATTTAAAGCAGTTTCAAACACTTTATCCAAAATCCAAGCACTTTTCCAACCTTGAAAACATCACATTAAAATTCAAGCATTTTCAAGGATTCCCAGCACCCGTACGAACCCTGATAATTAGACCTTGATTTAATATGAATCCACTAAATTACAAGAGCAGCTTTGTCTGTGTCAGTTGTAGGGGAGTGCCGCTGCAGAGCCTGAATGCAGCATTCCCCTCAGGACTGTACAGTCTGTAAAACAGCAATCATAGCCGGAGGCAAAAGAGGAGTGACCCTTGTAAAATGTGGCGCTACAACGTAGGCAGCAGGGTGGGGGTGTCGTGTAATGAGCAGGGAGACTATCCTTCAAACCAAGGATCTGAGTGCTGGTAGACATCCAGCCGCATCCGCTAAAGAGTCCTCCAGAAAATCACAAAATCTCGACTGAAAAGAGAATTTCCTTGAGGGGATCAATATTCATTATTATGGCTGGAGCATCCTTTTCAATCAAGAGGAAACACAAAAAGTATGATTACACTTACTAGGAGACCCTGTGCATGATTTTCTGGGGATAAACATGCATTTAATATTCTTGTCTGAAACTGCAGCCAGTGCGATAATGTGAACTGCGAGGGCTTTGTGGGAAATAGATGTAAATTCTGAAATTGAGTTGTCCTCCCCTTTTAATAGCGGAGATGCACTTTGTGTACTTTGGCTTTTTATCAGTTTCCCGTTGTTGCCCTTCAGCTCCTTCCTCCTCTTTTCTTGTATCTATTGTTTCATTAGACCCAATCTATTGTTGCATTTGCTCTTTTGGGCCTCGCTCCTTTTTCTCTCCCTATCAGTTGTTTGCCAGGTGGTGAGTCTGTGAAAGCTGTCTGATTTATAGCAGCGTAGAGAGCCATGCTGGACAGGAGTTGTCCACTGGGTATTCAGTAAATGTATGTGTGTGTGTGTGTCTGTGAGAGAAAGACATAGTCGGAGAGAGAGTCAGCGTGCGTCGGTATATGCAAGTTAAAAGAGTTAAAAAGTTACTACAACTTTTATTTATAACCAAAAACAGGGATGTGTTTGTGTTACCATCTCAATTAGTTATTTTCATCTCTCTTTTTCTTAGAATGGCCACATGCTTTTAAGCCAGTCTCAGTTTCCTGCTTGTTGTCTTCCTAGCTGCCTTATTCCACATTTTGTGTTGGTGAATGTTCACATGTAATGGGGGCTGTCATTTTTTCAAGTTTAAACAAATTACAACTAATATGTAATTAATTAGAATGAAACCCACATAGCCTAAACTTCTGTATGTTGTAGAATAAACCTTGTTCTGTTCATTTGCGGTGAGTGCGCTACCTCACTGATGGACAAGCTACCATGACAAGCTAACACTGACACGTTGAATTTGAACAGATCGTTACAAATTGAATATTTCATTTTAAAAAGTGACATCTCTAACGTGTAACTCTCCAGAACTCAAAGCCTGGTGTGTTGTTTATGCAAGTAGTTGCATGTAAAATGATAAATGTGTGTATGTGCATACTGCATGTTTGCTTACTTCTTCTTTTTTTTTTCATTTTTTTTTTTTCATCTGACATAACATTCGTTGACATTTGTGCTTTCTGTGCTGAAGGTTTTCAGGAGTTGATTTGTTTATTTGCGGCTCTCCAACTGCCACTCTTCAGTCCTCTCTTCCACCATTTCAGTCCAAATATTTTCTCTTTGTTTTTCCTTACTTTTTTACACAATAAATTGTATCATTTTCTGGGTTTTCAGAAACTTGAGCTCCTCTGCACACTAATTGGGATACAAATGCCTGTCTGTCTACCTGCCTGCCTGTCTTTGCTGCCTGTCTGCCCGCCTGTCAGCCGATCTGCCTACCCTCTCATTCTCTCTCTGTTTCCAATGTTTTCTCACAGTGATATAAAGGAACCAAAAGGTGCTAGGTTGCTAAGGTAACCAGTCTTCATTCCAGGATCTATCACAACAAGCCAGTTTGAGGTTGAAATCCATTTGAATCGGGAAAAATGGTAAGCAAATGATCCTTGAGGAATTTTAAATGTGAATGTCTGCAGCAAACCCAGTAGTGATGGGCGATATTGTCATTTTCCTCACTGCATATGTTTTAAATGTGTGATCAAGTGATAAACAAAAGTCTACAAAAGATTATACTGCAGGTCAGTGTATGAACAAATTCTCACTAAACCTGAATATTAAAAAACATATTTTCTCACTTACCTGTAATGGTATTTACTGTAGCACTATGCAGATAGTTTTGGTTTTATTTGTCAAGGTTTTGAGTGTGAATCCACCATAGTCCTGCCCAACTCTCAGGTGAGCAGTATTTCATTGATAGTAGCTAGTTTTACCGAGAGCAATCCACGGAGCTGATGATAGAAAGTGCCACTCTTTGGGGTAAAAGGGAAATCCTCCTCGCCCAGAGCAGAGATCATTCAAAATAAATAACTAATTATTATCAGCAAATAATGATAATAATAATAATAATGATAATGTATTTAAGGTAGCACTTTTACCCTGACTAGATAATCACATTCCTGTCGATACATTGCGGTAGGCTACTTTTAACTAAATAGTCACGATGGCATCGAATTACAAAAAGTAGTTCCTCAAATATTATATATATTACTAAATTATAGTATATATAGTACCATATACAAAATTATAGTTTTAGTATGCATAAGTAGTATGAGCAGAGCTGCTCAGTGTTCATCAGAAAATGTTGGTAGTTGAAATTATGATGTTGATACTATCATAGGATATACTATATATTGACATGTTATGCACCAGTACTCAATGCCGGTAGACTACGAATGAGGTAATTAACACTGGATGACAGCAGAGATTCCAGGCTGCAAACATGAATTTATTATTAATATTTGGGGTCTTCAAATGGGTTTTGCAGGTGTGGTTTGTTACAGCAATGTAGCCTACATGGGTGATCTATGGGGGCCCAATATTATATTCTTTCATGGGGTTCAAAATCCCTTGCGCCACCCCTGGTAACACGTACAAAAAAATACTGATGTAAATAAAACAATTTGTGGTTTTAAAGGGAGTTAAGTAGTGTACTGTTTCTCGACAGACAACAGTCTATCCATCCACCCAGTACTTCTGTGCAGAGACTCCGCTGGTGGCCTAGCAACATCACTGCTGTTGTCGCCAAAATATGTTTTTTTGTTATTTGGGTTAATCAACCCTTTAATGTTCTTAAATACAATGATCCACCTCTAAAAGATGCTGTCTATGCCCCTGCCTAGTAGCCCTATTTAAAATGTTGTAGACATGCCTCACAGCCGATGGGGACACTCTGTAAAGGCCTGGACACACCAGAATTTAAACAAATTTCAAACAATTCCACTGTAATTGGAATCAGAGGATTAAATCAAGATCTGCACGGGGAGGCGAAATAAATCCCATTATTATTCCCATTCATTTGCATTAATTGCTTCTGTGGATGACAGATGGGAGTCTGACTATTACCGCAGCAGAATCATAGAGGAATTAGAGAGGACGAGAGATACGACAGAGAAAAACAGAAACACCAACAGTGACCCGGGAAAGTTGTTCAGTGACACAGTGACCTGCATATGAAGCCGGCCAGTCAAATTTGGGGTATTACGCAAGTTTTATCAACATTTGTGAGTTCTATAAGATCTCCAGTAAGGGTAAGAGAGGGTAAGAGTCCATCCTGTTCATCCTATAAGAGCTTAGACACACACACAGACAAACACACTCACGCACAGAGACACACTAGGGCAAAGTCTGGCAATGGTTAGGAGTTAATCAACCTGTTAATTGCCCCCCCGTGACAGGTTGATGTTTTTGTTTTTATCTCTCTCTCTCTCTCTCCTTCCTTCATCCTCTCTTCCTCTAAGATCCTGCTGTGGTAAAAATCGGACCCAATCAGTCATTCGCAGAAGCAATTAACTGCAATTGGCCAGGGCTGGATGGGAATTGTGCTCCATCACAGTGTGAGCTTATGTGTGTGTGTGTGTGTGTGAGAGAGAGAGAGTGTGTGAACTCCAGTGACTTTCTGTGACTCATTGTTTTCTACAACATTCATTCAGGAAAAGCTCTGTGTGGGCTCAGGGTTTTGTTGCTAAAGAGACCGGCTGACTCTCGGGTCACAAAGTCTCAGAGTTGAAGCCGCTGGATTATTATTGTGAGGAACTTCAGCAGTTTCCTTGAGCTTACTTTTCATTGAAAAGTTAATTCATTATGTAACGTAACTTTAGTCAAAAGTCATAGTGGCAACTTCTGTTCATGTGAAAAATATTGTAAATCTTTTGTTTGTTTTCCCAGAACAGAAAGGGGGAAAAAACACAGTGAAGACAACAGAAAAGCACTAAAATGATTAGTTTCAGGTATTACATTTAAAGACCGAACACACACATGTAGGCTGAGAAAAAAAAACATGCACATTTTCTCTGCAGGATGATAGTGGCTTAAACTTTCTGGTAATTGCCTTCCTGCACGATCTCTGGACCACAACACCAGGGGAAAACCTTATCGGTTGTATACTTGTCAGCTGTTGTGTGTAATTCCTTTTGCAAAAAAACAAATTAATTACTCTAAAAATACGGAAGGTCGAGAGCTGCTGTGGGCTTCATTGGGATGAAAAAAATATTAAGAAAACAAAGTGAGATTAAATTAGTTTTTCCTCCCTTTTTCTTGACATCTGATTTCAATTTAATTGAATTCAATTCAATTTATTGGTAAAGTGTATTTAAAGGCCAGCTGGGTCTTACTGAGTGAAACACACATACACGCATGTACCAAGCGCTGTGCAAGTGTGAACAGATGAGTGGGAGTGTTGAATACGAATATGGGCTGGCAGCAGCAACTTGTTGTCGCCTGCCTGTTGTGCTCATGTTTTCACACCAATTGTTAACGTGGTTTGTGCCCCTTCTTTGGTTCCACTGAGACTCTCGAGGTCTTGAAGAACGTGGCCTCAATTCGCTTTTGTTGCCTCTTGTTGTATATTGTCATATTGCCTGTGCATGGAGTTGACCTCAGGTTGTAGATAATGAAAGAGGGTAAATTTTACGATAGCTACATAGAATGTATTACAGAAAAAAAAAAAGATTGGGACGATAGCCAGTTACTATTTTAGACTGTTGAAAAGCACCTCTGGGAAGTGGATGGGATTTTTTTGTGCTGAATCATGGTTTTGCACAAAATACCAAAGTGCATGTGCATATGAGTGTGTGTGTGATTTACTCATCTACTTTATTGTTACACCCTGCTTTTCTATGTGTGTGTGCGGACGTGTGCGTCCTTTGCCCTTCATTGGGAATTCAGAGCTGCTCTATTTTTGTGCCTCACATTTCTCATCAATATTTTACTCCCTCTTCTCCTCTTTTCGCCTCTTTCCCTCCTTCCCTCTCTCTTTCTTGGGCATCAGAATGAGGTTTTATCTATGCTCCACCACACACTATTGAAGGACTGGCTGGCTGGCTGGAATCCCGTTGGGACGATATGAGTTGCGTCTGGTGCTGTAAAGAAACTGCCACCGCCAGATGGTTGCAAACAATCCTTTTGCTATTTGTTTTTAACCTTTATTTACCCACAGTAGGTTGACAGGGTCCAACACATGCTCGCACACTTTTCGGCTATACACGGAGGAGTTGTCCAGTACAAGCAGTCTCTTTGACACAGGGTAATTTGGCAAATCCACTGGAGCGGCGGCGGTCAAGGGCGGGTCAGTCGATGATAGCCGTTGAATATAGTTTTGTCCAATTCCCCCACCAGGAATGTCAAATCATGTCCCCCCCACTGAGTCAATTCCAGCTGCCCCATCAACACTAATGGCACCACACAGACAGAAGGAGACAGAGGGAGGGTTAAAAGAGCAGAGACCCCATGTAGCGCAACATAATAGCAGCGTACCCCCATACTGATGAACCAGAGCAGATGCTACAAATTCAGCTGAAGCTCCAAATGTTTAACCTCTGAACGGACATATCTGCAGGTGGCACTCCTTCAGTTTATTTCTCTGTTTGGGTCCATTTCAGCACTTCCTTCAAGGGCAAGTCCGAGCTGTGAGCGAGAGACAAGCTCTCTTCATAATGCTTTATCTTACAGGTCTGTAGATTCCTAATACTTTCTTGGAAGGTTCCTGAAAACTATGTAATTAGGCACTAATTATAGGTCAAATAGAGACAGTTTTCAAATGATACACAACCAGTTAATACATTTCAATTAAATGCCAGTGTAACCTTGAGTCTTTTAGTCAGTGCACAGGAAACATGCAAAAATGTGCGATTTGTCTGCAGGCGAGCATACGATTCAACATAAATACGAGAGTTTAATTAATGATAAATAAATACGGTATGTACTTGGGTTTAAATGGAGCAGGTTGTTCATGAATATTCCTCTGGAAATCAACAACTGCTTTTAAACACAACACAACTAAGTTAACCAACTTACACTGTTCAAAACGAATCTGTAAAATAAAGCATTACAGGCCAATGTGTTTGGTGGTGTTGGAAATATTGATCTAATTGCGCCTTCTTCTAATTCTGTCTTTTCTGATTTTGTCAGATCAAGTCCAGCCAGATTCAGGACTCGAGTCTGACTTGAGTCCAAGTCATGTGACTCAAGACCAGACCTCTGGTATGTAGGCTGAATCCAAATGTCCACCCTCCAGATTTGGAGACTGATTTGCGGACCTTGAGCCTAAATGCTGTCACATGTTCTCCTTCCTCACGTCAAGTTTGTGAGGTTGTGAAACTGCGAGGCTGCACACACCCCTGATAGGGCGGGCTTTGCCTTTACACTTATATACTGTCACTTTTTTCCAATGTTTTTTCTGTCATATTTTTGCTTTTACATATTTGTACATTATTATATAGTTAGATATTGGTTCTACATGATGCATGTAACATCTCATCATACTTTTAGGTCTTATGCATTTATAACTTTTATGTTTCTTTTGTCTGCGATTAAAAAACTTGTCCCATCTGCATTGTAATGAATAATGGGTAGTTCAATCAGCAAAGTGTGGTGAAGTCCGCACCCGAAGCAGACTCTCCAGAAGTCTGCAGAAAGTCCACAACAGGCACATTGTAGATCTTTCATGATACTCTCTTACAGCACCCCTCAGCTGATGTCTGTGATGGTGGGTAAGGCTGCGCTAGAATTCAGAAATACTGGGACGGCCAATTGGTCAGCAGTGCCAGCGGCCAACCATAAAGCTACATCTCCAGTGGAGCAGAATAGCTGTTGAAGGATCCTTCAGCAAGATGCTTACTGTATTACCTGCTACTTTCTCCAACCCTGAGAGAATGAAGACCATCTGAAGTGTATACAACTTTAAATAACATACATGCATATTAAAAAGAACACCACCCAGACAGGCTGTGATGATCATTTTAATAGTATAAACTTGGTTCATCGTTTCAGCTACACACACGTCATTGACTCACATCACAGTATTCTTTGTTGAAATAATGAGATAATTGAATCATAGTCCCAGATTCAAAAATCAATGTTTCAGTTTAGTGAATTGATTTAATCCAATTAATCAACTCACTAAACCCAAAGGTTGGGCAAAGTCCCTGCATTTAATAACATTTGCCACTGAAACCTCCAAAATTAATCATATCCCTAGATTATGTGGAGCACTTACTAGACTGACTGTATCATAATTGTATATTGTGGTTACAGTAATAAATGCAGGAAGTTGGCCATCAGATACACGGACTTTGAAGAGAACATTTTTTGCGATATTTTTCTACTTTGGATTGATTTTTTTTTTTTATTCCAAAAACATTTCTAGCCATTTTTGCTTTATTAATTGCTGTCAGTTTGAATGTGAAAAACACAAATGTCATATTTTGAGTCCATTAGGAAAAACTGTGGCAAGTGTTCTTAACTACTGTAGCCAGCTGACACCCAAGGGAGCAAAATTGTGCTTGCTAATTAACCATCAGTCCACTTTTGGCTGTGCTCCAGCCACGTGTGTCGGTGTGTTTTTTTTGTTTTTTTTCTCTATGTGTATCAGAATAAAGGTATTATTATAGAGGGCATTAGCCCCTCTGCCTGCCTTTATTAGTCCACACATGAAGGGCTTTATTTCATCAGAGCTGACACCCTCCCCAGGAGTCATTTCTTTCTGCAATTTTCTGCTCGGTTTCATGTTCCATTACCGGCAGATTATGCTTTTTCTCTGTCTTGCGCATACACTCATTTATGGATGAGCTCACACACAAACACATTTGCAGCTCTTACACACACACACACACACACACACCCAGTTGCACACACATATTGTGAATGCTTATGATCCCGTGCACTATTGTTATTGGACCACTGGTTGCTGAATGGTGAATGGGAGAGCTTGCCTCGAGGAGAGGACAGTAGTTAAACCAGCACTGAATTGCTTTCTTTACTATGAAAGTAAAATCAATTCCAAAACCCATTACCTGTATGGATGATCTAAAGGCACTCTGTGAGAGGAAATGTGAGTTTTTCTCCCCGTTTCATACTAATTTCTCTTTATGTGTTTACTTATGTGTGCGTGTGAGTGCATTCTTTGTGTGTGGCGAGTGTGTAAGGAAAATTGGAAGGAACTTCAATATGATATTATATTGACTCTCAAGGCGCTGATTCAACATATTATGATTCTTTAAAAGGGCCAAGTCACGATTTGATATTGCTCAGTGTGTATAATGTCTTCTGTACCTCGGGAGGAACTTTGCAAGGTCTGAGAAAGCAACACTGATGATGTCGTAGTGATGTCATCAGGGTGATTGATACTTTAACTTTTTAAAAGCCTGTGTTACAAACTCGGGGGAGTTTGGAGGATGTGGGTGTTTACCAAGAAGGGGGGATCTAACAACACTGTTGAGCTGTATTATGGGAAGTGCAGGATCTGTTACATATTAGGGACTAGAAGTCAGGATATCTCCTCTTTGTTTTTAGCCACACTAGCTGCATGGATCTAAGGGTGACGATGTCAGTTGGTCAGTCAGTCGGTTGGTCCACCACGTTGCTCCAGACTGAAATATCTCAATAACTATTGGATGGATTGCCATGAAATTTTGTACAGGCCTTCATGGTCTCCAGAGGATGTATCCTAGCAACTTTAGTGATCCTCTAACTTTTCCTCTAGTTACATCATGAGGCTGACATTTTGGTTTTGATTTTTTCGATGGAGTGCAATGAAATTTGGTACATACATGTTCCACTCAGGATGAGCTGTAATCACTCTGGCGATTCCTTAACTTTTCATCTAGCGGTATCATCCGGTCAGTTTTGGTTTGTCCAATAGTTTAATTTATGACCAAACACCTACAAAACGAATGACATTCCCATTAAACTCAGCTGCTTTTAGTGCCAAATTAGCAAATGTTAGCAGGCTAACATGTTAAACTAAGATGGTGAACATAGTAACCGCTAAACCTGCTAAACATCAACAGCATGTTCACTATAGTATTCAGAGCAAAGCACCGCTGTGCCTAAGCTTGCATGGTTGTGACTCTTACTGCCTGGCTTTTCAGTCATCCGTTTCATGCACGTCTGACAGAACAGATTCGCTTCTACTTCAATCAACACAATACAATCTCTACACAGGCTGTGTAACGGCTCGCGTTTTGCTTGCGCTTTACACGCATAAACCCAATGCGTATTTTTCAATCCTTTCTTTAATTTTACATGCATAACTACAGCTTGTTTGCTGGGACCTACACTCAACTGTGCCTGAATGCATCCTGTGTAGACACGGACAGAGGCCTAAAGCTGCTGGCTGTGTAGACATTGTGTTAGTCTTGTTTGAATCTGTCTCTCCCTCAACTTTATGAGAGTGCTCTTTTAAGTATCATGCCGTAATATTGCAATTAGGATTTATGGTTACTCGCTGGATTATGCAGAACAGTTGTTTCTGTCAGTGATTTTCATGATTCTAAGCATGAATAAGTCTGAATACACCTTACAGGCTTGTTTTTGTGCTGCTTTGGCAGGTAAAACATCAGGTTGCCTTCTTTTGTCTTTCTCAGTGTTTAACTCTGTGTGGTGTTGAGCTGTTGGGTATAATCATCATACATTTTTTCATGACAGTGTTTTCAAACTGCTTTATTCATCAAGCTTCTGTTCGTCGTTCTAACTGTAAAATCCAAAACAGCTCTTGACCTTGGATTTAACTTGTACAGCGGATGCTTGGAGTTGAATCTCCATCGGTGTGTCATCCTCTATTTCTACTTTCTGTGTGTCTGTCTGTTCCCCGTGTGTGCCTGCTCATAAACGAAAGAAGTGAATGTGTTGTTTCAGCCTGCACTTTCAGCATTATTTTCCTTGGTTTACAGTAAACTTGTCTTGAATATGCCAGCTGATACAAAAAATCCCCCAATAAAAAATTGCAGTTTGTTGCTAAGTCAGATTTTTTCCCCATCCTATGCTTATACTGTATATTTTCATTTCCAACAGTGTGGGTGCATCTTTTCTTGCATGGCCTGCCAGAAATTGCTTTTTCTAAAGTGTTGATGCTCCAGATATATTAAAGAAATGCATATATTAAAAGCAGAGGATATTATTTGGAGGCGTGCAGACAGACAGAAGAGAATATGGAGCCAAAGACAGAGAGAAGAGCCTGTTCTTTTATACTGGCGTGATAGTGGGTGAGAATAGAAAACCCTGCATGGGTCACTGAGAGGTGTATGTGACAGACTGAAGACCACAGGAGGGGACAGGAAGTGACAGACAGTGTCGAAATGAGTGTGGACGAATCAAAGGATGAGAAAAATACCAGAAAATGCTGCAATTTGTGTGTCTTTTAGTGCTTTTATATGACAAGTCACTGAAAGCATCATTGTGTTTTTCTTGGCAGGCATTTGTGTCATGAGAGGAAAAGTGGAGGGAGGACACAATTACTAAAAAAAATAGTAACCACTTTAAGGCCGTATGTGTGTATGAGTGTTTCTGTCTGTATGTGTGTGACAGTGCGTGTCTTTGCTGCAGCCGTGCTTTGGCAGGTGTGTGTGTGCCATCATTAATTTTATGTTTTAAATAGCACTCATTAACTCCTCAGGAAGTTGGTGGTGTGTGTGTGTGTGTGTGTGTGTGTGTGCGGAGGTTGCTCTACGCTGAGGAGTTCATTTGTCTCGTTTAAACAACATCAGCACTATTAGATGACTGTCAGTGGTGTTATTGACAAGCAATCTCTGATTCATTCTCGACCTCCTCATCCGTGAACCTGTTGATTCTCACTGATGAGCATGGCTGGCTTTGATAGTGTTTATTAAAAGTGTTCAGTTCATCTTTCAGTTTTTTTAATTTCATTTATTATTTACAATGAAGGAAATGTCTTGAAAGTTCACCTTAAAAAGCACAGAAGTGTTACACTCTGGTGGAGGTTAGAGGGCAGTTTCTATTTGTTTGTTTGACAAAATTCATGACCTAATTTTTTGGGGCAATTTAACTCTGAAGATAGTGTTATGATGAGTAATCAGCGAGTATCAAAGACAGGTTGTGACTGAGATCACTAATTCTGTACTGAGGAAGTAATACCGATCATTAGCTACGATTTCATACATTTCACTTTTTACTAAAGAGCCAGACACTTTCCAGCTGAGGTCACTCACTCACTACTCAGTATTGTGTGGCCTGTGTCACTGTGCTGAACAAGTTATTTTTCTAGGAAGATGCGTCTCCTCTGTGAACGTAGGCTTTTACAGTAGATATTTTTAGTTTAGTTTAGTTGTTGGATGTCACTACTCCTGCTTTCTCCCACAATATCACCACTGTATCTATGCATATGGCAGTGTGATAAGGTGAAAATGTACAATAAAATATATTCTTGATGGTTTTGTTTAAGACACAAAAGATTATCAACATCGGCATGCATGTTTATGTTGCCACTTTTATGCGTCTTCTTTTCTGTGTAGGTGACAGGTAAAATCTGCATACCACCAAGACATTTGGGCCAGGATGATCACCACTGAGTGACCAAGTGAACCGTCACACTGTTTCACAGTTTCAGCAGAGACATGCTGAGTCTTCTGGTTGTTTCCATCAGACAAAATATAAACTTGATTACACATAAATCCTGTTCTTTTTCCACCCTTCCACTCGTGGCTGGATTAACCCATTGGGGACCCGTGGGACAAAAATGATCTGCCAGGCCCCTTGTGAACCCCCCACTCATCCCTCTCTGTGCGGTGTGTACGCTTTTTGAAGTAAAAATGAAGTAAAACAAAGTTTGAGGGGCGGCAGGAAAACAACACCAAGATCACAGATGTGCTCCATGTTCTTATCAGTGCCAGGGTGCTTTGATTTAGTCTTTCATCTTTCATCATTTAATCCAAACCTGATTTAAAACATTTCTGCATTGTGCTCAGTTACATCAGTTGAAAAAGGTTATTTTGACTCTTTTTTGTATTTTGATTCTATCTTGTCAAAAACCTTATTCACTCATATTCTGTACTGTACATTCTGTGCTATTAAAGGCTGGTTAGTATAAATTATTGTTCTCTGACAAAAATCCTTTTGTAAATCCATTACAGAGAATAAATATTGAACTCTACAGTATATTGTCAAAGATCCTGAAAATACTGAGATATTATTTTTATTGCCCAGCCCTATCACACAAACATTGCTGTATTGAGCTGGGTATGAGCCATGGTCATAAATATGCAAGCACACGCTGCGGGCCTGGATGGACTTCATACTTATTCACCAACCTCTCACCTCTTAAATAGCCTTAGCAGGCCACACACTGACTGTCAAATGATCACATGCTTGTGTTTTTAGCTGCACTCTTAAGTTCTTATCCAGAGAGAGAGAGAGAGAGTGAAACAGAGAGGAGAGAGAGAGAGAGAGAGAGAGAGAGAGAGAGAGAGAGAGAGAGAGAGAGATTATCAACATCCTCACATGAACCTCTGCAGTGTGGGACTGAAAGAGAGAAAAAAAAAATCAAGGATCTCTGTTCAAACTCTTCCTGTGAAAATGAATTCACTGTGGGCATTATTCAACAGTGTGCAATTTTAAAAGATGCGAGAGAAATTTTGGGGTGTAAAGAGTAATGTCATGAAATGGTAAAATATAAACCTTTACTGGGGAAACACTCTGGAGTATAACATGACAAAATGTTAAGAGAATGACATTTAGCGGCGGGTTATTCAGAGCAGAGCAGCCGGGAAGGTTGCGAAATGCTCATAATGACATTTACAGCAACCTTTTCCTGTGACTTTTTAAAAAGGGTTAAAACCACAGAGAGACGGAAAGATGGGGCTATGTTAGGTCCTTCCCATTAATCAAACTGTGATTGCGCTGGGCCACAGCCTCAGGGCAATTTCTCTTCTCACTCATTAAGAAGTGAGGAAAAGGAGGACGGGGCCACACACACCACACAAAACAGTCAGGGCTGCAGGGGGGACTGATGGGTACAATATTTGTCCTTTAACCAGTCAACTCGGAGTCAAACCCTCTGATAAACCTGCTGGAGTGTCTTTGAGCCAGACGCTGAATCCTTGCTATTTCTGACCTCCACGGGGGTGCTAAAGCAACTCATTATCATTAATAAAATTAATTCAAACAGCATTCTCCTGTTAAGAATGTTTTCATGAAAATTCACTTTGCATGAATGTTTTATCATTGCCAAATTGCTCCTTATTATGTACAAATGTGTTTAGGAAACTACGGCTATGCACATTAATTATGGAAAAACGCTGTTAAATGGAGCTGATTTAAGGGAAAGGGAGCTGCTTTGTAAAAACGCTGATTATGAAAGACCTAAGAGCAAATGTGATTTGACTTTTACAAAATGTTTGTGAATGAGACCTACTGCTGTCAAAGGAATGGGAAATCACTTTCTGCTGTCAAAAATAATACTCATTTCATTCTCGTCCAAATTCGATTTCACTTTACAAATGTCATCCTCAACACATCTGAATCCCGTGATGGCTAGTTCATTCTTCCCTCCTAAAGCAATCAAATATCTCCATCTTTGGCGCGAAAAGTAAACATAAAGGTAATGTTTGCAAAGTTGTGCAACCAAATGAATTAAAAGGAACTCCTACAACATTTTAAGAGGTTGTTGAGAGTATGCTGCTGACATTTAGCAGTCACTGTCTCCTGACAGAGGTGGAGAGGACAGAGCGGTGCAGCTGTGGCAGAGCACATATCCTGAGGCCATTCGGTCCCTAAACCCAGTGGAGCACAGTCAAATGTTAGAACACCTGCCCTCAGAACAGAAAATGTATGGGCTGCAGGAAATGGTACAGTTGGGTTTTATCGCCTAAAAGAGTTTTTTAGCCACTGACCTTTAAGATTTTAGCAATACACTTTGCCATAAAAATAATACTTGCTATGGTAATAATATTGACCTCATAAAGGTGTACACGTTTTACAGCCCTAGCTTCAGCAGCTCTAGTTACTAGTAACTACTTTTCAGAAACATGTGATCATATAATTAAATATGACGCATCTTTATGAAACTACCCACGAGTATTAAGAAGCAGTTACAATTAGCTCCACCTCGATCAGCCACAACATAAAAGTACTGCTTACATGTTAATGAGTGCTTTGATACTTTAAGTACATTTTGTTGCTTATACTTCTGTACTTTGGCTTAATTAAACTTTTGAATGCAGGAGTATTTGTGTTGCAGTATTTCTACTTTTACTTATGTTCCACGACTGCCCACAAAAATAGAAATATATGAAGTAAACCACACTTGATGACAAAAATATCACCTTGCTATGGGTACAAAAGAAAAAGCAATGACAACAAAAGAAACATAGTAGCAGTGCAAAACACAAAAATACTCCCCAAATTACGTTTGATACCTATATATTTTGTCCTCATTTGTACATTTCTTCCAAGCTGAGATACAGTCCTAAATTTGAATTGAACAAACAGGTTCTGACAGAGTGCAGCACTTAATCCACAAGTGCAGACAAAGGATCTCATTTGAACAGAGGTGTTTATTTGCATGTCAGTTGCTCCACCTGTTGTGCCTGAAGCTGGGCGGGGCACAACTTGTGTTGGCATGCAAGTTGTTTCCAGTGGGAAGACTTTTAGTATTGTGTAGTATCGGAAGAATGTTGAATAGCTGGTATAATTTTAGTGTGGGGATGTTTGTGCGCTCCACTCCAACACAAACATGAAACTATTACCACATGTCCCTGTAGAGCAGGGATTCCCTTTTTTCCTTAGAGTCTTCCATTGTTAAGTGTAAGAAAACACAAAACCACAATGACCAACACACACATACACACAAGCAGGTTTGCTGCTTTGTCTGTCGTTTTTTAAAACTAAAGTTAAAGTTTCTATTAAGGTAGAGCCTACTTTATCTGTCTTAGACATGTTGTTTTTTCAATTACTGTCAGTCCTGACTTGTACAGCTTTTTGACATGGTAGACCTTCATAAGGTTGTGAGCCAGCCTGCACTCTTCACTGTCTTGTACTTTTAAAATACAACAGTGTCAGACAAGACAAGCACTTTAGAATACTGTTTTTCCCCATTACAAGGTACAGTAGGCTGAATTGTACCTGAGGTAAGAATCTTACATTCATCTTACCTGATGAAGGTCGACTGTGTTGTAATTACATAAAGTGACTGACAGTGACGGCATTTCTAGCTCCTTCTCAGTGTAAAGACTTTTGGTACCACACCCCTGTTATTAAAGAATAAGGCTGGTGAGTTCTTATTGTCAACAAATAGTCTCTCTCTCAATACTTTCTAACTGTCCTTCTGTACTCTGTCTGTGGCTCTCAGCCCCAAGCCCATTAGTTCTTACTAAAGCTGTAAATCTTTAAGAACAAGTCACAAATATAAACTTTCATTAACAAAAAAGGCTGAGTATTTTCCTGAAACAGCAGGGCACTGTAGTTTTCAGCAAACATTACTCAAACGGGAGTAAAAACTGCATTTGTTGGGAACTAATTTCAGCTGCAGGTTTGGTGTATGTGGGACTAAGTCAAAATTAACTACAGTGCCCATGTTCATCATAATAAAGTAACAGTGTGGTGATGTGGCTCAATGATTAATAGATTTTGTTCAACAATGCAGGCTTTGGATAAACAGGCAATACTTGTTAGGAGGATAGATTCATTGTTGGTTTTGTTTTTTTCATTTATTTGTTGACAATAAGAAAAAAAAAAACAGAATATCCCCACATGTATCCTTTAGGACTTTATGACATTCAAGAACTTCGTTGAGGTTATTTCACTGATAAAACACTGATGACAGACAGCTTTTAGGGTCCAGAACTAAAGCTTAAAGAATCACTGTCCAAGCACCTGTTCTAGTGACAGCTTTATACCAACCTATTACAGGTTTAATCAGTCTTGCACAAAGATAGTGCTTTGAGGGCATTGGTACAGTAAGCAGATCCAGCTGCCCATGTAATTCAAATTACAAATGTGTTGTAGCGTGTAATCAGGTTTAAATGTCAGTATGTAGGTGCTGGTTCAAACATAGAAATACTGCATGTGATGTATGCAGACATTTTACAACAGATGTTTAGAGGAAACCACTGTTGCCAATGGTTTAACAGCATGTAACCCATTTACCACTGTCTCATTTACATCACCAGCTGTGTAGTCTATGCTGTTGAGTAAAGCGCCCATCCTAAAGAATGGCGGAAGAAGAAAACAAGACATTCAAGTCTACTGGGAGTCCAGGCCAGTGTCTAGATTAGAGGGAGATCCTCTTAAAGGCATCGTGCAGACAGGATATTCTGCCTTGTAGGGAACAAGGCAGAATATCTTGCCTCCCCAGAACATCTCCTCTGAGACCACTGATTTAGCTGGCAGCAGGCTAGCTGGGATCTGCTTTGTCCAGATGCACACACACACACACACACACACACACACACACACACAGTGAAGACAAACCCCACTGTGAATTGAATACATCCATGCCACTGCACAAAGGAACAATAGCTGGTCCTCTGTGACTCAGTGTGTGAGTGAGAGAGAGAGAGATTTGGATGTCATATGTTTGTCTTACATGAGTAGCTATTAAGGCTAACAACTAGCTTTAAGCTGTGGAGGGTTTGCACAGTCACACACAGATGCATGCAGACACAAGACCTCAGTGGATATACAGTGCGACAGTGGCTGGAGTTTCCCTAGTAACAGCGTTTAGTTTCACACTGATGGATTCGAAGATGCAGACCTTCATGAATATACATGCATGCAGCATATGGGCGATGTACACATACAACCAGTCACAGCTTTGGTAGTTAGGTCTCACACTTTCACACATTCATACACTTAAATACAGTACACACACACACACACACACACACACACACACACACACACACACACACACACACACACTAATCAGGGCTAGGCAGCCATTGTAAGAGGCAAAGGTCTGCAGGGCTGTTTGATAGCAGATTA
>NTHP01000157.1:179028-196393 GCA_003416845.1 Oplegnathus fasciatus
TACCTCTGATCCTGCAAAACAAATGTTTTCCTCTCCTCTTTCATCCTTTCTTCTGTCTTGTTCTCCTTTGCTCCCCTCATCCCATCTCTGAGTACAGCCCACTCCACCTCTCTCTTGAACTCTTTGTTTTTCTCTTTCTATCCTTCGACCTTTCTCTCTTTGCATCGCTCCACCCTTGCTTTTTACATACACTTTTTCTCTCTCCTTCCCTTTCCTCCCTCCTTTCTTTCTCTTTCTGCCTGCTTCTTGCTTGTGAATGCTTTCTCTCCCCTTACTGACATTTCTAGTCAATAATCTCGGGATATACCATGTGCTTTGAATCTAAAAAGGCTTGCCATTTTCTGCAGCTTTGAGTGCTTCAGTCTGGCTCTTGCAGTATCTTTCTTTCTTTCTACCAGCTTCTATGTCCATTCCCTAACCCCCCATTTCTGCTTTCTCTGAATATGCTTTTAAAAAATTCGCTGGCAATGTCATGCAGTACCCTTAAATTTCTCTATACTTTTCTTTTTCCTTCCTTCCTTCTCTCAACCCCCCCAATCCACCCCCCCCCTCTCTTCCTCTCACTGTGTGAAGGAGCCTTTGTTGAACGTGTGAAAGGAGGAGAGGGGGAACTTGGCAGAATAAGAATTCAATCAGTGAATGCCACCAAAACATAAGCACAAAAGGTGAATGCTGGCTTAGTCAGACAATAAAGCCGTCAGCATTCTGAAAGACAGCAGAATCTTTTTCAAAATATCTCTATACTTTGCAGTGATGGTGTTATGGACATTCATTGTGAAAACATTAGCCATCCTAGTACACAAACAGGAGGCATTTGCAGTTACCCTTTTCATGTGAGTTCTGAATTACACCAACACTATATGCTCAGCCAAAGGTTAACCGAATATCTGCGGGTAAAATTTTTGCTGCGGTAAACAAAATATTGAAAGTTATTGTTGTCTTTCCTCATTCACTCCAGTGGCTACAGCTTTTTTTCATAGGATGTTTGGTTCCAAAGAAAAGAACAGTTTAAAGGAATAATGCAAATCCCCCTTCCCAAACAATTTAATTATTTTTGGGCATTGTTTGCCTTTATTGGACAGAAAAGGAAGGAAGAGAAATGGGGAATGGAAAGCCAAAAAAGTCGCTTGCTGGAGTCAAACTGGCAACACTTCGACTGCATGGTCAGCGTCTTTAAACCGAATATTCATTTAAAGGATTTGTAAAAGGAAAAAAGTTGTTTTTTTTTCTAACTGGTCAAATGAATTAAAATTGTGGACAATGGTAACAATATTCCTGTAGGCCTGAGTTACAGAAAAAATCCATCATTGAAGGTTGAGTTCAGGAACAAGCTTGAGAGCACACTTGTTAGATAATAACTTTGACCTCCATGAATGTGGTATAATAGATGAGTAGTTTATAGTTTGACTTGCTTTTGGCTGCCCTCAGTTACTTGCAATTATGGCTAATACTCTGTTTGAAAGGAACAATTTTTCAGTCCTCAGTAGTGCCTATATTTACAACTACAAATATCTTTCATATACAGTACTCCACACAGTACTCTACATTCTGACATCCAACCCCTACGCCATGACACCTCCTGGCTAAAAGCTCCCTGAAAAGCCAGCCAGTGGAGTGATCACCAACATCTGCTTGTCAAAAAGAAAGAAGAAGAAAAAACAATTTTAGTGTATTTGTCTTTCTGTTGTGTAGGAGTTGTGTTTCTACTTGCTTAACCGAAGGGCAAAGGCAACAAAGGTTACTTCTTTATATTTTTGATTGAGCACATCCACATAAACACTGCTGCCACAGTTAGCTCTTACAAAGCCACTCTTAGCAACCGCAGCAAATAAGTACAGATTTTTTTTCACTTTGTTGGCCTCATGTGAAGATTTTGTTGTGTCAAGACGCTGAATCGATACATTCTCTAACTGGCGCTTTTAATTTGGCAGAATGGACATATTTTTAACACTGACTCAGCTTACACTTTTTTAGGGAGCTTCTTCAATATTGGATTCTTTTTCTTTTGTGTTGTCCTATCTCTGAAGACCTGGCTGAATGGTAAACTGCTCTCAGAACAAACAGTCACGAAGGCCTACTGAAAAATTCAGACTTGTGTTCTTTTGTCTGTAGGCCCCAATAACACTCAGTCATCCTGTGGTCTTTGCCAGTAGGCTCCACTTCACACACCGGCTGTCATGTGCAATGAAAGCTAGTGATGAATGCGGTGGCACTGTTTTCTATTCACATTCCAGTGTGGCTGGCTTGTAGAAACTCTTTATGTAAGTCCAAGATGGATTCTTGACAGTGTTTTTCTGCACATACCTCATGAATATGTTTTCAGGTGAGTGTAAGGGATTGTATGAGCTTGGCTGCATCTGGCATGTTTAATGCCTCGCTTTGTGGTTGTTTAGTTTTTGCTTTTCCTGTGTGAGATTAGTTTGAATTGTTTGAATTTCTGTGCCGAGATGCTTTTGTCTCCAAGTGACTTTCTCTCCCCTTCCCAACGTCCTATGTCTTTTTACTGCCCTCCATCCCTCCTTCCCCTCTTTTTCAGCACCATATTTTCTTCTCTCTGTGATATTTCCTTGCCGTGTGGTGCCTGTCATGCATTTTGCTGTTGTGCTGTCAGTTCAGCCAGTCTGTGGCCTATGCTACTGTATGCATATGCAATTTAATTACTGATGCTCCCCACTGACAGCAAGTTCAGCTCTGTATGGATCTCTGCTTCTTTCTAATATCCCAGGAGATATTGTCTGGTGTGGTGGTTGAGGTGCAGAGTGTTTGAATGTGTATGTGTGTGTGTTTGTGTGTGCAACAGTAGCGATTGTGTTCTCCGAGCAGAGGGCTTTTTGTGCATATTTCTGTTTGTACGTGTTTTACTTTTTATTTTCACCCGCACTTTTACAGAAACATGATTCCATTTTTTCGTGTTGTAGTTTATCATGGGAGAATAAGATAATAAGATAAGAGAAAGATAATTAAAGTCTTATTCTTTATATTTCTGTGAAAAGCGTGTTTTTTAACAGACACTAAAAAGTCTAAAGTCATTGCTCAATACTATGGGATGTTGAATGCTGGTGAATATAGTATCTTGGGGTGGAGGGCGTGATGCTACAATGCACATTTTGAACTCAATATTATTTGCATGTGGCAGTGAAGAAATGTAGCAATGCATGGCATGAATTTGGCATGGTGTGGAGACTGGAACAGGGGGCAGAAGGCGGAGGGGGGTTGCGGTGCTCACGTCCCACCCCTAGAACCCTCACATTTAACATTAAACATTTTCTTGATCTACAATCTATAGTCAGACCTCTCTGACAATGTCAAAATGATCATTATGGTCTTTATTAGTTATTAGTATTTATTAATAGGATGGTTTGCAGTAAACTGTGCAGGTGTACCTACTAAATGTTTTTTATATCTGCGTGTCAGTCAGACAGTCCACCACTTCGATTCAGACTTTAAATCTCTTGACAGCTATCGGATAGATTGCTATGAAATTTTGTTCAGTAATTCATGGTCCCCAGAGTTTGAATCCCATTGGTTTGATGATCCCCTGACTTTTTGTCTGGCGCCGCCACAAGGTTCACATTTGTGATTCTGAGTGAAATGTCTGAACAACTATTGGCTGGATTGCCATAAAATTTAGTTTAGACATTGATGTTCCCCTCAGGATGAATTGTAATCACTTTGGTGATCCCTTAACTTTTCTTCCAGCGCCATCATCACGTTAAATTTCCAATTTGTTCACTCTGTTGGTTCATGACCAAATACCTGCCAAACCAATCACATTCCCATCAGCCTCAGTTGTACTTTGTGTTTAGTGCTAATTAACAAATATCAGCATTCTAAACTAAGATGGTGAACATGGTAAACATTATACTTGCTAAACACCAGTATCTTAGCATTGTTGTTGTGACCATGTTGCCATGCTAGTGTTTAGCTCAAAGCAGCGCTGTGCCTTAATACAACCTGGCTGTAGACTCTCAGTCTTGTTTCTTATGAATAATGAATGCAAACAAATGCAAAACTTTATAGAAACAGTCTGATGTCATCAGGAGTCCTCCAAGTCTGTCCCAATGTGTAACACATCAACAGTGTCTCCACATGAAAGACATTCATTGACTGCGACTCTCATCATTAACTTGAAATGCTGTCAATTTTCTGCTTGGGATGAATCCTTTAATGGTGGTTGATCATGTAAAATAAGAGAGTACACATTCAGTTTCCGAGATCATATGTGCTCAGGAAAGCATGACTTATGAATTTTGTGTGCAGACCATGACAGAGAGGCACTGAGAGGCTGAAAGAGAACAGGCACATTGTACAAAATGGCACTCAGTGAGGGACAGTCCTAATCTCTCTATACACAGACAGGTCGTCACTTGTCAGACAGCCAAGGCGAGAGGCGAAATTAAACTTGAAAGTTATACTTGTTGTTAACGGCGTCCATTTGCATTTAAATATGTTTGACCTCCCCAGCAGCAAGGCCCTGCTTCGTCAGATGGGCTGGCAGTAATTATGCCCAATTACAAGTATCTGTGTCGCCTTTTCTTTTAATTCACTGGTCGCCCATGCATGAGGAAGAGGACTCGTTTAAGAGTCTGTCATTTAAAACAGGCAAATTACAGGCTACCCTTGCCAACAGGACATCTTGCCTCACTTTTTCTTACACAAATGCATGCAGACAAACATATCAGCAAACTCAATAGTATTGGTTTCGTGTAGCAAAATCCGCCGCTCCATCATTTGATATGAGGAAGACCTTGAGTAGGTGAGTGAGTTTTCTGGTTGGTAATTACAGGTTGTGCTTATATTCCCAGGGTTGAATAATTAAATTCAGATCCATATATCTCCTCCTTTCGTTCCCCTGCCTTCTCATAAATCTATATCCAAAACCTCAACTTGATCTCACCTGTCTATAAAAAGTGCAATCTCTCTGTCCGAAGTATTCAAACTGCTCATTTAGTTTTGAGCAAAGAGTCAACATGTAAAAACCTACCTCGCTTGCAAGAAGTATATTTACTGTCTTTCCAACAACAAGGATGCTGTTTTTTCTTCTCTTAAAACATCAGATCCAGGCTTGTAGTGGAGGGTAAATGCACACCAACACTGTTTACCCAAATCTCAAAACCTGAAAAAAAAGCATTTAAACAATCCCCTAGGGCGTTTATGCATAGTGCAGATAGACCAGTATGCTCCTATGGCTTTTTGTTGTGGAAATGTTGGAAATACTCGTTTTTTCCTCCCCTGGACATTGGTATCTTCATGTGAGCACAGTGCAGCCATTAACACATCGCCCACTTGAGCTAGTTGGTGATGAAAACAAATGAACCTTTCTCTGCAGGAGTCAACAAATTACTGACTGACTGGTACTAATGCTGTGGGCAGACAGAGGACAGAGGTAAATAGAAAGAATGCACATCTGACAGTGTTTTCCACATGTGCTCCATCTAACTTTGATCTATAGAATAAAACAACATGAATGTAAGTCAGCCTTTATGTAGACTACAGCTTTTCCTGTTTACAGAAATATCGGTCTGTTGGTCGATCCACTGCTTTGGTCCAGACTGAAATATCTTAACAACTATTGTTCAAGTTTTATTTGTCACATATAATCATAGAAGTGAAATGTGTGACCGTTACCTCCTTTAATTATGCAATAAAAATAAGTGTAAAATAGAATAAGAATAAAGAATAGAAATAGGTAATAAATAATGATGTTAACTATAGTAAATAACTTTGAATAATAAAGTAGATAAAAATATAAATAGTCTTCGGGGAATCTTTGGCAGTGTCCTCATTCAGGATCCTAGTCGCCTGAGGGTAGAAGCTCTTCCTGAGCCTCTCAGCGTTCCGTATTGGATGGATGACATTTGGTACAGACATTCATGGTGCTAGAGGATGCAATCCTAGTGACTTTGGTGATCTCCTGAGTTTTTATCTAGTGGCAGCAACAGGTCAAAGTTTTTACTTTACATTGAAATATTTCGACATCTATTCGATGGATTGGCATGAAATTTTGTGATATTCCCAGAGGCTTCCAGAGGATGAATCAGAATCCCACTGACTTTGGGGATCCCTTGACTTTTCCTTTAACACCAACATGAGGTTGACATTTGTGGTTTTAAGTGAAATATCTCGACAAATATCGAATGGTTTGCCATTAAATTAGTACAGACACTCATTTCACTCTCAGGATGAGCAGCCACCTCTTGTAAAAAAGATTTTATTTGTCCAAAAGTAATGACAATACCATCAGAGTTAGCTGTAATTTGTGTTTAGTGCTAATTATCACATGTTGGCATGCTAATTTAAATGGAGTAGTTTATTAGCTAGTAGGGGTGGGCAATACCACAAATTTGTTTTCGATATTATACCAGGACTAACCGTTTGGTTTTTTTTTGGAAGTGATTCTATTAGTTTGATACTCATTACAGTGCTGATGCTCAAAACAAGATTTAGTAAAGGTAGTATTTATATTGTATGTTTATTTATTTATTCATAATTAACTCCAATCAGTCAATTTTATTTTTTTATCTAATTTTGAACTACTGACCTAGTGTTCTTTTATTTGACTTGTCAGCTCGGATCCATGATTTTATATGTCAGGTAAGTATTTCATTGTCATCATCCCTGTCCTTTATTAAATACAGTGTCATCTGCCCCTGTGTCGGTTAGGTTAATTTTGGTCCTGAATTAATACTGTTTTCACATTAGTCATACATCAGCTAATGATACAGGCAATTTTGGCCTTGTATTAATAGTGGTTTTCATTAGTCTTGACGCAGCTAATGTCTCAGCTCATTTCATTCTTGCTGTCCAGTGTGTTGTTGTCATTACCCCTCCTTCAGCTAATGACTCAATCACTTCTGACCATGCTTTTGCATTCAGTTGCATTCATTTCAACATGTCGAAAATGTCATCCTTCTCTTTTGGGGATGACTAAGACTTTAAAGTGTATTTTTCATTTTTTACATCTTATGTCTCTCCTGTTTGTTCATGAATGAGTGCTCTCGGTGCTTTCCACACCACACACATGATCTTTTTTTAAACTGCGACCCATTTTGTTTGGGTTAGAGGGGTTTCAATCAAAACCCAATTATAGTCACATTCACAGGCACACACACACAGAGCAGAATGAAAATCCTCTTGCCTGTAGTTATTGGATTCTTTGCCCTCAACTGTACAGAGTATCATCAGCTGTATAAATATTTTTCATTATATCAAATAATTGACTAGAATCTGTTGAGCTGTCTGTACATCAACTCACCTGGGGACTGTCACTTCATTTGGTGTCTTTTTCTGCGGGCGTTTATATGCATAGGTTTTCAAGGGCTTCAGAAAGCTTTGGGATCAAGGGCTGATATCCCTCAGATACTGCACACACCCACACACGCATACAGGTAGACACACACACATAAGCAGAGGTAGCTACTCATAATCAATGCATGGTGGATCTTTTAACCTGGGCTCTCTGGGTAAAGCTTTTATTTACATCTGATAGTAGGTCACAAACAGGACCTCTGTTTCTCACACAAGCGCTCACACACATGGAAGACACACAGCGTTTTATAGGGCAGTAGATGCTGCAGCTATTAGCAGTAATTATGAGTGTGTGAGCAGAAGGCCCATTCATTTGTTACTTACACACCGAGGAACACAAACAGCAGGGCACAGAGGGAGTGAGAGTGAGATGAGAGCGAAGAGGCAGCTCTGTTAGTCCGAGTGACACACAAGCCTCATCGTCTGAGAAATCTTTCATAACAGCTTTGCATTTGTCCTTCCCTCGTCTGACAAAACGGATTGACAGGTCAGAAAAGGCCCGCGAGGAAGAGAACAACGATAGGTAGGGATTTGTAAGCGCATAACAAAAAGTGTGACAAAGGGAACAGTGTTAGAAAAGGGGTTATAAAATAGCGGTGAATGCTCTACAGTAAGTGTCGACATAACAGCAAGGCAGAAAGCTTTTTCTTTAACATTTATTTCCACTGTGTAACAAAGAAAATCCCCTGTGATTAAATATGATAAAAACAGAAACAAGAGATCAATAATCTGCACATGTGATACAAAAAAAAGAGGGAGGGATGGAGGGGGGGTTTGAGCTCGGGAGGGGAATGACAACATCTCCTCTGAAAACAAACAAGACAAGAGCAAAATTCAAGATGACAAGCAAAAACAAAACTGCACTGGATAACAGAGTCTAATTTACAACACCAGAACAACATGGTGGAAAATAACGAGATCCATGAAATGACCGGGGAAATAAACAATAATTAAAATAACCAGAATGCAGAGAAATGCTGTAAATCCACAGGGAGGATTGTGTGGTAATGAGTGGTATATAGGGTGTATATGTGTGGATAATAATGGTTTCAATATATATTGTGACAAATCACAAACACTTGCACATCAAAATGGATTACTGTCAAAATATCTTTAAAAAAATATGAAGGTAAATGTAATTTATATTCGGACAATATTTAAAAAAAGCTCTGCCATAGCACATTTCTTTTAGCACATTATGACAAGAATCTAAATGGTGTCTATTGTACAAATTCGTAAGTGTAAATTCTGTCTGATGCATGCTGTCTGATTGTGTTGTGCTGAGATTCTTCAGTCTGCGTGAGTTGTGTATTTTAAACATGCAAAGAAAACTGACTCTGCTGCGTGATGCCAACACAAACAAGGAAAGAACACCAGAGGATTCAAGGATGAAATTTATGTTTTTTCTTCTGAGGCCATGTTGATTGGAGATTTATTTATTTTCAATGACACTGACAAACCTCTTTTACCATTACCTTGAAATTATTGCAGAGGCAATGTTGATTCTGAAGCAGAAAGTCTCAGAAACACAGCAACAGCCAGGACAGACATCCTCCGATTGGTCTGTTCCTTGTAGAGACATCGACCCTCTGTGGTGACACTTTTAGTTTTTTGTGTTTAAATGAAGTAGAATTGAGCGCTACTACTAAGAGGTACCTCTTCTTATGGCTGACTGGAAGCACTGCTGAGGTACCCAAAGACATTTATAATGAATAAGTAAATGTACAGTGTGTATTTACTGTACATCAAATATTTCCTCATCTCCCACACCCACTGACAAGCTTAATGGCTTCTTGTGAAATGATGCTGGTTAGCACCAGCAAGACCACTAAATGTATCGTAAATACTTGTTGCACTCACTTAACTCTATAACTCAATAGACAGATTGATTAATGTGGTTTTGAATTAGTTATTATAAGAATCCGATAGAGCACTAGCTCAAGTCATACAAATCGTTATGAAAGTGTCAGAAATCGACTCCATGAATCCTTGAAAAACTTTTGCAAACAATGTCAAGTCAAGTCTGTTTAGAGCGCATTTACAAATGTTGACCAACAGAGAAATTCGAAATACAATTAAAAAGTATGAACATAAATAGGTAAATAACTGTAACAGACAAAAGTAAAGCAATTTTATTTCAATATTAATAAGCAAGGGGACTTAAACAGAATTTTTAAAGGGTGAGTCGGAAGATGAGATTTCAAAGTGGCGATAGATGGGGATGTATATGCAGCACCCAAAATGCTATAGGGAACCACCTCATGCTAATTCCTTTCATGCAAATATGAATAATGTTGCAAGAGCAAGAATAATTTTGTACCATTTAAATGCATGAACAGATCCCTCCACGCTCCATTTCCACCATGCCATAATCCATGCTCAAGTGTTCATACTCATACTGTAGCTGCGAGTAAGCCTACCCCTGCCCTTCTTTTCATGTTTTTATTAACTGATCTACAATGTCAGCATGAGGAGTAAAATCTGCCATTTATTCAAAATGTTTTACAAATGTCAATTCCATTCAATCGCAAGTATACAGCACCCTGTTGTTGCTTTGTTGTGTTTTAACAGCTTCAGTGGCAGAACGGTTAAGAAATGAACAGTTTAGATTGTATTTATGGACATTTTCTTTTGTGTGTTTCATGATGACAAAGTTGCTTTAGAAAGTGTTCGTGGCCCTGTTTTCAGTAATAAAATGTGACCCTGTGATAGTTTGTTAATACTGCAATAGCATGATCTTGTCTACATAAGCAAAACCAAAATCATACAACAGCACCTTACACACTATAAACACAATAAAACTACAGTTAAAGCCATGACGTATTTTGTATTTGTGAACTAGACTAAACTAGATATTCTCCTGCTTTCACAAAGCATGTTTTTAAATTGTCGAAGCAACATCATTGACTTTTGGACTTTAATCAGGCTCAAACGTTGACAAGTGGTTTGTCCAAAAATTCTCACAAAATAATACAGAGGCATTTTAAATATTTGGATTCAAACAAAAACAAAGCTAATACGCAGTAGCTTCACCTGATATTAGGTGTCACAATCACACTAACTCTACCAGTATGTGGAACATGGAAACACAGGGTGCAACTCTCAGTTACATCAAACAGCATGGGCCGACAAGGCCAAGGCAAGTCAATATTTATACCACAATACAACCATGACATAGAACTGTGTTTTCACATAACCTATTTTTTATTACTTTCCAGGTAAGAATCTTAGTGAGATCAGCTTCTCTTATTTTAAAATATTTCTGAAATTGAAATACCTTTCTGACGTATTTCTGCAAGTGTTCTATGATCTCGTTTTCTATGAGGCGAATGACTTGACAGACTTGACAAAGTTTGACTTGAAACTTGACAAACGTACAGTTAGAGGGAGGTATATGGTACAGCAAGGTAAAGGATGAGGCAGATGGACAGAAAGGCAGGAGGTAGAGGCACATCACAGATGAATAATAATCATCAGAGAGATTTAGTGGCAAAGATGACAGCACTGTATATAACCACATCACTGCTGGCTTTTGTCTCACTGTCTGTCATTTGAACAGACGCTTTTATTATGACAAAGCATTCATTTTTTTTATTGTGTTTTTTGATTTAATATTTCTTTATCTGATGTCTCTTTTTTTTTGCTTATGGGTGCGTACGTGCACAAGAGTGCGTGTGCTGTAAAGTAATTCACTCTCTCCAGTAATTCTCATTCAATTTCCTGGAAAGATTGAGGGCTTCAAAAAGTCTTCTTTTTATTCAAGTGCATACACACAGACACCAACATGAGCATAAAGCCTTGCACATAGAGGGGAAAAAATGCCTCTTTTATGAATTGCATCTACTCTATTTGTATTTGATTTACACTCTCCTGAGGCCCATCATAGAGAACAAAGCACTGAACAATACACAATGTGTACTATTAATAAATGGAAAGACAGTGAAAAGAGGGGAATGCTAGCTCGGGGATGGTGTGTGTACCGTAGGTGTCGATAAACAGAAGACAGAAGAAAGGAGAAGGTCTTGCCTGAGGATGTGTGTATGAGGTGATGCTTATGTGCTCATGTACTGCGTACGTGTGTGTTCTTGAGCATGCTCAAACATATATCGAAATATCTGTAAAGCCTGCTTTCCTCTAACCTCGCTTGTCATGCATGACTATGAGTGTTTACTCACGACCGCTTGATGCAAGGCGTCCAGTGTATTGATTACTGTGGCATGTAGTGAAGTGCGCGCAAAAGGATGCTTACAAGTGCTCATTCTTTTTCCCCTTCTCCTTGTCTCTTTTGTGGACACACACACACACACACACACACTGCTATACTATTCGCATTGTAGAGGCAGGGCTGAGATGATCACTTATTCACAAGCTGCTCCTCATTGAACCTCCTCTGTGGAAAGTCCTTCCCACTGCTCTCTTCACTACCTCGAACACGGAAGACCAGAGAGAGAAAGGTAATGGGGGTGTGGGGGCGTTGATGTGGGGATAGAGGCCGGTATGGAAGAGGAGACGGTGAAGATAACGTGTAGAGATTGGAAGGGGGGATGAGAGAAGGGGAAGGGGAAGGGGGGGCAGGAAGACAGAAGGAAGAGGAGCAAGAAAGAGGTTACAGAGGTGGCTGCTACATCCAGGATGATGAAAATTAAAATGAGGATTAGAAAGACAGGGAGGGCAGAGAGACAGAGAGAGAGGAGAAATGGTGTCACAAGAATGCCGTCACCTTCCTTCTCTCTGTGTCAAGTAATATTTCTTTCTCTCTCTCTCTCCTTCCCTCCTCTGCAGTAAAAGAAAACCTGCAGCCTGTTTGCTGGTCATGCCCTCAGCGCCTGATGCTCATCCTACTGAAGCATTACATTAACTGAGGAAGGACTCCATGTGTGTGTGTGTGTGTGATTGTGTGTGTGCAAGAGCTCTGAGGGGTTTTAAGTCAGACGGAGGATTTCTTCCTTCATGGACACAGATCTGGGAACAGCTTTCCCCTAAACCAAATCCTTATTCTAACCATCCAAGCGGAAACGGAACTACAGACTTACAGTCAACGTGTACAAGCAGCTTCGCCCTTAGCCTGTGGGAAGCAGCTGACGCACGCACACACACAGAGTCTAGACACATACACGTGACTGTGTTCCCTTTTCTATATCAGCAGGTTCCAACTTTGATGTTATTTTTCTCATGGTTGGCCACACTGACTGCTCACTGTACCTGGCAAGTTTTCCCTTTTATGTCGTTTTGTGTGTGTATGTGTAGATGTATGTGTGTGTGTGGATGTGGGTGACTGTACAGTGTGTATATAACATCACAATGCCATCACTGTGTGCTCTGTGCATATGGCAAAACAACTTGAGGAAGGCAAGATTAGCATTTTGCCACTGCGATTAGCATTTTCCGCCCACATTAACCAGTTAATGTTCGGATTCAGCAAACAGTTGGTCAGTGTGAACATTCAACAGATGCCAGGATTCACTATAACACACATAAATGTTTGTGTTTGTTGGTGCGGTCAGTCAGACAATGTGGGTGCAGCCCACCTTTCTCTCTCTCTCATCTCTTTTATCAGTACACAGTGTGCCCAGAACATCTTTCACTGTCATCATTAATACAGATAACACTCTCCTCCATATAATATTTGACTTCAGCACCATTAAGAGGACTCTTGTGCAGACATGGGGAAATGTGAGGCATTCCAATTTGCATGTGTGTGTGTGTGCATGTCAGCTTGTCATTTACATGAAAATGCACATATTCTTGGAGGAGTCGTGGGCTTCATACAGATGTCAGTGCCCTTATCCGTGCTCATGCTGATGTATTAACGTGTGCGAGTGCATATCTGTCGACTTTTGGTGTGTTTATGTGTGTATTTGTGGGGAGCTGGTGTGATATATGAGGGGGCTGACCTTTGGGTGCGCCGATACCAGATGAATAGTTCATTAGGGTGCTGAGGCACCGGCTAACGGTCACATTCTCAAACGAGCGGACAGGCGCTCTGAAGAGACCAATTAGGATTGATCATCAGCTCCTATTAGCGTTGTTATACCCCGACGTGGTGCGATTGCTTAATGAGGAGAGTCACAGGAGAGATGAGAGGATAAATGAAAGAGAGATACAGTCTATCGGCTTCCTTTGGGAAGAGTTTTCCCAAAGCTTTCTCTGTGTGATACTTCAGTCGGTCATGGGTGATGGTGGAGGAGGGGATGGATTTAACTGGTGATTCTTTTACAGTCATTTTACTGTTTGCTCACCACTATAAATTCCGATTTGAAAGTTTTCCTTTAATGGTATTTTCAATATTCCTCAACATAGAAGGTGTTCTGCTTAATTTAACAGTATTATATGTTTACTTCATTTCAGAGAAGTCCTGTTTTTCCTGATTCAGTTTGGCGATTGGCCAAATTGGAGGTACTGTGATATCCACAAACCTCAGCTGATATTTCTGTGGAGAGGAAGCCAGTCAGGGGGACAATTCATATCAAAATGACCCACAATCATAAAGTTAATCAATTCGAAGTGCTTATCAGGTTTCTACAAATTGTAATTTTTAGCTTCAGCTGGCCGTTAGCGCACATGCAACAGAACTTTAATCTTGGTGACGGATCTCACCACAGTTCTCCAAGGGAGTCGTAATTGACTTCTCTCCCTAAGTTTTTATAGACAAAGGCTTGTATCCAGGGCCCTATAGCAACCACTGAGGACACTGTGGTCATGTCCTCTGTATTTTTTTCCTCTGTGATGGTAAATAACCTCCATCCAAGGCTTGGATGTGCATGTAACTCCCCTGGTTACATGTCCATCCAAGCCTTGGAAGTGCTCCAACTGCCAGTCACCTAACATTGTCTATGCAGAAAATGAATTGTACTTGTACTTCTGGATTAAAAATAACTCATATATCCTGAAAAGACCAATATGAATTACTTACAGATCCACAGGGTAGTGGTATAAGGGGCAGAATGTAGAGACAAATGGAATAAGTACTTGTCCTCCATCTCTGAATCACAGTCCATCCCATTTCGAAGATGTAAAAGATCCCGTCAATGTGACTGGGGATCCTGTAACATTTTACATTTAAGTGTAATATTACATTTCACAAGGCAGTGCTGTTTTTATACCATATTCTAAAACACCAAAGCATGCCTTGCAGCTATGCTTGGATAATTCAGTTAGCATGCCAGTGGCGAGATATACACACAGAGTAAAAAAAAGAAAGAAACTCTATTTGAATGTATTTTATGAAAAGGGAGAAAATGGGAAACACTAATGCAGATGTGAGAGGTTTTCCATTTTCATACCATCGCGAACAACACCCTGAGCACCTACTGGGAGTAAATCATCAACAAGTCATCAGTGTGCATGATGGTGTGTGCAGGCTTGCGGGCCAGGAACAGTGTGATTTTTGATGAATGTTAGGCCTGTCTTTATTGCTCTCGCTCCCCTTTGGCCTGTCTCTGCCCCTCTGTCTCTCACTCCCTCAGTCTTCTTCCCCCTCCATCCGTCTTCTCCGGTGTTGTGGTGATGGATCCGAGTGGCACGGCTTATCCGGGCATACCGGAGCAGCTCTTTGGATCATCGGCCTCTGTGGCACTAAGACCCAGAGATGAGAGAGGGAGCGGAAAGACTTCTTTTTCTTTTTCCCCCTCTTTCTAACACAATAGAAAGCTATTATTCCCTCCTATGCTTTGTTCTTTTGTTCCCCTAATACTGAGCACTCATGGATCCCACGTCTGCTCTCTTGACTCTGAGAGGTGACTCTGACACCTTTTGACTCACAAGTCTTTGTGTTTGTGTCTTAAACAAGAGGACGGAAAAAATATTCTATTTACCAGAATTATGATTTCCAAATAAGGGTTTTGCTTTTGCCAAGATAGCCTCAAACTGTGAAAGCTACACGCGTCCATTTTATATTCATATACTGTATAGGGAGTATTTTTAAAGTTTAAAAGTAGGTAAAAAGGCATTTAGCAAGTTGATACCCATGCATGCAATAAATACAAATGTAGGTCATCTGATTTTTCAAAGTGATGATTTTCCTTTCATTTCAGCTCTTCCCTCATAAAACAATCAATAAATTATGAACTGCTCATGTACTAAATAATTGAATATACTATATACTGTCCGATTTGACTTTCACCTAATCCCTTCGGTTTCTCCACGGTCAACCTAAAGACAGTTTCTACGTCTATCTCAACACTTGGATGCAATTTATTTTACCAAAGAAAGCTTATATTTGCCAGTGGGGATAAAGTATTTCTTCAATGCTTTACAATCCAGGGCACTGCTCAAAACAAAGCATCAAATGCTGATAGTGAAACGAGTCATTTCGCGGGGATTGTGATGCTCCTTTCCCCATGATTGTGTGAGGGAAAATGCTTTTTGGGCCCTGTCGGACCAGGAAGTTGTAATTACACAGTTTTACCACTATGTCACTGGGGGCTTGCTCGGAAGCACTCAATCTGTTTCAGAGCTGCTAACTTGAGTTGACAGCTGAGTATCAAGTGATCCAGTGCAGGGGGTCAGGGAGCGGACTCTGGGCTGGGAGAGCGAGTACTGAGTGAGTGTGAGAGATTTCTGCAGCCTGAGTCAGGCCTTCAGCTCAGGGCAGGCAGGCAGGGAGTGGGCTCCAGCCTGGGAGAGCGAGTACTGAGTTGAAACAAGTGCCAAAGTGGTTGGTTTTCTCACAGGGCTAGGTTAATAATACAGTAATTAACTTGATACATTTCCACAAATACAATTAATATAAGAGTTGCACAATAGTGAGTGACATGTTGTCTCGCCTTGTCTACTTCTTTGCAGTTCACACTAGCTAGTAGCAGGTAGGAGGGGTGAGTCAGTGAATGAGTTAGTGGAGATGAGGACTTGTGACTCCCGAGTCAGTAAACGATTGATTCATGTCGCACATCACTGTAACACTGCGTTAGATTCATGCCCCGTTTCCTGTGAATATCCTAAACGCTTGGAGGCAATTTGAATCCAGAGCAGGAATGGCGGACTCCGCCACTAACAATGAAAACGACTTCATAGAGAGGTAATTACAGAATGTAAATACATCGAATGGCTATTGCTGAAAACATTCCAACCATAGTATCAAAAATGGGGTTTGATTCCATGAAATTATTGCTCAGGTCTTCCTTTGATTTCACTTCAGTGCTGCTGGATCATGTGATTATTCATATGATTCAAATCTCTAGTTTTTCAGGACCTGTTTTTTAATGTTTCTTAAAGTCAGACATTGAATGCCTGTCTCCATCTTGGTAAAGTTGATGAACTGTGAAAACTCCAGAGACAAGGGTGGAAAGAAGTTCAAAACCTTATTGTTCTATCCCTGACAAAGTCTGATATTGTTGTATTTTTTAATTTGTGTTACAATGTTATAAATAAACCACAACAAACCAAAACTGTAACTAAAATTATGTTTCTGTTGTATTTAATTAATTGTAGGAACATGCTGAGTGCCATTCTAATTTTTACACATGAAGCTTATTGGAAGTTCAATCAGGAAGACTGACTATCTTTATGCTCACCATTGTTTACATTCTTTCTCTCTCTCTCTGTCTCTCTGTCTCTCTCTCTCTCTCTCTCTCTCTATCCTGCTTTCACTTCATCATCTGACTGTGTTTCACTCTTTCAATTAAACCTATCATATTTTGCCGCGATCTCCGTGGGCCAATCATCTCGTTGCTGTCAAAGTTTAAAACTGTCCCTCTCTGCTGCTGTCAGATGTCATTTCAGTCGAATCGTTGCGACCCTCCTCCACCCCATTCACCTCCAGTCCTCATCACATTCAGCACCCAGGGGTCCTGCCACTGTGCTCATCAGAAGCCCCGCTCCACATCACATCCATCCAGATCTTCAGTCATTGCTCTTTGCCCCTTCGCCACCAGTGTCTAGACTCCATCGGGGGGATATTCCTTTACATCTCATGGCATCACTATCCCCTTAAAATAATGACGTCATGATGGGGTCTAATCGCCAAAGATTCCTCTCATGACTTCTTTTCAATGAAGTCTCTCCTGATTGAAATATATCCATTCATTGTTCTTGTATATATGTCTAGGTTCCTTCCTTT
>NTHP01000157.1:196643-211773 GCA_003416845.1 Oplegnathus fasciatus
CTTTTTTCAAGAAGACAGAGAGAGATACCCCCCTAACGATGCAAGAGCCCTAATTAATTTTTCATATTAGTTACTTTTTAAATCTAACTCTAGCCAATAGGCCCTGGGCGGTGCTTTGAATGTGCGCACTAATGTTTTTATTCTCTCCCTCACCACTGGCTATGATTTAATAACATCTTCCTCAGCGCTATGTCCAGGGCTTCTCTTTTTTTTATTAGAGAGCCTTAATTAGCTACAACTTGGAGCCTCCTGTCTCCATCTCTCCGCTCTACTCTCCCTCCCTCTCTCTGTTTCTTACGGCCAGAAGACAACTACTGCCTGTCACTCTTCTTCTCTTCTCTCCCCTTCTCTTTCCTTCCCCTTCTGCTTGCAACTTGTTTTTGTCCTCCTCGCACCCTCTAGTCACTCAGACATATAAGGAATGACACGTCCCTGCCTTGGGCCATCAAAGTCTGAGCTATATCTGTGTGTCTGTGTTTGTCTGCGACTGTGTTTGCATGTGTGAATTTGTGTGTGTGTGTGTGTGNGGGGGGGTTGCTATGTGTGACCAATCTGATATTCACATGTCCTCTCTTTAACCTGTACACGTAGCATACCATGGGGGACAGCTAAAAACAGCAGAAAATAAAGACGCACATGCAGCCTCATGTGGTTGCGCACGTGCACACACACACTCAAAACAACTGATGCATCTTAAACTCTGTAAACACTTCACTGCGAGGAGTTTACGGCCTGCAGACTTCAGGAAGAAACAGGATGGAGAAGAGAGAAGTGAGAGAGAGAGAGAGAGGGAGAGAGGAATGAAAGCAACAGCAAACATAAACAGACAGACAAGCAGACAGACAGGCTGCCAGATCGATAAACAGGGGTGCAGATAGACAGAAAGAGAGATATTCTCTTCGAGCTCTTGTTCGTACAGCAGGATTTGCTGAGATTGCACCTTTTCACACTCCTCCAATACAGACGAGACCATATTGAAGTATGAGATTGAGTGTGTGTGCATGTGTGTGTGCATGTGTTTAGTTAAGCAGCTGCAGATTAGTGGAGGTAATGGCACCATATTGTGGTTATAGAAGGAGTAAAGCTGCAAAGCAGTACAATATCCGAGTTGGAATAGAAAACAGGTGCAAGAGTGGCTGTATGTGGGCGTGAATGTGTGTGGGAGAGAAAGATGCATGAGTGTGTGTTACTGTAACTTGCCTATACATATGAGTCATGTGTCACATGTTAAATAACCCTTTATATCCCACTGAAACACACTCAGAGTAATCAGGGTGACTGTCAGAGCAGCCGAGGTCTCAAGCCACTTGCTATGACTTGATTAGGATGATTGAAGATGATGAATGAAGACGCACACATGCGCACACTGGCACACACAAACTGATTGCATCTGCAGAAAAACAATCACTCCCTATAGCGAGGCCACTTTGCGCTGGTGGAAGAATAGGGGAAAATTACCAGTCAAAGAGGGCAGCCTGCAATCTCGCGGCGTGCGAAAGGCTTTCGGTCTAATTTGAAATAATTCTAATTTAGAATGAGTCTTGTGGACAGCGTGTATTATCCCACCATGCTATTGTGCCTGGAGAACACTCCACTAATCAGGATTTGAGTAGAGTGTGTGTCTGCCTGCGCAGACCCATGGAGTAAAGGAGCAGAGCTATTATCAGCCCACACAAATGGCCCCTCAGCCCATAATGTTGACTCCTTGAGGTGGTGTGGCGAGAATCACAGTCGAGGAGGGTGTTCACCAGACTTTGGAGTTTGCATGACCAGTAAGTTTTACTCGGCAAACTCAGGTAAAGGTGAAGTATTTGGGACACAGACTCCCCAGCAGAGTTTCTTGAAGAAAGGTTGATATTGAAGGCAGATTAGATTTACTGCATCAAAGCTGAATTTCTGTGGGGTTTTATATCTGAACTTGAAAGAGTTTTTTTTTCTCTTTTCTTTTCTGTGCTGTTGAATATGTAAGGCTGCAGCTCTCAATCTCTGCGTTCTGCAACTCTCTCTGTGAAGAAACAATGACCTCTCAGTGTCTTACATTTGTGTCATGGCATGCCCATGCACACAGACGGTGGTGGAAAATGTACTCAGATCCTTTACTTAAGTAAAGTACCAATACAACAAGTCCTGCAATCAAAATCGTACTTAAACCTGCAATAACTGTTTTTTTTTTTTGGCAACTTGGGGATAGTGGAAACAAGTTGTGAACACATATCATCACCTTTTAAGCTTTTAAGGAAAACAGTTAGCAAACACCTGCTTATTTACACATCCAGCAACATTTTCATTCATTTGGAATCGTGTTTCTGGCCATCTGATGAATGTAAGTGCAATATTCACTCAGTAGTTTTAGCTCTGTTTTTGGTCTCTGCCAACTCCTGAGAGCTAAAATCTGGTTCTTTAGCTGCTAAATGCTCCATATGTTCACCAGCTGTAGTCGCTAACTTTGTCTGTCTACCATTTGGTGCTGAGCAGGTAGTGTACAGTGGGATTTTAGGGATGGCTATGAGCTGAAACTCGCTATACTGCTCCGTAAAGCTGAAGGGAGTTGCAAATTTGGGTGATAATTCTCTGTAGGTTCAATTCTACAGCAGTGTGACCCCTTTCACATTTTCACATTGCTTTCACATTGTTATTTGATACATTTTTATCATAGAAATATCAATTATAGCAGCTTTCTGCACTCATTCTGCAGACAAATGGCCCCTGTGAGTGACATGTTATTATTACCGTATATTACATTATTAGATTGTTAATACTGATGCAACGATGTGTAAGTAGCTTGTCCAGGTGCAGCTAGTTTTATTTTAGTCCAGTGGGCTGTACGATAATTAATGGGGAACGAACCAAAAAACTAAGTTCTGCTACATAAATTTGTTGTCATTTTTTGGACTCTTCTCTAATCCTTGTTTTTTTGTGTGAAATGTTTCCTCTGTAGGCCTGAAACAATTATTTAAATGAAACCATCTGATTAGTTTAGAGTGGAAATGTCTTCTTATAGACATCTGAAACAAGCGACAAGGAGCTCCAACTAGAAACTGTTTTTTGTACAGGATCACAAGCCAAAAAGATTGGAATTATGTAATATCCTAATCTAAAAAGCAACTAGCAACTATAGCTGTCAAATTGATGTAGTGGAGTAGAAAACACAATATCTTCCTCTGAAATGTAGTGGAATAGAAGGATAAAGTAGCATAAAATGCGGATAATCAAGTAAAGCTCAACTACCTCAAAATTATACTTTAGTACAGTACTTGAGTAAATGCACTTAGCTACTTTCCACCACTGCACACAGAGCTGCATGCATGCTGTATACACTCATATGCAACCAGACTCTCACACACACAGAGACAGCGAGTGTCCCGCAGTATTATTATTCAAAAGGTTCTGTCTTGGCTCTTATCTCCTGCCACAGCAGCGGGATGGCTTTAGAGGAGGTTTTTGTGAGAAAGAAAAAGTATGGACTTAGTTTGAGGGACCTCTGTCGCCGTCAACAGTTTCTCCAAAGAGACACAAAACAGAAGGAAACGGCTTATATCAGCTAAAGATTTTGCTGAATTTAAAATGAGAAGCGGGAAATGTATTAAAATACATCTAATCCTTTGACTGGTCACCTCTTTTCTGTCTCTCTCATGGGATGACTGACTCACTATTTCTCTTTATATGTCTCTCTCTTAGCTCATCAGTGGCCACAGGTGTACCATAACTGTTAACATCTTTTTTCTGGAGTCCCAGTTCTCTCATTACTCACCTCCCTCTCCCTCCCTCCAAATCAAGTCCGAACCCTGAATTCGCTCCATCCTTTGGTCCATCCCCCTCTCCTTGTCTCGGGCCAAAACAGTTGCAGCTACGGCCATTTTGACCTACTTCTAGACAATACCCCTTCCAGTCGCCCCTCCGCCCCCTCTTTTACTTTCTCTTTCACAGACACTGGTCTCTCTTTGCAGATGCAGTGAAGTTGCGAGGAGGAAACACCCATGGGGAAGTCAGTGTTCCCCTGTGTCTGAATGCCTGAGAGGTAACCTATTTAGGAGCAGAGAGAGAAGATGGTGGGGTTGAATATCAATTCAGTTTCAGTTTATTAGGTCAAAAACCGCACAGTATATGTTTGAAATGTTAGAAAAGACAAAAAAATATGGGTGACGTATGTTCACTTCTTTTTCCTTTTTTCCCCCTTTCTGCTACAGTGCAGTCCCGGAGAGTAGGCTATATGGTTGTTTTCAGATTTATAGCAAAATCAATACCAGTACATGGATCATATTCAGTGACCCCAAACAGAGAGATGAGAGTACATCGAAGGGACCTTTCCACAGCAGTTTCGTCTCGCTTTATATCAAATATACTCTGCACAAGCATTTTTCTTTACAGCAGAAAGTGAAGACAGAGGGACTGGATTTTTACTGCCCTGTTACTACTAATTTAATGGACTATTAGGATGCTGCGTCTTTGGTAAAGAAATTGTCACTGCTTCTGTTATTTCTTGTTTTAAATAGAATACAATCTGTTCCATACCCTATCAAATATCTATTTTAGCTTTTTATATGGAAGGAAAAACTGTTGGAAAAAATTCCAATTCAGCATGGTGCAAATGAACTTCTTTTAAGTTCTTTCTTCAAGTGTCATTTTTCATCATGATACTAGTAAAGTAAAATACCTTTTCCGTGCCTTGTTTTAAGATATTTCCTGAAAGTTCAGCAGCTAAAGCAGAAACATGAGCAACCATCTCATTCCAGTGGCAGAGCTCTTCAAGTTTTTTGAGAAAAAAAAAGGAGATTTTTAAGGTTGAATATGAGATTTAATGACTTGTAAAGCTCTGTAACCGTTGCAGTAAAATTGAGTTTTATTGCGCTGTGAAACTAATTCCAGACTGCAGCAGAAAAGATAAGATGCTGGAGTGTATCTCGGGCCAGCAAGAGTCCCTGAGAAGAATTTTATCCCCTGTATCATCTCTGGACACACAGTCTGCATATCTTGTTACTATAATTTTTTTTCCCATACTACCCACAGACAGGCTTTTGCTTGGTCTTCCAGATGGCGCAGTTGGCAGACAACACATTTGACAGCAGAGGCATAGCATTTTCTCTGAAACCCTTTCAAAATATAACTTTTATCAAAAGCACAGAAAGACTTTAAGTGTATTTACAGTACGGTGCTATACTGTGAGAGCTACTTTTGTAGTTATTTGAACATCAATTAAGGTCAGCCAGCAAAAGTGAAATGTCAGAGCAAATATCAATTTGTAGATATAATGCACATTCAGTATGTGTGTTTATGCGGCTGATCAGAAGGATGTGGTTGGCGTTTGTGTGCATGTGATTGCATGTCTGCGCTGATAGATTACTGGTGATTCTCTGTGACAGGGAGCAAAAACCCCATCCAACAGTATTGACCCAAGCAACATGCACATCTAAGGGAGCTATCAGGACAAACAGCAGGCTAACAAGCAACATAATGGGACAAGGTCAAGTCTAAGAAAGCAAAAGGAAAGAGAATGAACTCTTTTCTTTCACACAGCTCTTTTCTTTCTTAACAACACAGATGAGGCCTGATACACAGGGGACATGTTAGAGACTTTATGTACACATGCATTATAACTCTCTATTGTGGATACTGTACTGTTACATTAGTTATAAGACTGGTAAAAGATAAAGATGTTTTTTCTGTGTCTTAATCTTTTTTCTTGAAAATTCATCACTCAGCAAGGCCCAGGCAAGTCAAGTGTGTTCGGCAAAAGGGAAAATTAATAAGATACAGTAAACATTAAACATTCATTTCCTTCAGGGCATCTGCTACATTCCATTATTCATCTAAGAGTATGCTATATGTAAATGAACAAATTCTGCTTGACTGTGACATGGAACATGAGCACTTGTATCCCTCTCTGCCTTGTATATCCCTTAAATGAAGGATCTGAAATGAGACATCATGCATATTCACAGTTTTAAGCTCTTTTTTCACCGCCAGAAGGTACTGTAAAGCGTTTCTTCATATTCACAAATGTTTGTTACATCTGGTGTGCATGGCTGTTGAAGGCAATGTATAATGTTGGTTCACATAGTCACATATTTGCATATGGGAATGTGATGAAATATTTTACTTGACCTTTTTTCACCCAGTGAGTATGCATGCGACTTTACATCCCCAAATTACAGAAGCTGCCCTATGCAAGCGCTCCTCAGCAGTTATTATTAAGGGAGCGCAAACTGTTTTTATTCATCTTTGTTCTTTATTTTTACCCAAATGGTGTCCTTTTGGCAACCCTGTCTCCTACAAATTACGTTCATAGGCAACTCATTTGCATTATTAAGTACATTTTGCACCATTTTTGAGATTTTCTTTGAGACATAATGCTGCCTACAATTGATGCAGTGATGAAGAATTGTACTCCAGGGTGTGTCAGTACCCCGTGACATCACTGTTAGGTGTGGTTAAAGGTGCAAAGATGCCAGAGAAACCAGAGAAACACTGCTTTTCAGCCTGATATCAAGCTAATCTTTGGTCTTAGTTAAATATTGAAAAACTCAACACTAACTAGACTTTTAAATATTTGACAAAAATCCTGATCTTTCCCTAACCTTGGTAACCTAAACCTAACACAAACCCCAGTCTCAAGTATTAAAGTTCCTAATCCATAATCCAAATAACACGTACTCCAGGCAGCAATTACATTTGTTAAAAGCAACTTAGTAGTGTACATTTATAAATGCGAAGGCGAAATAATTGTCTTTTGGCTAGAGCAGGTTTCAATGCTCCCACTGCACCTGTTTGTGTGGTAGCAAGTTGGGTTTACCCCTCCACCTACAGTAACACAACTTAGATTAGATGTTTCAGTCTCTGCACTGATATATGTTGGATGATTCAATCCCCCCAGTAATGCAGGGCCGGATGTTTCAATCCCTTCGGCTCATATGGAGCTGAAGTCACGGTCCTGTGAGGCACATACACCAAAAATACATCCAGCAGCTTGTGAAAGTCTGACACCAAATGTGACTGCTATCTCCAGCCTCGATTCCAGGCGAGCAGTGACCCCACGCAGTGTACGGCACTCATCACTTTAGAAAAAAAATGCTGCTTTGCCTTTGGCTGTTTATAATGCTCCTTTAATCTAAAGCCGCCTGTGTCTTTACACAGCTGCAAACGTTCGTCTGCGCGTACAGAGACCCACTTAAGTGGCTCATCGCACACAGTAACATCGGGCACACTTCCCCCGCCATGCGCTCTGTCAGTGTACCTGGCAGTGTATCCACTCACACCATTTACATTTCAAAGTCAGACACACATTTGCACACACACAAACACACATAGTTGCCATCTGGTATTTCTGGTTTCTCCCACACCCACCCATTGGTTTCCAGACCGTATGAGTGAAGCCTACATGGTGTTTTCAGGAGGATGAGGCTATAAATGCTTGTGTTGATGCATGTTGGAATACAGCAGTAGGAGTGAATGTTTCTGCATGTATTCCTTTAAATTAAGGTTGTGTTTGTTTGTGTCACAACCCGTGGATGTGTGTATGTATGTGTGTTTAAGCACCTGTTTATAAAGTCTACAGTTTATACATATCCAGCTGTGCGTGTCACCAGCTCTTTCCTGTGTGTTCTGATTATGCACGTGGGTGTTGTGCAGGTCTGTGTGTGTGTGCCTATGTGTGTGTGTGTATGTGTGTGTGTGTGTGTGTGTGTGCGCGTGTGTTTGCTGGCTTATGGTAGAGGCTGTGGCATTGAGGAGGCCTTATCTGTCATGTTCAGAGAGGTAGCTCTCACAGGAGATAGAGCTCTCAGCCGGAAGCATGGGCGCCGCTGAAAAGACTTCTGACACACACCTACAGCTCTGGCTCAGACAGCAAAAGAATGAACCGAAGGGAGACGCGGTGGAAATATCGAGAAACAAATTTCACAGTCAGTGGTGGGAGGGAGCATGATTGAGGGGCGTTTGTGTGTGTGTGTGTGTGTGTGTGTGTGTGTAACCTCTGTAATATATTAATCTAATGTAAATTGTTTCCAATCTGAATAAAGCTATGCAAATGTGTGTGTGCATTAATGTCCATTTACGCATGTGGGATCCTGCTCGAATACATATTGTCTCAATTTTATGCATTTGGTTTATGAATACACTTTCATCCGTGTGCCCTCCAGAGGTGGTGTGTGCATAATTTACCCTGCAACATGTGAACTTGCGCATATATGTGCAGGCACGTGTGTGTTTGTGTGCCAGCGTCCGTGCACCTCTGGGGTGTCCATAAGGCTGAATGTGAGTCGGGGTTAATGTGCTCACCCCTGGGCGGACGAAGCAGCGCTCACTCTCTATTAAACTGTCCTTCATGTGGGAGAAGATGAGCCTCATTATATCAGAGTCCCCAGCTAATGACCACTAATCCCTCCCTACTGAGGAAAAAGTGAGAGAGAGAGAGCGAGGAAGTTGGGTTGAGAAAGCTAAGCTCTGAAATGTAAATAAAGATGGATAGAAAGTTAGAGAAAGAGGGAAAGAAGAGGAGAAAGAGCGTGACTAGAGGCAGGCATTAATATTCTAATGTTTGGTTGTTATTGACCTCTCCCTCTCTCCTTGCACTTCTTCCCCCCTCTGTTTTCCATTGCAGCCACTCTCACACACACACACCTCCCATACCCGACCCTTCTCCTTCGTTCTGTCATGCAGAGATCAGTCCGAGGGAAACGGACTGTGAATGCATTAGTGTCATCATCATCATCATGGGACACGAGGCTTCATCTGTCATCATCCTGCGACAGCTAGGGCAATTCTCCACAGGGCGGGCTATTACTCTCCATTACCCACCACACACGCACATGCACACACACACACACACACACACACACACTGGTATGGGTAATGACGGGGTGCATCAGTGGGCGTCCTCGCCCTCCAAAATCTGATACATAATGTTTTTTCATCACTGTCTGGTTAAAAATGTATAAATCAATTTCCCTCCCAAAATACTGCACCATCGACCAGAGGCCTTAAGAATGTTTTTTTTTTTTTTTACCAGACTCCTGCCTCAACTGATCCAGAATGAAATGAAATGAAATCGTCTTCTCCCTGCAATACCCGGCCTACACCGTTACTGTTATCAGTCGGAGATGGAAAAATCTACACACACACACACACACACATACACACACAATGATGAAGATGAGGGAAAGATAGGAGAGAAAGGCATGGAGGGGGAGATGAGAGTGTGAGGATGGCAGAGTAGAGATTTTTCAGCAACCGGTATGATCAATATTTCTCTATTCTTCATTCTATTAGAGTGGCTCAGAAACAATTTTCTGTTAGCCCTCACTCAGGCTGGAATAAAATCCTCTTTCTCTCCCTTACTCTCTCACTCCGGCTTCATTTTCACTCTCCTACAGAGGTGACAGTTGTGAAACCGTTACCATTAGTTACAGCGATAATTAGTTATTATTACTAACAGTGTGTCTCAATAAAAATGCCCTAATAGTGAAACCAGCCTTGTGTGTATATATGTGTGTATTATATACTTGATCTGCATCACCGCTGTTTTTACATCTCATGTCATCTGAGGTAAGTCCAAGTCAGATCTCACATCTGTCAAGTCAAGTGTAAAGTCATTTAGGGCAGGTCTCCAGTCCATTAGAGCATGTCCCAGTCAAGTCTCAGGTCTTTCAGGTCAAGTCTCAAGTTGTTCGAGACAAGTCCAAGTCAAGTTTCAAGTCTTTCAGGTCAAGTCTTTGTTTTTTCTGGTCTAATCTCAAGTCCTTTAGGGCAAGTACAATTCAGGTCTCAAGTCTTGATCTTGTTTCAAGTCCCCTAAGGTAAGCCACTGATAAATCTCAAGTCTTTCCGTTCTTTGGGACAAGTCCACGTCAAGTCTCAAGTGTTTCAGGTCAAGTCTCAAGTCCTTTAGGGACAAGTTTATGCTAAGTTTCAATTCTTTTGTGTCAAATCTCAAGTTGTCTAGGGCCACCCCATGTCAAGTCTGAAGGTGTTTGAAACAAGTCTAAGTCAAGTCTCAAGTCTTTTAGGTCTAGTCTTAAGTCCTTTAGGGCAAGTCCAAGTCAAGTCTCAAATCTTTCAGGTCTCGTCCTCAGTCAGTTAGGAAAAGTCCAAGTCAAGTCTCACATTCACATTTATGTCAAGCCTTTTAGGTCACGTCCAGGTCCTTTAGGGCAAGACAAAGTCAAGTCACAAGTCTTCATAAACAAATTGCAAGTGAAGAAGTTCTTCAAGTCTCTGAATGCTGACCATTAGAACGACATAGCATCTGGCACTTTATTTAACTGTGTTAATGGTGTTTTTTATATCGTTGTAACTAAGTCAAAGTGTGCAGCTGTACAAGGTCTGCTTGTGGCCGTATTTATTTTTTTTACCATTCCCGGCCAAAAAAACAGAGCTGGATGACTTGGAGTCAAGTCATTAGGAAGTCAGGTCTGAAATTCAAGTCAAGACACAAGGCCTCATTTGTGTGATTTAAGTCAGACTCATGCCCAAGTCTCTGCTCTGCATTTATCTACACCTGATAAGATCCTGTCTCCCCTCAATGCACCTAAAATATGTTAACTGACAGCTGTCACACAGCAGACAGGCCCTGTAAGGTGCTGACATACAGATACACAAAGCGACAAAACATTTTAGGTAATCTGTGAACTTAATCCAAGTATATACTTCATATTTTTGTCAGGTTGCCAGTGAACTTCATGTTAATGTATTCTATCAACAAACTGTGGAGTAAACAGTAAAAGCAAACCTTCATGACGAGTGACTGGTAGCATTGCTGCTGAGGTTTTTGCATCCTGCATGTACCCGACTTCCCCATGTGTACGGCTGACTTGCAGCTGATTTATCTTACATCAGTTGTCATGGCCCTGAGGAGGCCAACCTTCTCTGTCAGCCGTGACACTCAAATATCACAATAACTCAAACAGTCCAAGGGGAAGATTACATGGTGCATCATGCCATGACAGCAAAAGACTCTGAAAGGCAGCACTTGTTAGCTGCAGGCACAGCAGGCTCACCAATATATAAGCTATATATTTTTAGAGATTCGACTTACTCTCTTACTCAGGGAAGTGGGTGCTGAGTTCAAGGGCACTTTCTTTAGTAGACACATTCGCTTTTTGGCAATGTTAGTCTGTCGGTCAGTCCACCACTTGATGGACTGGAATATTTAACAGATTGCATGCAAAAAATAAATTTTGTACCGACATTCATGGTCCCCAGAGGGTGAAGTCATATTGACTTTGGTTTCCCCTGACTTTTCATCTAGTGTCACCAGCAGGTCAACGTTTTCACTTTCCCAGTGAAATACCTCCACATCTACAGGATAGGTTGGCACAAAATTTAGTACAGACATTCATGTTCCCTTCAGGGTGAACTACAATCCCTTTGGTGATCCCCTGACTTTTCATCTAGCGCCATCTTCAAGTCAGAATTTCTTTATTACTTTAGTTTAGGACTAAATACTTGCAAAGCTAATGGAATCTCCGCCAGCCTCAGCTGTACCGTGTCTTCACTGCTAATTAGCAAATGGTAGCATGCCAACATGCTAAACTAAAATGGTGATCATCATAAACGTTACACCTGTTTAGCATCAGCATGTTAGCATTGTCATTGTGAGCATGTTAGCATGTTGAAGTTAGCATTAAGCTCAAAGTACCACTGTGACTAAGTACAGCCTCACATAGCCGCTACCATGGCTGTAGACTTGAACTTTGATGTAACTACACTCACAATTTTATATGTTATTGTTTATAAAACTGCACACTTTTAAACATACACACAGGGAAAAAAGTAATTATTTAAAAGTTATTTAAACTTGAAAGTAAGTTATAACTCTAATAAATCTTTTTTTTTTTACTTTTGAAAAGATCATCTCAAGTGATATCAACTTTAAATGTGTATAAGCATCATCATGATTGGAAGATATAGCCACTTTAAAGTCAGTCATAAAAAAAACTCCCAAAGTAAGTGTATTGGAATGAGTAGCATCACCCTGTCTCATTGGGAGACCATCCACTTGTTTCAGAAGTATAATTTAAGGAGTTAAAATACTGTGTTAAATTGGTATTTTTGTACTGCACACAAACACAAACCGCTTGCACTCATATCCCAAGCAACTAATTCAAGGGCATGTCAGTTCTTGACTCATCAAAAAAGCACAGCAATTTTCTATAACGATTACCCGAAGCCAATCACACAGGCACTGATTAGCACTTGAGCGCCTGCTTTGGTTGGTCGCGCTCATTTCCAGGAATGAGGAGGCCATTTCTGGGAAAATAACACAGAAAACACACACGTACGCTCACTCCAATAACACTCGCACAACCGATAACGATCATGTTGAGTCATAAAAACAAACGAAAAGCCAGAGAGAGTGGAGAAGAGCACAGTTTTACCATGAACTTTCTATGACACTGAGAGGCATCAGTCACTCTGATAGTGAGGTGTCAGAAGTTTAGAGAGAGCAACAATGCAGCACAAGGCTATTGGATGTCATTTGTGTATAAGAGGAGGACAAGAAGGTCAAAGAAAAAGGGACAAAATGGAAGATCAATTACTCATTAGAAACCATGCCTTTCCCTTTTATTTGTGTGCCATTAAGCAAATGTTTATTTTTCAAACCAATGAAGCTGACTGAATTGATCTGCTAAGAGAGGGTAGAGGGGGTAAAGATAGAGTGTAAGTGAAAGAGAAGGAAAAAGTTTGTGAGTGTGAAAAAGAGGTGAATAAAGAGAAAGTCAGTGTGTGTGTGTATGAGAGAGACAGGGAGAAAGTGAGTGACAGGGCGTTTGCAAGGAGGATTTGCACAGTATTGATCTGTTGACCCGATGATCACTTTGATTTAGTGTCACTCTATTTCATGATTTAATTAGGAGCTTTGAAGTGATAGTATGTGTCGTTGCGGATCAGGGTATCCCTCTCCTTTCAGATCCCTCCCTCTTTTGCAAAGCAGTCAGCCGGCCCAGACACTCTCCTTTCAATTTAGTTCAACAGCCCTTTTCAAAACAACCAACATTAAATCTGCGAGGCGCATCCAGGGCAAAGTTAGAGTATTTCTGAGTCAGATGCAAGGTGGATGGACTCTTTTGATCTCGCGAAATGAAAGCAAATCTGGAAGTGTGATACTTTTGTCAGAAACAGTATTTCAGAAGATGTGTTTTAGAACTTTTTAGATTTCAGGTTTCACATTTCTTCTTTTTACTCTCTTCATTTTCCCCAGAAGAGAAAGTTTCAGTATACTCAGAATGAAAGTCTGGCACCTTTTTAACAACTTCCATCATTTACAGGGGCTATTTCTGGGTCTCTTATTGTCACTCAAATGTCTTAATGCTCTTCGGACGCAATGACCTGCGGAGGAAATCTAGTGGTCTGGGACTCAGAAGTGGATGGACAGATGGATGGATGTGCACAAGGATGCGTGAAAGAAGGTGCCCTGAAAATTGGATTTTTCTCGCCTCTGCCTCTTAGACGAGGGAGGCTAAAAACAATAGGAAAATAGAGGGGAGTCTGGGAACGGGGAGGGAGAGGCGATGGAGGGTAATCGCCATGGGGCCCTGTCAGAGAAAGCGCTGAATCGTGGAGTGGCTCTTTTTCTCCTGCCCAAATTCCACACCCCATTACCCCCCCATAGCTACACCTGGCCTTAGCCACAAAGGTGGAGGGGTGGCTTCGGGTGGTGGAGGCGGAGGAGGGTGACACGTTCACACACACACACACGCCCAAACACACCTTCCTCTCGAGACAAGCTGTAACAGCGAGGCTGGAGCGTTGAGATGAGGTCCCGGTCCGCCAGATGTAGGACGCAGACGGAGCTACTCAAGTGAGCCAGAGAGGGAAAGAGGTATGGAGGGAGGAAGAGAAGGAGGAAAGGATTGGAATGGGATACACAACTCATGATAAACACATCCATCCTCATTATTGTAATAACCCGCCTGCCACGCACCAGTGCAGCATCTCTCTTCCTCTATCTCTGTCTCCCACCATCGGTCGCTCCCTCTCCTTCACACACACACACACACACATATTACAGGCAATACATTTCAAATAGACGTATCCTTGCACAAAAAATCCTGAATTCCACTTTTATACACAGCCCCTCCTATCTAATCTCAGAACTGCAGAACAAAATCACTTTTCGGTGCAATATTGTCAGTCAGGAGAGGTTCCACACCAATACTTCTGTTGGATTACGAATGAATGTTTCCTGTGGCTTCCACATTGTAAGCTCATCACCTATTCCTGCTCTGTCCATGGTCCATGAGAAAAGCTGAGGGAAGCACTGGTAGGATTAAGGCACTAAAACACACACACACACATGGATATACAACTTTCTGTAAATTCAACACACTCCCTGCTCCTCTCTCAGGGTGATTTAGGAGGTGCATCGTAGCCAACCCCAGAACTTCTCAGAGTGGAGTGCAGCGTACTCCAAGGTACAATATGGACATCATGGTTTCATGTAAAGTCAAACTGAAATTAAATTTCATATTCGCGAAGAAATCAGCATATATATCATTGGTGTTTGTGTGTTTCTGCAGTGCTAGCAGTGAAGACAGGTTCTGATATTGGTTTCAGTAACATTAGCTGGAGCCACATTGTTGTGAAAAACAGTGTACCAGATAAATTTGTTCACTTCTGAATGTTTGCCTCTGTCTCTTTGAAACTCTGCTCTCCCAGACTGTTTTGGTTCTGCTTCTGGTTCATCAGAGACTGAGTGAGAGAGGTGAGAGGGGGAGAATAATCAATTTCTCCTCCTAGCACATCTCCATCAGCTGTGTTATTAATAACTAGATTGATATTGGTGTGTAGGGGCCTCGGGGAACACCTGGCCTATCGACCCCAGCAACTGACGGAGCGAGAAGAACGAAGACAGGGGTGAGAATGAAGAAAGTATGGGGGGGGGAGCAAGGTTAAGACAGACATGAGGGGGGGAAGGGCAAAGGTACAGGAAATCAAGTAAACAAATACATGCTCAGAAACTGCCTCGTTATTAAAACTATAAGACACCATTGGTGTAGTAGACTTGGTCAAATCAAGTCATAGAGATGGACACTAAGAAAGCACATGGAAGAAGAGAGCCTCTGTGGTTGAACATTGGCCATAGTTTTCTGGTGTGTCCAACACCTTTGGCAGTCGTCAAGTCAAGTCAATTTTA